>OX235271.1:54900917-55500917 GCA_944472155.2 Trichobilharzia szidati | reverse complement strand
AACATCCAAGGTATGGAATTATTCAATAATTGAGAAGGCATGTTTGGTGACTGTGTGGTCGCTAGACAAATGGAGACCCTATTTACTTGATCAACGCTTCCACGTAGAGACTGATCATAAGCCTTTGCAGTGGTTGAGAACCACCAGAGACCCACGTGGGAAGTTGTCACGGTGGATGCTGCGCTTGCAAGGGAGGAGAACGTGTTACCAGATATTTTATCAATATCTGAAGAGATTGGGTTACCTGAAACAGCATGTGGTGTGAACGCCTTAGAGCAGGACCCAGAAAGACTTGTCCGGAGTCAGTGATCGGACGACACCCTGCAAACTATCGTGCAAGCGATAATTAAGGTAAAGTGATGAATCGCCCAACAGCGAATCGCGATTTAAGGCAAATGGTGCCGAATTCAGTGGACTCCATGGGGCCCCTTTGAGGTTATACTGGAGATGGTGAGTCATGTACTAGAGTCGAATGACTTGTGCTTGCCACTACAGAAAATTGTGAGACATCTTACAGGTCAGGTTGTCCTATGGCTTCTAACCTTCCAGATCTTTGAATTCACATCTCACTGAAAATATAAATTATTATTATATGACTCACATGCCTCACGATCATCTTTTTATTTGCACACTATTATACTCCATTTGATCTCAAACATCTTGGCCTTTATTAAACCTAACACTTACTCTTTGTCCATATTCGTTGCTTGCTTAAAGTCTGGTTGCTTTGATGAAAACAACAACACCAGTGTTTGAGCACGGCTATATTTTCATTAAAAACGTCATGGTTTCCATGCCAAGACCAATATGGTTAGTATTAAGCACTGCAAATGTATACTATCATTCCAAGGAGTCACCACCTCCTTGTATGCTGCAAGTGTACTTCCAATGATGTATTAACCATAATTGTACTTTATGCCATTTTGCAGTTTCCTAGAACGTACTCCTCTTCCTCCATGTGTCGCAACAAATGAAATATATGTAGCTTATGAAGTTCTCTCAGCCACCTGGGGTTAATTCATTTAGGATGAGATGAAAAATGGTGTAAGGATCACATAAGCCACTTGCAAACGTCTTGTTGCATCAATTGTTTGCATTATAAACTTTAAAGTAGGTGACTACCTGTTCCACTTCAAGACTTCGAACTCCAAGATGTGCTCCTTAGTAGGGTCCATGGGCTTTATGTGCCTTCTGAACGAGCGCATGATTTTGGTAGGCGGTAGTCTAACATATCCCCAACTATATCCTCTGAAATTTACCACCTAAAACGCTTACATCCTTCCTACCTATGGTACTGCAAACCGTTATGGGAACATATGTATCTCCTTTCTTAATTCCTATCATGGCAGATCAGCTAGGAATTGGTCTTATGAGATTACAAAACCCAAATACAAACTAGGTCACCTTGGTGCATTGTTCACCCACAGATTTTAAGGTCTGAACATATTCCCGAAATAAACAGCATTGTTCCTCAATCAGATCACTTAAAGACGTATAGCTTAGTAAGAATAAATGATTCAAAACGGTTTCCGCAAGGTCTAGGGCTTCTGTTCTTGGTCATGAGACCCACGCGATATGACTCACAACACTCCTTCAGCCGTGGACCTAGCGTCTGCCCATGGTGAGGGTGTGGATCTTATGCAATATCTTCCTCCTCTAGGAAGAAGTGATCACGTTGTGCTCACTTTCAAATTCACAGCAGCAGTATCATGAGCCAAAATCCCAGCTCGATCAAACGTTGGGAAGGCTGATATAAATGCGATCATCTCAGCAGCCAACTCAGTGAACTGGCACACCAACCCAAAGTCCCAAGTAGAAGCTACGTGGAACCAATTTAAACAACTTTACGCCCAAGTAACTGAACCTTTCATCCCAAGGCCTGTCCGAAAGAGGGGAAAACATTGCCTTCCTCGGAAAAACTGATAGATTCGTAAGTTACCCAGACATAAATACAAATGTTGGAACCTGTTTGCCACACTTTAGACCCTCGAGACCAGTAGATTATACGACACCACTAAGAACAAAGCTATTGGAGAAATCCGCCAATCAAGGATGAAGGTCGAAGCAAGCCTGACTCAAAATGCAAAGGCACAACCTAAGAAAATTTTCTCGTACATGAACTTCAGAAATAAAACATCCAATGGTGTCCCAAACCTGACTGTTGACATTGACACAGTCGAAGAAGATCAAGAAAAAGCAGAAGCAATGGAAGACTGCTTCTCCCAAGCCTTTACACAGGAGTCGCTACTCCCCATAGGGTGAGCTCTGGATCCATCAGGATAGACTCCGTTGACGTCGAACAAGACATCGTGCTCAACTGCCTATTAAAACTAGATGCAGGGAAATCACTGACCACTGATAATCTTCATCCGAGGCTTCTCAAGGAGCTATCACCTCGCATAGCCAGCCCATTGACCACGATCTTCAAGCTATCTCTCCTAAATGGAGTGTTACCGCGTAACTGGAGAGATGCCATAGTAACCCGCATCCACAAAGGAGGATCAAGACAAAGCCCTACAAACTACAGGCCCACTAGTCTCACTGACACTTTAATCAAGACACTGGAAAGAATCATCAAGAAAAGTATCATGGCATGTCTGGAAAACAACAAAATGTTATCCAGAGCACAGCATGGCTTCCGAAGGAATCTCTCATGCCTGTCAAATCTTCTCACTGCAAGATAAAGCTGGATCAAATCAAGGGACAACAAAAAAAGTTGACGTCGTCTTCATAGACTTCAGCAAAGCCTTTGATAAAGTACCTCACAAAAGACTACTCATGAAGTTGGAAAGTCTTGGTATCAAAGGCAGATTACTCAACTGGCCCAGGGAATTTCTCATGGATAGGAGGCAGAGGGTTAGCACCAACTCGAAACTCTCCTCTTGGACAGCAGTACGAAGCGGAGTGCCACAAGGCACGGTACTCGGACCTCTCCTATTTATTTTGTATATCAATGAGTTATCTCTGCTCACCGATTCCTCCGTCGTCCTATATTCAGATGACTTAAAAATTCGGACAGAGGTGAAAGGCAACAGTGATACGCTCACTTTGCAAGAGGACCTTAACAATTTGTCAGAGTGGTCCAGAGAATGGATGTTCCCGATCAATGTAGCAAAATGTTCAACCAGCGCATTGAACACGGAGGCATTAGCTCCTGCGATCTAGAGGGAATAACACTCCCATCAATTCACACTCATTTGGTTTTAGGTATCATAGTAAGCCACGATTTAAAAACTACAGCACACTGTCGCGCGGTGGCTGCAAATAGTTTCAGATCCTTATGGGCAATTCGCAGAGCTTTACTGGAATCACCAGAGATATGTCCACCTCCTCATATACATCTCCGATGAGGTCAAGACTCGAAAACTGCATCCAGGAAGCCAGTCCTTGTCTTAAAGGGGACTCACACATTCTAGGAAGGGTTCAAAGGAAAGCAACACGTATGATTCTCGACATGACTAACTCATCACACGAGGAAAGACTGGACAGTTTAAATCTCTTCTCCCTGTCATACCGTTGGCAGAGAGGAGATTCAACCACAATGTTTAAAAGTTTAAATAATGACTACGGACCTGACCTATTCTCTTTTACGAATCAAAACACCTCAGAGGACATAGCAACAGAGTTCAAAAGACAAGAAGAAATCATACTGCTGTGGAGTACTGGTTCCTACACCGAGTCATAAGCCCCTGGAAGCGACTCGCAGAAGAAGTGGCGTCTGCAGCCTCAACTGATTCATTCAAGAAGGGTTTGAACAAGCACAGAAATTCGCTAAAAATGGATTAACATAGGCTCCAAGCCTTCTTTCCCCAACCAATAAATCTGAAATCTATGATACCATAAGTAACTCCAAATGACAATCAAAAGTCATGTACCGGGCTGGTTGATATAGTTTACCTTCACCCTTGCATCTGAAAAACCACGTAATATCCTTAGACACAGCAATTCCACAAAACAGTAAAAAAACGTTCAAGTGCGCTGTGAGTTATAATCTGAAAAGCTGGGGAATCCTTATTCCACAGTAAAAACGCGCGCCTTCTGTAAGCTACGTTACTTAGTTCACAATTTTGATAAGGTTAGTTGGTTTTCTGAATCTAAAGTTTGATATACACTTGTGGACATCCATATTTTTGACTTTTGTACTGCAACTCATTCACTGCAAAAGCATTTTAAACTTCCTGTTCCAAAATGAAATTTTTAGTAATAATATGCAGGAGCATGGTCCTTAATAGGACCCAAATAGAAACGTTTTGGACGATGTTGAGGCTTTTAGCGGAAAAAGGAGGCGTTCCCCCAAAATTCTGTGAAAATGTCTGCATTTAGTTGCCGCATAACACCTCAAAATCGCCCCAAAGTTTTTTATTTGGGGGACATTTTGGCGGCATACAGTCTGGAGTGTTCTATCAATAATGTTTAAAAAATGTGCTCTGATGGACCAAAAATAAGGCGAACTAAATCTCAGGGAAACACTGACCGAAATGGTGGGCATCCTGCTCTATTTCTGAAAGTTAACTACAAGTAATTGCTACGTTAGATCAACAGAATCCCCATATTGGAATAATTATTATGTACCTAGATTTGGATTTTTGTTTGATTTCACGAACAAAATTCACCGCAAAATTTAGAATAAAACCGTAATCGTTATAATAATGGCATTATCGAGGTAACTGCCTCAGTAAGTGAATGTTACTTACCACAGAAAAAACATCCTATCGGAGTGAATCACGTCGTTTCGTACCATCTGTGCTAACAACAGAAATACTGCAAAGTGATGGCTGTTAATTTTGACTGAAGAAAATATTTGACTCTTTTAAATTATCGAGTCGCTCTAAATATGATGTCGCAGCTAACTGTAAGTCACTACAATCCTTCACCACACTACACCATATCATAAATTAGCGACTTGTGTAGATATTGAGTTACAGCTTTTACTGTGCTTTTCGAAGTGGTATAAACCCGCTTATTCATAATTCCTAAAGCATGCTATAGCATATATGCAGTCAGCTATGTACTGGTGGCATTATTCACCCAGCGCATCATACATGCAAGTAAATAAATGGTTAAAAAACCTGTATTTTAGTGTTTATATTCCCATTCATTCTTCAGCTTATCAAATAGATAAGCAATTTAAAACTGGATAGTTATTCTCAGATGTTGTTTTGAAGGGCTCATACATAATTGCCACCCATAAGTTTTAAGGACCTAAGTCATCCGAAATTTCAAAAGACTTTAGTGAATCTGTTTGGTGCTGACGTCAATATGATGGAAGTCTATGGGTCAGAAATTAACAGTTAACCATGCAAATATTGTTATTATTATTATTCCCTTGGGTTCCGAGTGGAACATACGGCTTCAACAGCACACCTCCACTTTCTATTTTCTGCCATCTTCTTCGACCGGGTCCATGATTGTCCAAACTGCCATCTCTTCCTCACACGATCTCCTCCATGTTACCTTCGCACCAACGACCCACTAGTCGCTTCCCATCGGGATTCCACTCAAGGGCCTGTTGTACGATGTCATTTGGCGGCGTCCTCAATGTATGCCTTATCCATCTACATTTTCTCCTACATATTTATTGAGCGATCGGCTCTTGGTTGATTTTTTTTCCAGGCCAGAGTTTCTTGTTACTTATTCTTTCTGGCCGGCCATTTGATCTTCAGTATGGAGCCAGCGAAGGCAGCTGTTGATAAGTCTGCAAACTGTTAGAAATCCGTTTCGTTACACGCAGTGCAAGTTTCTAATCTGTATAGAAGGACCGACTTGATATTGGTGTTGAAAATCCGAATATTGTTCCTTATACTGAGGTGGAGTGCAGAAGATTTTCAAACTAGTTTCAGGTTGATGAAGGCGTATCTTGTCTTTCTGATTCTGACTGGCTTTGACATCTTCATCCGTTCCGATTGTCTGTAGTTGAAACGATGCTTCCTAGATAAGTGAAGTAGGTAACCTCTGTTAAATCTCTCCGGCTGATGGTGATTGCTGCTGCTTGCTTTTGCTGTTGGTGGGTGGTTTTCTTCACCACCTCCGTCCTCTCTATGTTCACCTGCAGTCCTGTGTTCGCTGCCTGCTTCTTCTGCCAGTTTGTTGGTTTTTGCCTGTAACTCTTCGAGTTTGTATGACACTAGATATATATCATCTGTGAAATCCAAATCTTCTAGAGTCTTCTTATCGGTGGTCCAGCGTATTCCTGTCTCCTCGCTACCAACTCACAGTTGATGCATCATCGAGCTCACTACGATTAAGAATATCATCGGTGACAATAGACAGCCCTGTCTTACTCCTGTATTCACTGAAAAGTCTTCACTGTGTTTTCCGCCGTGGATCACCTGACACGTGGTATTGTCATATAGCTGCTGAATGAGGTTGATAATGACTTGGGCACTTCACAACGTAGTGTTAAATTAGTTTCCAAATAACTTTTCGGTTAACGTTATCTGGTGAAGACCTTTTCGAAGTTGAGGTGGAGTGAGGTTTGACTGCCATTCTATGCTTTGCTCTGTGGTGACGATGCGTAGAGATGCATTTTGACGAGTACATATTTTGCCTTTAGTGAATGCAGCTTGTTCGAGCAGACGAAGTTCTGTATCCAGTGCATTCTTTATTCTCTCCAGGATGATGTGACTTAGTATTTTGATTGGCATGGACAAGAGCATGATTCCATGCCAGTTCTTGCACAGGCCTAGGTTGCCCTTCTTTGGCAACTTGAGGAGATGGGTTTTTTTTCCAATCGGTAGGTACCTTTCCTTCTTTCCAAACCGTTTCCAATAATGGCGTGAGCTTATCTCCTGCAGTCTCTGGGTCCGTTTTCAGTGATTCAGGGTGGGGGAATTCCGTCTGGTCCTGCTGCCTTCCCGGGCTTGGTCGCAAATACTAACCACGTCTTACTGAGTGTCATTTACGTCGGTTAAAGCAAAACATATAGAAATTGATTGTCACGATAGTGATTATTGGGAATACACAAAATGTTGGCGTTGGTGTACGTTAAAAGTTACTAGAATTTTTTGATAACAGATAAAAAAACATGAATAAAGGAACTATCTAGCATAAAACTATTAAAGTATATTCAAGTAGTAGATTAAATTCAACTCATGCTGCACAAAAATGTTAGTAACAGTTAACATAGTTCACTTTTTAACTAGAGATGTCCTGATCAGTACCACGAAAGTTTCCATTACCAACACTAGTAACCACATGAACGAGATGAAAAGATAAAAATATGTAGGAATTATGTGTCAATTGAGTTCATATGATACTCAAGCTTTATGCGTCGGTGGTTCAGTGATAGAGTGCTCGTCAACCACATATGTGCTCCGGGGGGGAGGCGATCCCCAGCCGACGCACTCCTAAACCCCTTCTAAGCCTGTAGTTTGGCCGGTAAAGAAGAAAGATTGGGCGTAAGGTTAGCAACACCACTCCGTAAAAATAAAACCACCAAAGCTTCAGCCCGAAGTCCAGTATTCCTCTAGGAACGTAAAGGAATAAAATTTGAAAAAATGATACTTGAGTTTGTATCATTGCTCGAAACAGTTGTTTAAACGTCAAACCAATTTTATGTCTTGCAGTATGATGAAAGGCTGAACTTCTAAGATCAACATATTGAAAGCCGTATGCCAACTAATGAATACGAGATCTTTGTAAGCTTATGAAAGTGTGTGGGTGATTATCACTTACCGGTTGCCTATACCTTCAGAGTTGAACTCTTCTTGAACTACTTGAAACAGAAAAAGTACTAGTGAGACATAGACAGATATTCCAAAAGACAACGGTTAAAAGCCGATCTCACATGGCCTGTTTGAATTCGTTTTTGGAGTTTTGTTCGTATGACTATCTTATCGCCGGCTACAGGCCATCGCAATGTAAGCTGGAATGTAAAACTTTCGGGATCGACCATTTCTAATCTCACAACTGTCCGCAGAAAGAAAAGGCAGCATGGCTGACCATCTGGTCGTCTGACGGAAGCATCTTATATCTGTTACATCCCTACTCAACAGTTATATGACTTCGCCTTCAAACTCACAACGTATTGTTAATGGCTTACACTATGATGGCAACTGCTTTTAGTGTAAGTATTATCCAAATGATTTGTAGGAACATTCGTTACAGGTAACACGGCACGTCGGGTTATTGTTATCTACAAGCCCATCTACTACGTCTAAACAGCAGCTATCGGTGTATTGGCTTATATTCGCAAACTGACTTGTATTGCTTATGGCCATCAAAGTTATTACAGGTATTACCAAAATAAAACCATGAAATATCGCATGTATATATATATATATATATATCACTGAGTGAAATAGTACCATTTACTGGATGACGTTTTAAATATAAAATATTGTCAATTATCACTTAGTATGGTTGTAAATAAGTGAAATAGCATATTAGTCTGACTATTACTCATAAGATCTCACACAATTCGTAATAATTTCTTTCTTTTGAAACTCTCCAATTATAATAATACTATTTATTTCACAATTTTAGATAAATGGAGCTCCAAGATGTATTCTATTCAAAGTCACAGTACATAGAAACAGCTAGTGGAAACAAAGTTAGTCGAAGATCTGTTCTGTGTGGAAGTCAAAATATTGTATTAAATGGAAAAACAATAATTATGTCCGGTTGTATCATAAGAGGTGATTTGGCCAACATTCGTATTGGAAGACATTGTGTTATTGGTCGTAAAGCTGTTATCCGACCACCGTTTAAAAAGTTTAGCAAAGGTGTTGCCTTTTTCCCCCTTCATATCGGGGATAATGTTTTCATTGAAGAGGATTCTGTTGTCAACGCAGCACAAATTGGCTCGTATGTACATATCGGTAAAAATTGTGTTATTGGTCGACGTTGTGTACTAAAAGATGCTTGTGCATTAAGAGATAATACAGTGTTGCCACCAGAAACAGTTGTACCTCCTTTTAGTATATTCGGTGGTTCACCTGGTCGTTTAATTGGTGAACTTCCTGAGTGTACACCAGATTTAATGGTTGACTTGACGCACGGATTTTATCAGCACTTTTTACCTACAGATGAACCTGAAACTGACTACTGATATTTCGAACTGGTCAATAAAATATAACTCTGCACATTTCAACGTGATATTTATTGTTATTTTCCCTATGGATTACTGGGAATGGTTTTTTGCCTTTTGTAATGTGATTTACATAATTCTATATGTGGTGTTGTACATGATGGCGAAATGTTTAGAACACTTTTCAAGTTTATCGTGTTTGTGGTCTCGGTATCAACTGCTTGTCACTAGTAATTCCATAACTGCACTAACGTGGAATTCTATGTTGCAATGAAACTGCATTGTATTTAGTCTGTTTTCGCTAAATATACATTGTAATGAAATCAGTCTAACAGTATTCTTACTTTTTCATAATACGGGGTTTTCATTCGATTGTGTAGAAGTGAACTGGCTATGTATGCCATTTATGGTAGGGTATTAACATTCTTACGTCCGATATGCAGTGTAAATCGAGCTGAGCATCCCACACAAACATTTCATCGCCAATCTAGATGATTTCTTGTCTTCAAAAACTGATGGGTTTCTGACTGCGTGCACAGTGAAATACGGCGCAACAATTTCAACGTCAAAGAATTGCGTCTTATGAAGTGCATTGCCTGCTCATTGCGCACAACCGGACATTTGGCGTTACATGGTGGTTTCGAACATAAATTATCGCTCATAATTGTGTTCCCAACCGGTCGACGGAAAAAGCATATTTGACATAGACAAGTAATAAGTGACACCTATTGCGCAAGAAGTGGTTATCGTGAGTAACGCTCTGGCGTTTGAAATGATAAGTGTTGTGTTCAAGTCTCAGTGGGGACAGTATCACCCACTGGAGACTACAGATAGACCCAACTGACGAGCTGCAAGTAGGATGAAATCGACAGGCTGGGTCCAACTGCTAGTCACCATCCACCATGTTAATTCCGGATATCGTCGAAGCGTTCGTACTAAAGGCTAATATGCCAACAGACGCCAAACATTTCGGTCCAATCAATCAACGGGTAAAACGATACTGACTTTAAACAAGTAGAAATTAGATAGTTGCAAAAAGAGGACGAAAGTTTACAATAAGTGCCGTTTCCCCCATACAACGATGAACTTAACCTAACATAGTATCCACCAGATTTCTGTTTCTAAACTATTCACACCTCTTGATTCTGTTTTTGTATAACCACTGCGTATTCTAGAAAGCTATTGTATAATGTTTCCCTTTTAAGTTATGTCAATACATTTTCTGTTTCGTTATGTACATCATGAGCAAATCATTCCTGCGTGTTTGAATAGTTTCACAAGAGATCATACATTACTTTATCATATCATTGTGTTAAGTGACTGGCTAGAAACAATCTAGATTCTCATTTTCAATAAAAGTGGTTTCAATGATAATAATAGTAAGCCGAAAATCCCCATGTTGAATGATATCTGTGTAACTAGGTGGACACATAAATGACCCTATAGGAAATCGATATTACTGAGCATATAACTGATATAATTAACATTTGGTGTACAACTGAAAATATACCGATACTATTATGTACAGATAAAATCTTAGTTGTATGAATTACTATTCACTCGTAAAATGACTATATCATCACATTTAACCCTTGTTGACCGGTATAGTAAAAAATTATTATAGTCATATGTGATTTCTCATTCTGACTGGTTGATGTTCAATATAGAACTTTGCACAGAAGTGCAACAGTTCGAGTTGCCACACTCCATGTGGCAAACAAAGGTAGGCAAAAGAGTGGTGAGAAAGAAATACGATGGGCAGAAATATACGAGAGGAAGAATAGTAACCTGAAAAGAGTTCTTATTCACAACTGGCACGCGAAATGTACAACTGTAATAATTTGTCTCTGGACATTACTATCACATTAATATCGGTGGCACAGTGGTTATGATTCTCGCCGACCACGCACATGGTCCGGGGTTCGATCCCCTGCCAACGCACACCCGATATCTATGGTCGGCCTGCAAAATTTGGGCTACCGATATCCATGCTGAAAATTCCATACTTGTACTGAAAATACGGTGTGGCATCAAGCTGTAATCAAAAATAAAAAAATCATGTTTCTGGTTTCAAACTACATTTCCGTAATTCCCACTGTAGCATATGTGCATTTAAGAGATTTATTGTTAAATTGTTCATTAATGAAAACAAAACACGTAGATCAGCGAAGAGTCTCTTTTCGGTGAATTTATTTTCTTAGCTGTACAATCGCAAATATATATGTGTTATTTTGTATGTATGTGTACATTAAGTTTGTCAAACAAAAATACAGTTGGTTATAGATATGATGTAGAAGATTTGTAGCTCAGGTGGATGATTTTGATGTGGTTGTGTTCTCTGAGCTGGATAGTTAATTTGCGAAGCTTTCATCACCCTACCAGGTGACATCTTCAGCGCATACTTCAATTTGAAGTGAGCTTTTAGATTTCTCCACGAGTTCATTAATCATCTTTCCTGGTGACCTTGGACGTGATTGGTTGTTTTTGTGCGTTTCCACACCTTCCAGGCTACTTGTATTGGAACTGATTGTTTCTTTGACTTGAACTTTGACCCTTTGTGTGTGAGGTTTCTTTCTTATCGGTTGATAGATTTTGTCAACCTCGATGTTTCTATTGATTGATGATTCACTGGAATGCCAAGCTTCTAAAAATTATCTAGCATTCTTGTTGTTTCCTCTGTCTAATATTTGAACATTGTCCCATTCGAATTGATGTCCGTGGTTGTCTGTATGTAGTGATATGAGGGAGTGGATGTCATGTCTTTTGACAGCTAGCCTATGTTCGTGGATACGAAGACGAAGGGGACGTCCACTTTGGCCAATGTCGTGTTTTTCGCAGTTGATACAATCTATTTTGTAGATGATGTTGGTTTTATCTTCTTTCGCTATTGAGTCTTTTGGTTGACATAGAACTGAGTGAAGTGATTTTGTTGGTTTGTGTGCGACGTCAATTGCTAAAGGTTTGACGAGTCTTGCAGTGATTTCTGATACATCCTTAATATGTGGCAGGGCGACTTTCTTTGGGGGCTTTTGGTTTGATAGGTTGGCTTGGGGGTATATGTCTTTTGATGAAATTCCTTGGATATCCATTCTTTTGGAAGACGTCCATGAGATATCTTTCTTCAGTTTTCCTTAAGGTGGGAGTGCTGCAATGAGTCCTGGCCCTCTTGAATAGTGTTTGTATGCAATTCCTCTTGTGTGCTATTTGATTGTTGCTGTTATAATTCAGTATTTGATCTGTGTGAGTTGATTTTCTATAGAACACTATCCAGCATGGTTACGAAAAGGCAATAGTGGTGCAATAAGGAGTGCGATAATCGAACACCTGGTTAACACTGATCATTCCATTTCAACAAACGCCTCCTTCAAAGTAATCTACAGAGTCAAGAATAACCTATCAAAGGCAATACGGTTTCGTCTTCTTTGTATCGCTGAAGCTCTGGCCATTCACATAGAAAAACCATAGCTGTGCATACAAAAGAGGATTACTCAACCACTTCTACTGTCTTGGAAACAACTTTTTTGATTTGATTTTGATAACTTAATTTTGTTTCTTTGCTTGTTCTTTAATTACTTTTAATTCTTGTATTCATCTAGAACTCTTACGTAATTTCGTATTATCTACTTAGTTCCTATGTGCATCCTGAGTAAAACTCACTCATCAAACAATTCATATTATTACATAACTTCTTTTAACAACTGTCTGTGACAACTCATTACCTTTGTTACTACCCTAATTTTCTTGACTGATTTTGTATTGCGTAACTCCAACAACCAATCTTTACCTGTTTAGTTAAAATAACTACAACCAATTGTATTTTTGTTTGATAAACTTAATGTACACATACATACAAAATAACACATATATATTTGCGATTGTACAGCTAAGAAAATGAATTCGCCGAAAAGAGACTCTTCGCTGAACTACGTGTTTTGTTTTCATCAATGTCTGGATGGGGATTATACATGAAAAAATTGTTCATTCGTCACATAATTGGAAAACCTTTGTCAGCTTGAGAAAATTTGAACCAACAACACTCATAGTGATGAGGACGATTTCATTGTAGGGTAAAATATGGGTTATGTAACATGCAAAATCACTCACAGAAAATGTACAACTCAGAGAGGTCTATACAACTAGTAGAAAGGTGAACAAATGAGGCATTATATGATAAAGCGAAATATATACTAGTTAAAATGAAGTAATTATTGAAATTATTCGGAACAATACAATAGGCGAAGTAACAGCTGTAGTTATAAGATGAGGCTACTTACTTTACTTTACTTCGGCTATCTCCTACGGGAGGATGAGCCGGCTTCATGAACATCTCGAATCATCGCTGCCCAGGCGCGGCGATCTGATGCAAGAGAGTTCATGAAGTTTCATGGGAATTTGGTACGAGTGATGTCCCCAGAATCGCTCGGCCTTTTGTTTGAGAGTGCAGCTCTAGCCTTTACACAACCAAATGTGACCTACAAGGCAGTAGGAGTGGAGTAGGGAGTCCACTATCCATTGGCAGCCGGTGACCGGAGTTCGGTTCATACGCCTTTTTGAATGGGGCCAGACATCCAACAAGCCCTTTGTCCATACGTCTGCCGGTGAGCTCCAGTGATCTTCATACGCCAGTCGTTGGAGGTTTGGAATCAGGGTTTAGCCATCTCCCCTAGACTGTCATCTAATGGGCAGTCAACCCGGTGAAGAGCGCCGGGCATCCGCTTTCGCCCTCTCACTTTGGTGAAAAACACCTCCGCCACATGAAGGCAGTGAGTAGGACTTCCTCAGGAGAGGCTATGTAAGACGCCTGGTCATATGGGAGCATTTCAAGAGGTGTGCGGAGGGGTGGCCAACCCGCAGCGCAAGGCACCCACCCTCGACCATCCTGAGGCTTTGGAGGCAATTAGTATAACGAAGGAGGAAGGAATATTCCGGCAAAAATAAAACTAACGACTGTATGCACTGTTCGATTCAAGAAGTCATCTGATTGATAAACTTGGAACTTAAGAATACGCCGAAGATTTGGAAGAAGTTGATAGTTACTGTTTTAATTATAGATGGGTTATTCTAGGTGCCTCTTTAACTCTTCTAAGACAGTACTGGAATATACCATCGTACGCCTGCAGAAAACATTATAGGATTACTTCGGGTGTAAATTGCTGGAAAGAAGGTTAACTGACTGGTGCGAACAAAATCTATCAGTCGAAGGAACTCAGGTCTTTAAAAAAGAAAAAAAAACCTGCTTTTAATGAAGATCACCTGGATTTTCGTTACAAAGATTGTTCCATAGGCATATATGATACTTGGCTATCTTTAAACTCTCAACCACAGAAAGGCACACATTTTTAGACGTTATAATTTTTTTTTTTTTGATTTACAGCTTGATTTCCACACCGTTTTTTCAGTACAAGTGTGGAATTTTCAGCATGGATATCGGTTGCCCAAATTCAGGCATACCATAGATATCGGGTGTGCGCCGGCAGGGGATCGAACCCCGGACCATGTGCATGGTCGGCGAGAGTCCTAACCACTGTGCCACCGACGCACACTATCACTAATCAAAAAGAGCATCACTTCATCACACAAAACTTTTCTGCCTTGGAAACAAGCGTTTTGTAAAAAATAATATTATGTACAGTAAATTTTGTAGTTGTCATCGGTTGAATATATTGGAACTTAATGTTCAGTGTCTTTTGACATGTTGGCTCCTGGTACAGATGCTTCGACAAAGTGTGATGACTAACATGTTATTATTTGGTGGGTGGTGGCAGCAAGCAGTAGAATCCAGAATGCACCTTTCGTCCTATTTGGGAGTTGTCAGCAAGATGTACGTGCATTCGCCATGAGTGACGTTTCTCCCATTGGGTCTCGAACACAACAACCACTGTTTCAATTGCTATTCGCCATCCGCGAAATAGCATGGGTGCCGAGTTCAGGTCTCAGTGAGAGCATCACTTACCGGGAATGCAGGTACGTTTAGTGACCGACCGATAACTGCAACCTTGCCGTGGTGGTCGGGCTTGAATGCCGCAGTGACCCAACAAGCTAAACTGGCTGGGACTCATGTCCCTGCAGGTCCTACCATGTCATGAAGGTTGTTTGGATAGCGGTTAGACTTAAAACAGTTACCATGGGGTACATGGGCTCCAGAATTCAGTCGGATCAAATGGCGTATGAACCCATATGGGTCACCGGCAACCATGGGAAAGCAGCTCCGCTGCCTTGCGGATTAGACTCCAAGTCAAAGGCTCGGGGGGTGGTCCCTTAGGAAAACCACCTGCTTCGGTCTGGGCGCCCGGGCAGTATCTCAGCCCTCACACAATATTGTGTGGCGCATCTTTCTTGGTGCCATATTGTACCAAGTTTTTCTGCGTTTAAATAAATAAATAAAATAAACGTCTAGTGACGGGTGTCAAATGGGACGAAATGTATATCCTGGACCCGACTGCTAGTCACCATACTCCAGGGGTTGTTTAGAAATCATGTGACCCAATATTATCTTTTTTCTATGCTACTGTTGAAAAAAAAACCATAATGCGATAAAAGTTTACCCCTTCATATGTATAGCAACAATTGGACGTTCACCTTGAAACACAACCACCTACTACTACTACTAATAATAATAATGTAATTATTGATCTGCTTACAGCTTTTTCAAGTTGTTCACAATAAAAACAAACATTTGCTGTAAATTACTTTACATTTTGAACATAAATATATACCGCACATGTGTTATTCTTCTAATTCGTTCGTTCATTTCTCATAATTGGAGTGAATTTTACTTCTATTAATTTGTTTATTACTTGTATTAATCAATTCTTTAGTATTTTCAAAAATCAATATGGGAATTAGAGTCATATTAAATTATATTTCATATTTAGTATTTTATAATAGTTATACAAAAAGAAATTTGTTAGAGAAGCAAACTGTTTGATTTTATTGAGAGAAAATTAACACCAAATGGTTGTACGCATTGGCATGTCTAGCTCACTCAAGATGCCAGATTTTTTGGCTAGGAAGTCCTATTGTCCGATTCGATGAATGGTCCTGACATTGAATGCTCCGATATGAAGCTGGTAGAGTGGGTTTTTAGAGACTATCAGAAGTGTTTTTCTGGCTGTAGTCGGCATGAAGAGTCTCAGAGTTAAGAGGATGTAAGAGAGAGATGCCTGTGGAATAGCAGGAACATCAGAGTGATGACCATTATAAGCGTGTGTGTTTATGGAAGGACGTTATTACCTCCCACATGTCCACATCGTGGAAGTTGGTTTCTTCTTGAAATATGCGAAACATAAGGAGTGTTAGTGTTTAGTCACCACAGAGACCAAGGGATGACTGATTGAGATCCGCCAAACATGGGGAGTTTGAAGTGGTTTTTTGGAGTTGTGTCAGCATGAAGGACTCACTCTCAGCTACAGACTGTCACAATATAAGTTGGAATATAAAATTTTCGGAGTCAACCTTCCGCTCTCCCTGGATGGTCATCTGAGGGAAACATCTTACAGCTATTAAATTCCAGCTCAATAGCAGCATGACGTCGCCCTCAGACCACACCTCCAGTACATAATGTGAGTGACTTACACTATGATAGTAACTGCATTTTAGTATAACCGTCATCTAAACGACCTGCAGAAATATTCGTTCCGGGTAGTGTAAGCCGTCGGGTCATTGCGTAATCGAAGCCTGAACATCACGTCAAGGTAGCAGCTGTCAGTCGGGATGGAATTGGATTCAGACAAATGACCTACCGACTGAAAGCTAAGCGACCATCCGTATGGTAAATCAGATATACGGAAATCATGTCCACATGAAAACCTGGTTTCAAATACATAAGGAGTCATCTGAATATATGCATAAAAGCGATGGGTGAGCATTCTTCAACGGATCACTGAAACTGGCGTAAATCATCTTTGAACAATCTTTTATAGATGACATTCGCACATTTACCAAAAATACATATACATAACTAACAAACTATTAAAAAGCAAAATGTTTGAGGAAAATCACAAAACTTATTGCTCTGTAGAAAGCGGTTAACTCAACAGGTAAGAAATTTTGTATATTTAATTACAATGTTGTTAAACAAAATCTGAAGTATCATAACACTTCGAAATAGAGACATAAAAATCTTGAGTGTCTGTACAAAAGCATGCCCAGCAAATGTTCCACTGTGAACATATGTATATATTCAAGTTCATTTAGGCAGCACCACTTTACAAAGACGAGCAAGCAGACCTGCTAACTGAAGATATGTACCCAATCCTTCAGATATACGTAAGTGAGTAAGACCAACTTCCTATAGGAAAGTAAAAAGAAAACAACATAGAAGAATTAAGCAAATTCTATTACCAATCAACTTCATATTAGATAGGTTTATTTTGATATAACACCCACTGATACAGAATAAATAACAGGATGACATTTCCAGCGTGATTCATTACTCATAATCATGTCACAATTTATTCATGAAAAATTCCCATTCGAACATTAATAGACAGAAAACAAGTAGTTCAGCAAAGAGTCTCTTTTCGGCGGCGAATTCATTTTCATAGCTGTACAATCGCAAATATATATGGTTGTTTTGTATGTGTGTGTACATTAAATTTGTCAAACGAAAATACAATTAGTAAGTCCAGATGAATTGGATGTTGATATAAGAGAGTAGTAACAAAAGTGATGAGTTGTCACAAACGATGGTTAAAGAAGATTTACGTAATAACATGAATAGTTTAATGAAAGAGTTGTACTCAGGGTGTACATGGAAACAAAATATACGGAATTACACAAGGGTTTTGAGTAGAAAAATAAGCATACAAACAAAAGTTAAGTCAAATCAAACAAACAAACAAAGAAAAGTTAAGTCAAATCAACACAGTTGTTACCATGGGAGTAGAAGTGGTTGAATAATTTTCTTTTGTATGCACAGTTCTGGTTCCTCTAGCTTAATGGCTAGGGCCTCTGCGATGCAAAGAACAACAAACGCCTCCTTCAAAGTAATCTACAAAGTCGGTCGGTTTTCGACATAGAACTTTGCACATATGTGCGGCAGTTCAAGTCGCCACAATCTATGTAGCACGCAATCTACAAAGTGAAGAACAATCTTCCAAAGACAGTACGATTCCATCTTCTTTGCATAGGGATTGCATCATTTTCATTACACATGTCTGGTATTGTTTTAATGAGAAGAGATTCGGTGACTAATCCCTGTCTCTTTCTCTCTTTCTGTGCACCTAACTGAATTACTCTTTAGTACTTTTACCCTGCCCAACACTATTTTTTGCTTATATGCGTATGAATGCATTTCAATGACCGAGTTTTTTTTCCAGGTTATTGAACCTAACAGGGCCAATCATTCTAGCCACAGCTTGTGCCCTATCTTTCGATAATCTAACTGACTCTGATCTACTAGTTTAACTGACCTACCTATGTAATTGACCTCACAGTAATTAATTGCATGGTGTATTTGGTAAATTATATGCCTTTTTTTCTTAATCGATCGGGTCCTTAAACCGCCCAATTTTTTCTCTGAGTTTGTTTAAATTGCCAATCTTATTAAGAATCCCACGTAGGGCTTCTGATGTTCCTTTTATATTTGACAATACCAGTGAGGCTTTGAATTCCTTATTATATAATTTTCATTGTTACTTTTACTTTTCTTATGGGTCTTCATGTATTTTTGAATAAATTCAGGCGGGTGGTTATTGACTGATTGACTGAGTGACTCTTTATTTGTTTGATTTCATTATTTAAATCTGTTGACTGTTCGGGCTCCTGTCCGGTCCTGTCTATGAAATCCCTGACAGTTAAACTGAGTCAGATAGGGAGATGCAGACTTCCGGGTTGGGGTCCTCGGGACTCTAAGAATCAATGGCTGGAAACAATAGATGACATGGCTCAAAATCGTTGTCAATGGCGCAGATGTATTCAGTCTCTGTAATCTTTCATATTCCTTTCTACCAGTACTCATTCTGTTTCACTCCTATACTTGTCAAAACTCTATTGATTCTCTTCACTCATATTCTTGTGTACCTTTGTGTGCTATTTGGAACGTGGCAACTCGAACTGTTGCACTTCGGTGCCAAGTTCTATGTTGAATCCAGACAGTTTCTGTCCGATTATATAAATACTGAACTAAACCTACCTTTACCATTTTTAGTGGGATGGAATGTATCAGTTTCCAATAGATGCCTAGTATCTAACCCACCACTTCTTACGCAACTAGATATTCCATTTAAACATATGAATAAGTTATTTTAAGAGTCCAGTGCACTCATTATTATTTTATTTTATTCCTAGTGGAACATGGGGCTTCGAGATAGAGGCTTGAAGTTTCGATAGCAGTGGTGTTTATTTCTTTTACGGGATGGGGTTGCTAGCCTCATGTCCAACCTTTCCTCTTTACTAGTCTTATGACTGGCTTAGCGAGGTAAAGGAGTGCGTCGCCTGATGATCGAACTCCTGACTACATGCGTGATTGGCGAGCATCCTACCACTGTGCCACGGACGCACATGATCTACTAACTCATCGAGAATGCAACTGGTTTCCTTCGTTCCAGTTATTATGCGTTGCTTACTTTTAAAATTAGTGTTTCAAAGCGAAAGAGGCATTTGTGATCTAGTCACCCAATTTACTGAACAACTATACCTGGATAAATTCACCAGTTATATGATATCATTATGCATTCATTATTATTCCTGTGGGTGTCGAGTGGAACATACGCCTTCAATAACATATCTCCCCATTTCACTCCGTTCTTTGCAGTCCTTTTTAATTGGTTGCGAAATCGCCCATCAGCTTTCATCTCCTCACACGATCCCCTCCACGTTACCTTCGGATCACAACTCAACTCGTTTTTCACACAGGACTCACCAAAGGGCTTGGCGGGTGATAAAACTCAACGATGTCTTCAGTATGTGTCCCATCCATCTCCACTTTCTTCTGCATAATTTGGTGAGCAATAGGTTCTTGATTGGCTCGTTGACAGAGTCCCTTGTTGTTGATAATTCCTTCTGGTCATCTGATCTTCAGTATGTTGTGAAGACAGCTGTTGATGAAAGTTCACAGCCTGTTGGTCTACGTGATTTGATTTTAAAATGCATTAAGAGGTAATTTCAAATCGTTGAAAAACAGATACCTAGAGATTTCTGCCCTTTATTAATTTCTCAACTGATCTCCGTATACAATGGAGACTTGTTCAATATAGCAGCTTACCGACTAAACTATCGGATCTTTTTAACTAGCCTGTTGGGGATTGCAACGACTTCCCATCTTTGTTTTTGATAGTTAGATAATAGCACCACAACCACCACCAATCTATACACAATAAGCATGGCTAATTACTTCATGAAGATGTTTAACTAACAAAAACAGGAGAAATACGGAGGCACTTCTTCCACTGACCTAGAGACAGTTTCGTTTCAACTAACGGAAGATACCACAGATGAGGATGTCAAAGGCAGCATAGGGAAAGTAAGATAAACCTTCACTATTCTGAAATCAATGTGGAAATCTGCTGCAGTCAGTATAAGGTGCAAGATTCAGATTTTTAATATCAATGGCAAGTCAGTTCTTTCATATGGTTCAAAGACTTGGTGCGTCACGAAACTTCCATCAGCACCCAGTTACCTTCGCTCGATACTGAAGTTCAAATCGCTAAGAGGCCAGAAAGGATTGACAACAATGAACTCTGGAAGGCAACGACCCAACTAAGAACCTATTGTTCAACAAAAATGTGGAAGGGACTAAAGGGGAGAGGACTGAATACACACCGAGGAGACCGTTGAGTGTCATCATGCGCCAGGCAAGCCCACGAGAGAAACCCGAATGAGGAACAAGTTGAGAGTTGGTTCAAAGATACAAATGGAGTAGATCGTGTGAGGAGGAGATGAGAGACTATGGGCAATCATAGAGCTAGCAAAGAGGACTGCGGAGAACAGTATGAAATGGAGATGCGCTGTTGAAGCCCTATGTTCCACTAATAACCTACAGCAGTGTAAAACATGTACATGGTTGCTGACATGGTTTATAAGTGGTGTATTAACCAAATTTATTTATCAGACACAAATGACTTGACAAAATGTTCACAAAAACAATGCAAATAACTCACCTTTACAAATCCTAATTTTAAATATTCTTCCATTGGATGATTTTTTAAGACACGGAAAGTGATAGTGATAATGTCTTCAGCTGAATAACCCAATGTCCATAAATGACGTAGAATCTTATGAGCAGCAGACAATTCACCTTTAGTACAATGGTCTAGCAACTGTTTAATCAGCATTGGATGTGGTTCATCACATACCTACAACAGAAATATAGCTGTTATAAATTTGAATACCATAATATTATATTTATTAGCGAACTAATCTATTAATTCATTGCCGATACTGACTATTCCACTTGTCTGCACAAACCAAGGTAGAAATGACTCATTGATCTAGCCACTTGACTTCCGACTACTGCAGTACATATTCAAACCCCGCTCCAGCTATTGAGATTCGGGTGGCCAGGTGGCGTCATTAGCCTTCATGCATGAAAATGCAAGTGATTGTTGAGTAACACTCCTGACATAGATGTGTGAGGTTCGACTCTATGCCCCATTGGTTGAGACAAGTGTGCCTCATTCAATGAGCTACTGTTAAGGAGCCCGATTCACTATATAAATAAGCGAATAAGTGGTGTCTTCATTCAGAGATGTTAGAAGCAAAAACTCTATATTCAACATATATGTATGTACAGATAGATTTTCAAAATAAAACTGCTTTTTGATACCCAATCCTTAAGTTCTGTTCTGTTTTCGACACAGAACTTTGCACATATGTGGGGCAGTTCAAGTCACCATCCTCCATGTAGCACACAAAGCAAGAGAAGAAAGTAGAAGAAATGCATATTAGAGACAGTAAACAGAGGAATAGTTATAACGAAGAACAAATCATAAGTCACAAGGAGTGGATGCATCTGCGCCAGCCATTGACAACGAGAATTTTGAGCCATATCACCGATTGTCTCCAGCCATTGATGTTCACTGTCCCGAAGACCCCAACCAGGAAGTCTACACCTTTCTACATGGCTCAAAACTAACTGTTGTATATTTCATTGACTGGTGCCATGTTTTGGTTTGACCGCCGCTAGCTCTTTTCCAGTCTGGCCCTATATCAGCTAACATTGCCCGTCGAGGAAGGCGATGACTAGGCATACGTAGCACATGTCCTAACCATCTCAGTCGATGCAATTTCACAGTCTCGTCGATTGATTTCCCCGCCTTACCTAGCACTCGACGCCTAACCTCAATATTGCTCACCTTATTATACCACTTCACGCGGGAGATAGAACGCAGACACCTATGATCAAAGACAGCTAATCTTTTCATGTCTTCCACTCTCAATGGCCAGGTCTCACACCCATAAAAGGAGGACGGAGTGGACTGATGAGCAGTACACACGCCCTTTGGTGAATAGTCGGATATCACGTCTACACCAGAGAGAGCGTAAACTGGCATATGCGAAACTAGCCCTCTGTATTCGTGCTCAGATTTCGTCAGAGATCAACCCGCTGGGGCAGATGGTACTTCCCAAGTAAGTGAAGCGGTCAACGTGCTCTGCCACTTCACTTCCTATTTCTAATCTAGGAGTCGGTTTAGTACAAACCTGTAACATCATCTTGCATTTGGTGGGAGCGAATCGCATGCCGAACATTCGTTGATTGCAGCTCAAGGTGTTCATAAGACTCTGCATTTTGTCAGCGTCCTCGCCTGGAAGGACTATATCATCTGCATATTCTAAGTCAACGAGATTATTCCCTGGTAGCAAGTCAATCCCTGAGTCGTTGAAGTCAGTTAGAGTTAAGTCCATTAGTACACCTATGATGAAGTTGAATAGAAATGGGGATAATGGGCATCCTTGACGCCAATCCTTAAGTAACATGCCTATATCCAATAATCCCGTATACAATTCTACTGAGTGTGGTTAAGTCGGTGAATCATAACTCTAGTTCCTATGGTAAGAAAACTGTGGCTTGTCAGTAAATATGCCCTCACAGACTAATAGCTACATTACAGTAGTTGCCATTGTAGCATGACAGCAGAATGTGTAGTCAGTGTTTCAGAACAAAACTGATAGTTTATGATAAAACATTCTGAGGCATACTCTGGTCACTGAATGCGTAAAGAGAAACTGGAAATAGCCAGCAATGTATCACACGTGATTTTAGTGTTTGCTTGTAACTATCCCGCACACAAACAACCGATAACTCGCATATGTAGAGGAGTACTCTAAGAAAAAAACAACCGGAAAACTATGAGAACTCTTAAAAAATCACATGGTCAAGTGAATAAGTGTACCTTAATTTTGAATATGAGCTTTTTAGCCTAAATATATTGAAGACATAGAATCCTAGGATTCTATATTCATTCCAGGCTACTGTTCAACTTTCCATGTTGCGAATATACTGAAAACTCCCATGTCTTTTGAAGGCGAAATTGTGATCACAATGGCTTACAGATTAGGTACAGAATCCTAAACTAGAATCATAAGGATGCAAAATAAATCTAGAGATTTTTGGTATATTGCAAAAAATAAATACCAGTAAATCATGTCTTAAGAACTTGTCTCAAACTCGACACTAAACACCGAAATAACCCCAGAATGATGATGATCACAAGTAATGAAAATCCTAGTGGTCAGCAGAATTCAAATCACACACTTACTAATTACTAAAAGCTAAAATCTTAGAAAATAATAACAATAATAATCGTTTCTGAGCATAAAGATCAATCTACTGTATGGGATGATATCCTATTCTGATTTAATGAGGTTGTTATAGATAAAGATCAATTGAAGATATTCAGCGTGCTCACAGATTTTCTGTATACACTGAAGTAATTATTTCCGGGTTCAAAGCGATGTATTTCATTTCCTTTTTAATTATTTGCAGCACAAACTTCGACACCAAGATAAGTACTAAAAATGTACATACACATTTCGGTTGGTGGTGACCATTTGTAGAGCCCAGGACGCACATTTCTTCCTATTTGGGACTCGTCAACTGGATGTGCCTGCATTCCCGGTAAGAGAGGATTGTGCTCCCACTGATACTATAATCCAGCGCCCATCCTTTCATATAGGACAAAATGTACATCCCGGATTCTACTGCTACTTACCATCAAACAGAATAACTGTATGTTAGTCCTGAGACATCATCGAGGCGCCCGTAGTAGGAGACAACACACATCTACAGAGACTGAGTTATTTTAGCCCAACATAATCAATTTATGAAGAATGTAAATTAATCTAAAAACAAATAGTGTATACATATTGTTCTGGATTAACTGGGTTATTTCGCTAAAAATATATAACTCAAGTCAACCATGCTGTATCTTCCTCCAAACTATGCATCATGTGTAGAAAATGTTGGATTAACTTCTAACAATGGCCTTCTACGAATTCATATCTCTACCCCGAAAAAGATATTCGATGTACACGATCAAAAGCAACAACTTGTACTGAATATATAAATAGATACAATCAAATCTCACCTTGAAGACATTATCACTGCTAACCATTCCAAAGCCTTGATAAGTTGACTGTAAATTGTTTAAGGCCTGTTGATGAAGACAAAGATTTTCACATTTTATATTTAGTGATAACAGAAACAAATTTAATAAAAAATGAGGCTACTTAAATTTAAAGCCTAAACCTGAAGTGAATTCTTCATTTATATGTGTACATTCCAACCAAACAGAATGCGCTATAGGAAAAATCGACGGAAAAACCAGCCGGTAACCTTTATTACTCAGTTTTTCTTCTGCAAATATGAGTGATTAACCAAGATGACTATTAGCTCACGAAATAAAGTCACTTAAAAAAATGGCATCTTTTACATTTTACTACTGACAATATCTGAAATTAACTGTTTTGTGGAGTAGAATGATGAAATAAGCTTAATAACAAATGATTGTGGCATTAAATACATCAATATTATAGGATTACGAGCAGTAAACTGCACCCGAAACGTCTTTAGTGAATATTATTGTATAATACTGTGAAACTCAATCAGATAAAGTTCCTCATTATTATTTTTATTATTGTTTCCTTTAATTCCTACAGGAACATAGGGCTTCAGCCGTGCGTCTCCATCGCGTTCGGTTCTCTGCTAGAGTCTTCACATGGCTCCATGTCTGCCCACACGTTTTCATCTTCTCTTCACATGACCTCCTCCAAGTCACCCTCGCACTGACGACCAACTCGCCGCTTCCCTTTCGGTTTCCACTCAAGGGCTTGTCTAGGGATGTCACTTGATGTTTTCCTCAGAGTATGACCAATCCATCTCCATTTCTTCCTGCCTATTTGTTTCACAATCGGTTCTTGGTTGGTTCGCTCCCAGAGATCCCTGCTGCTGATCTTTTCTGGCCATCTGATCTTGAGTATTGAGCGAAAACAACTGTTAATGAAGGTCTGTAGTTTGTTTCTCCTTAACGGAATTATACTCTACCACAGTGCACAAGTTCGATTCGTGCACGCCAATCTTTGTTGCTAACCACTGCAGGTTCTTCATAGTAAGTAAAAATAGTTAGTCCAAAACATTATAACTGTAGACTCTTAATAGAAAGCCGGAGAAGACTCTTTATATCTGCATGTGACACCTGTTCAGTAGACATTTGTTAACCAAACTCCTGTTAGTTAATTTTCTTCACACGGAAAAATTAAATTTTTATACAAATGCAGTTTTCCATGCACAGTATACAGAAATTCAAAGTTGAAGGGCCTAAACGACCCCGTTTAGAAACGATATATATTCAGCATTCTACAGTTATAAACAGATATCGTTAACAGATTTTCATAAAACACCAAAACGTCCTAAGACAGTGAACAATTAAACTGGTTGTTATGAAAACCGAGAAGGTAGAATATATATGCTTATGAATAGCTGGTTAGATTGCCGAGGATATTTTACAATATTCACTCTTACCTGTCTCATATCACCATCCGCCGTAAATACGATGGCTTCTAAGCCTTCCTCTGTGTAGGAGACTCCTTCAGCTCGTGAAACTTCTAGCAAGCGAGCCATAATTTGAGGTGATGTTAAACGAGCATAACGCAGAACAGCACATCTTGATTGTATCGGCTCAATGAGCTTAGATGAATCATTACAAGCCAATGCGAAACGAGTTGTCCGTGAATATAACTCCATAATTCGTCGAAGAGCCTGTTGAGCACCCTCAGTCATACTTCGGGAGGGAATGTGAGAGTAAACGATGACAAAGCATTAAAGCAATATTTCTATGAGGTTAAGAATGAGGCGAAATAATAAAAAACTACATAAGCCAATAAAGATTAGGCTATCTTTTCTAAAATGCCAGTTTACGCCGTCTCTGGCGTAGACGTGATACCCGACTATCGACCAAAGGGCGTGTGTACTGCTCATCAGTCCGCTCCGTCCTCCTTTATGGGCGTGAGACCTGGCCATTGAGAGTGGAAGACATGAAAAGGCTGACTAGCTGTCTTTGATCATAGGTGTCTGTGTTCTATCTCCCGTGTGAAGTGGTAGAATAAGGTGATCAATATTGAGGTTAGGCGTCGAGTGCTAGGTAAGGCGGGGAAATCAATCGACGAGACTGTGAAATTACATCGACTGAGATGGTTAGGACATGTGTTACGTATGCCTAGTCATCGCCTTCCTCGACGGGCAATGTTAGCTGATATAGAGTCAGGCTGGAAAAGAGCTAGCGGTGGTCAAACCAAAACATAGCACCAGTCAATGAAATCTAGGCTTTCCAATGGTTCTCTAACCAATGTCAGCTCATGATGAAATCCTGTAACCAATCAACCAAATCCCTACAAACCAATACATGAAAATCTACAACAGTTAGTCTAGGCCACGTAGGAAGGTGTAGACTTCCTGACTGGTTGGGGTTCTCGGGGCGGTTAAAATCAATGGTTGGAAACAATTGGTGACATGGCTCGAAATCGTTCTCAATGGCTAGCGCAGATGTATCCACTGCTTGTGACTTACGATTTCCAATTAAACTGTTTTGTTCTTCGTTATTACTATTCCTTTTGTCTCACACCTGTTTACTGTCTATATTATGCATTTCTCTTACTTTCTTTTCCTTTGTGTGCTACATGGAGTGTGGCGACTCAAACTGCCGCACATATGTGCAAAGTTCTATGTCGAAAACAAACAGACAGACAAAAATGCACTTCTTTAGCTTATGGAACCTTAGGACTTTTAAAGTGCTTACAGACAAAGGTAAGCAGTTTTAGTCGATAATTTTGATCAATCACACACACGGTCAGTACAGTAGGATGTGTGTGGACAACAACTATCCACAAGCATCTAAGCTTTATAATTGACAAGACAAAACGCAGTAACTTGTATATGAACTGATATATCATGCGTTTTCAAGATGTTTTATTTTGAAAAACATTACAACAAAAAGCTTGGAGCTTCAGGGAGTAAAAGTAGGCCAAATTTAACAAAGACTATAACCGCCTTCCGTTGGATTATTTTTGGAAATACCAGGTCAGGCATGAGTCAGAAAAATTGACGATTATGCTTCACCGACATCCCCACTTCTCAATAAACAGTAAGCAAAAGTTAAATAAGTATTACTGAAAAACAACTTTTAGGAAGACAATAAATGTAAGGAGGGATATTAATTTCCCAGAAAAATATTTCGAAATCGAAATCACACTTTGATAATCGAGAAACTAAGTGGGTCATCACATGGCGAAATAAAGTGACACACTGATAATCCCTTCATAACACAACCATTACTTAATATAGGCAACAAACAGTTCTGAGAAGAAAACACCTCAAATTGAAGTGAATAAAGTTTGTTGAAATCATGTTCCTCAGTACCCCTCAAAAGAGACAACAGAATCTTACATGTAATGAGTCCCATGACTTTAAGAGAGCGATCCACTGTGAAACAGATGTCAAAGCAATCAGGGCCAGAGAAAAGACTATGAAAAAGTGATAAAATGTTTCTAACTCCATCACCCTGAATTTAAATAGCCCACTGTGATGTCTTCTAAAAAGTCGCCATTTGCAATAATGACAACTAGTGTTAACCGTTTCACGTGCCCAGCTTCTAATGAGTCAGCCTTGCTTGTTATCAATTTAAATTGATACAACTGGTTGACCTAGGTATAGACAATGTACACTTTCATGAAACATGGGGGGATAGACATACAAATTCCAACATTTGTGCATCAATTCAAGCTGCAGACTTCACAAAAGACACATGAAAAAATTAGGAAACAGAAAGGTTGAAGCATCTGACTTGTGTCTAACTCCCTAACGACAAAAACATAAGCCAGGTAGTGACTGGACAGATACGAAATACTCTGGTGCAGATATCTCATTCTGCAGTGACTTCGTCTACTGTAGAAACGAAAGTAAATCCATTGTAAATAAACGTTTCTTCAGTCACATTCACTTATCGTCCCCTCTCTGTCAGCCCTGACTGACTGGTTTCAGCGTAGAACTTTGCACGGATGTGCAGCAGTTCGAGTTCCCACTCTCCCTCCACCACCCAGCACTAGCTAACTCTTTTCCTACCTGGTCCAGCCTATGTCAGTCAGCTAACATTGCCCATCGAGGAAGACGGTTGCTAGGCATGCGTAACACATGTCCTAACCACCTCAATAGATGTGACTTCACAACCTCGTCGATTGATTGACTTTCCCCTCCCACCTACCTAGCACTCGACCGAAATTTCACCTCAATATTGCTCACCTTATTATACCACTTAACATGGGAGATCGAAGGCAGGCACCTATAATCGAAGACAGCTAGCCAGGTTTTTCGTATTTTCTACTTTCAATGTCCATGTCTCGCTCAAAGCCAGCCATAGAGGAGCACAAAGCGATCTGCTGCGCTGAGCAGTACACACACCCTTCGGTCGACAGCCAGCTAGCTGGATATCACACATACTAAGCCAGAGATGGAGTAAGTTGGCATATTCCAAATGAGCCTTCTGTATCCGTGCTGTGATTTCGTCAGCGATCAACCTACTGGCACTGGCTGATACAACTACTCAAATAAGTGAAGTGGTCAACACGCTATACTACTTCACTCCCTATATTCAAGCTACGAGTAGTTGATGTAGTCCAGTACTGTAGCATCATCTTGCATTCAACAGAGACAGAGTCGCATGCCAAACATTCGAAGATTGCTGCTCGAGATGTCAGAAGACTGTATTCTGTCAGCGTCTCCACCTAGCAGGACTATATCAACCGCAGGCATATTCCAAGTCAACGAGATTATGTTCTCTGGTAACAAGTCCATTCCTGAGTCGCTGAAGTGAATTAGGGTTAAGTTCATTAGTACAGTAATGATGAAATCAAACAGAAATGGGAACAGTGAACAGGGCATCCCTGACGGACACCACTGTTTGCCACCGCCTCGGATGAAAACTCTCCGTAGGTTCTCAGCTGGCCGGTTCAGCCCTGAGAAGTTATGAAAGATCAACTTCAAGAACCAGGCTACACATGCCAAATGACGGCTTTGACCACGGAGAACAGAGCTTCAGAACCAACACTGCATAGAAAACCGTGCTCAAGTACGTGCTTTAAATCGAGGAAAACCATCGTTTCACTTAGTGGCTACTCAAATCAAACCGACAAATCCCATTGTTATCAGTCACTTATGAAGACTGTCATATTGACAAGATTAAAATGAAACCCAATATGCTATCGAAACATTCTTAACAAGTAACTTATTTCATCATATGTAAAATAATTCACCTCAACTACCTATGCAAACGATATGAGATGATAACCCTCCTGGGTACACGTAAACAGCACAGGCCTATAACATTCCGTTACTAGCATCTTAAATTTGTAACACAAAATGTCATCAATCATATAACCTAAGTTCCTTGGTGTGAAATCAAGCTAGCAGTCACAATAATTCTTATTGAAACAGTCAAACACACCTGTCAGCTTCATCGAGGATAATTATCTTCTGTCTACCTTCAGGAAGCGTCACCTTCTTTTGGGCGAACATCTTGATTTTGGTTCTAACTACCTCGATGCCTCTATCGTTCGACGCGTTTAACTCCAGAACTGCATCTTTATAAGCATCCTTCAGTAGTGTTCGAGCCAAACACAGAATACTTGTTGTCTTCCCACAACCCGGAGGACCCTAATAAAATGTTAATATCAAGACTGCTGAATTACAGCTATTATAATATTTGGTAAGTTGCCCTCTCGAGCAAACACGGATAAACGACAGATTGTGTTCTCATTCCCCACTATATCCTTCAATTCAATTGGTCTGTATTTCTCAACCCAAGGTGACTCCGATGTTTTCGTGAGGTTTGTAACTTCAGCTACTGCTTCTTCAGACGAAACCATTCTTCTTAAAAGTGTCACGACCTTCAACTTGATAACCTTTCGTTGTATTAAAACAGCTCTCAGCTTCTAAATATCATGAAAACAGCTCTCCAAGTCCTTATTAGCCCTTCTAATTTGGATTTCATAACCTTTCTAAAGATATTCTCAGATAATTATAGAGAAGATGCCGAAATGATGTGCTGTGCCAAACTACGCCAATATTTCACGACTTCATGAACCAAACAGACACCCTAACGTAGGAGATCTAGCCTTTGTCACTTTTACAAGTCTTGTCACGAGGCGATAACTGTTGCGGACTAGACGGCTAAGGTCGTTTATGCGTGAATAAAAGGGACAAAATAAATACAAACATGTATGTATGTGTGTATAATTTGATATTTTTCAACCTCCACAATAATATCGTTAGACTCTACTCAGTAAATTGTGAAGTTCGTGAATTACAGTTACTTCTGGCTCATGGTGTACAGTAATCGACGAGTTAATTAAGTAGTCATACCAGTTTTTATGGCAAACGTGTACAATTACTCTATTATCCAATCCAATATCCAATATCCTGATTACGAGCTAGTATAAACCAGTGATTTCTTTGAGCTCGCTTCTTGATTTTAAGGTAGAGGTTCCAGATCTTCGGTGAACTTATGCGTAGTAAATCCCGCCACTCGACTGCTTTAGCTCTGGTAGACTCCAGGAGGAGTGATGCGAGGATTGGTCAAGATTGTGGTTTGTAGTGTGCAGTATGTTAGGACTCAGCTGCTGCCGTGAATGGAGTTTGACCTAACACCCGTCGGTCATTCGGTATAGTCATAAAAGTAGAGTAATAATAATAATAATGATAATGATAATAATAGGTTGTAGTGTAGATAATATAGGTTGAGATAAGTGAAATAATAAAGAAAGAAAGATAGAGTAGTCGGTACAGTGGGAGAAGACAGGACGGGTCGTGAAGATTTAGCTTGTATGCTTATCCATTGACAATGTGGTTTCAAATTTTAAGAGGGTAAGCCATTGAGACACAAACCATGCATTTCTGCATGATTGTCCAGCTTCCGCTTAAAAATCTCCACAGATGGAGCTGTAGTTACGGCCGCCGGTAAAGCGTTCCAGAGACGGCAAACTCGAAGCGAGAAGAAATGTGAACGCACTCGAGTCCTTGGTCTCTGGTGTGCTATCCTTAGCGGGTTACCTCGTGGATGCTCTTGTTAGGATGGGCCTGGTCATTTAGGATCTTATAGACGGTGATGAGGTCTCCCCTGTGACTACGGTAACTAAGTGTGAAAAGACTTAATTTCTTCAGTCTCTCCTCATATGATTTGTTGCGGAGGCCGATCACCCATTTTGTCGCTCGTCTCTGGACACTTTCTAGCATGTTAGCATCCCTTTTGAGTAGCGGAGGAGCAATGATATTATGCACCTCAAGGAGTGGCCTCACGTATGTCGTATACAACGTTAGGAATAGTTCAGGAGTAAGAGCTCCCAGTTGCCTATGCATAAAGTGTAAAGTGCCGTAAGCTTTGGCGACGTCCCTCGTGTAATTTACACTGGTGTCTAGCTTTTCTGTTAAAATAAGGCCTAGATCGCGTTCTGATGGCACACAACTCAAGTTCTGGCCACCAAGGGTGTAATTTGCATTCTGTGACCTGCCGGAATGAAGTTGCACTACTTTGCACTTCTTTAAGTTGAAAGGCATTCCGTTAGCCAGAGCCCAGTCCCCCAGCGTTTGCAGGTCAGCCTGCAATCTGTCGGAGTCTTCCGATGAGTTTATTGCTCTCCAAATCTTTACGTCGTCAGCGTAAAGAAGCGCAGAGCAATTCAGTTGACAGGGCAGGTCATTGATAAAAATCAAAAACATCAACGGCCCTAAGATAGAACCCTGAGGAACCCCTGATGCCGAGGTGTGCCAGGATGATCGGATGCGGTTGACTTTGGTGCAGAATTCTCTCTCGCCTAAATAATCTTCCAGCCATGCGAGAAGTGCTCCAGAAACACCCGCTTTGCTTATTTTGTGAAGGAGCAGACCAAGGTGAACTGTGTCGAATGCTTTCGCAAAGTCGAGAAAGATCACATGGACTGGTACCTTTACATCCCAGGATAGTGTCCAATCGTTCCAAGCTAGTAGAAGATTCGTCACACAGGATCTTCCCTTCCTGAAACCATGCTGTGCTTCATGGAGTAGGTTAGTCCCGTCGAAGTATTTTCTCATGTGGTCGTCAATGAGACTTTCGAATATCTTCGATATCACTGGGAGTAGCGCAACTGGTCTGTAACTGGTCGCGTTCTGTAAATTTATGTAAATTTATTCTATTAATATCTCATCAGAAATTGTTCTGTGAATCCCTGAATCGTACATTGCTCTCTTTTGGTCGAAATATCCTGTCTTAGTCAACTTGTTGGTTTCAAGAATGGATGATATCTTCCGTCTCACTTTGAAGCTATATGGCTCGCTGTGGTAGGCACATTGTATGTGTTTCGTCCTATCTGGTGCTTATCGGTTGGGTCTACCACTTTAATCCAGTTCAAGTAAGCAACGGGAAACTTTTGAGGGGCCCGACAGTAAATTCATATCTTCAGTAAGTAAGAGGTGATACCAATTGTGCCGACGGTGACTGTTGTGGCTCAGTAGCCATAAAGATAACGTTTCGCTCCTTGAAATGGTAAGTGCTGGTTACGATTTTCAGCAAGAATCTAGTCAGCCACAGGGATGACTAGCGAGCCACAAGTGGGAAGAGATGAGTGTTTTCCAACGGGGTCAAGTAACTGCCCAACAGTTATTTCAGTCTCATTGTAGCACCACATTTACATGAAGCTCAGTAGAGCCTGGAATCATCCGCGAACACCACACACAAGGAATTGTTGCCATCACCTTCTAGGTGAAATATATTCGGTGGCGTATTGAGGTCTGAATTAAATTTTGAGAAACGTCATGGTGATGACAGTATTCTTACTGATGACCAGAGTACGCAAGGTTTCCTAGGTTACATAAATCTCTCATTTCTCTGGTGTTTCTGGCCAGGAATTTGTGGAATTTAATGCGATTAGGTCACCTTCAAACGTTGAATCTGTGGATATGATCTTGTTGACCGATAATATCTATAACTATCTGTTTGGCATTTTGTGACTGTTTGACGCAAACTATTATCTATAATTAAATATATTGTTGTATTTACATACCCAAGTTGACCCAAGTCGGTGAGTCTATGGTTTTGGTGTCTATTTTGTTGTGTTTGACAGTGATACTACTGCTAAGGGCTTTTGTTGTTGTCGCTGCTCTTCATGTTGTAACCTTTTTTATTTTCCTTTTGCTGCAGTTAATCCGATGGCCTTATTCCTTGTTTTCCTTATCCTAAGGGGAGCAACCCAAAACGTCGCCCCTCTGTAACCGACATATTCATGTAAAAACCCCTTTTCAGGCGTGAGGCTAGCAACACCACCCTGTAAACGAAATTGCTATAAAAAACTTCAGCACGATGAGTATCCTTGCGATAGACGAAATTATCTGTGTGGGGACATGGAACGTCCGCACCATGTATGAGACTGCCCAGATTGCGAACGAGGTGAGAAGACATGGAATTCGAGTATTGGGAATATGCGAAAGCAGATGGAAGGGGAGTGGACTCTCCAAATTTTTGATAGAGAATTCCACACCGTATTTTTGGTACAGATATGGAATTTTCAGCATGTGATATCGGTAGCCCTAATTTTGCAGGCCGACCATAGATATCAGGTACGCGTCGGCAGAGGATCGAACTCCGGCCCATGTGCATTGTCGGCGAGAGTCCTAACCACTGTCCCACCGACGCACAACGAGAGAGTCAGTGAAAGAATAGTTAAAGATGATATCCTCAAACATATGCTCAGCTGCAATATTCTAAGTCCAAACCAACATGGATTCCTAAAATCCAGATCATGCATGACATGTCACCTTGACTTCTTTAACTACATAACTAGCAGCCGTGACAAACAACAACTAGTACTAGTCATCTACTTCGACATATCCAAAGCCTTTGACCGCGTTGACCATTTGCTTCTAATAAATAAGCTGAACTCCTTAGGAATACGTAACCCATTATTAGGATGGATTCAATCATTCCTTAACAATAGGTCCCAAGTAGTTAGACTGGGTTCTGTAAACTCTAAACCTAGTCCAGTCACTTCTGGAGTAGTTCAAGGTGGCGTCTTAGGCCCCCTCCTATTCACTCTATATGTCAACGACATATGCAGCTATTTCTCACTGGGTAAACCATTTATCTTTGCAGATGATCTTAAAGTAGCTTGCACATTCCACTGTGATGACTTAGGGTACTTTCAGAAAGCTTTTCAGGAAGAACTAGATCGAGTAACTGCATGGTCCTCCAGATGGAACCTAAAATTCAACCTTAAAAAATGTGGTTGGATCTGTTTCTGTGCAACCTTAAGCTGAGAAACAATTGAAGTCACTTACTCATATATTATCCCTCAAGGTTTGGCTAGTAATGGCTCAGCATCCTTGATGAAATCCACTGTCACCATAACAAGACAGTACAGTATCTTATACAAGCACTGTCAACGATCTAAAATGGTATTTATACAGCTTTCTACGCGTTTATCAACTTACTCGTACGGAGCAACCACGCTGTGACAAATGGCGGGCTATGGGTGACTTGAGTGCAGTAAAACAAATCTGCTTGACAATGACCAATATTAATCTGCATTCAGTTGAATTCACATCTGGTATTACTTGCAATAAAAATGATGTCAAAATCATAAAAATTAATCACTCATTTTAAATTAATACACAATTTGAACATAAAACAAGATACGATGCCGCACACAACAAAGTTATATGGAGGAATTGACTTCAAGCTTTATTTTTTTCCCAAATATTTGTAATTTATCCGACACGTACTTGGTTTTTTTTTGTTAATGCGAAGACAATATTTCTATATTTCTTTATGTGCTCCATTGAACGACTAACTATCAGAATGTGCTCACTAACTGATGTCAGAGAGGACAGCAACCATGTAATTTCACTATAAATCAAATTCATGTAATTTAAATAATACTTATCCATGCCTGTACAACTGGTGTGTCCTACATTGATAGGAAATATATATTATTATTATCAAACTGGTACTTGAATCTCTTGACTTGCCTAAACTCCAAAGTGTTGTTGACCTAGGACTCAGGTACTCTAGTGACTTGAAATTTTCTGAGCAAGTGGCTACACAGACGCGTAAATCGAGGATGCTCTTAGGATGCATACTCAGGAATTTCCACAGCTACGAAGCGAAAATTATATTATATAAAACTTGTGTCAGACCACTACTTGAATATTGCCCATTTATTCTCAGCAGCACTCCCGTAAGTGACAAACTTAAAATAGAAAGTGTCCAACGATACTTCACGTCTAAACTACTAGGATTTGACTGCGGAAAGGACTACACATCAAGGTGTATAACTCTAGGTATCGACCCACTCTGGATGAGACAACTGAGCATTAACCTAACATTCTTCTTTAAAGTCTTGCATAAAATATCATTCTCAGACAGCAAGGAGATACAGTTCTCACCAAAAGGCTCTTACAACCTTCGCAACCAAACGAGCACAGGAAAAACTGTAAGACAGCACTCCGTGCAAACTTCTTCATAGTCATGTACTCTAAGATCTGGAACAGTTTACCCCTAGAAATAAGGACTTGTCACTCTATTATAACCTTCAAACGCTTGCTATATAAACTGTTTCATCCCAATGACTATGCCAATCACACCGCACCACTTATTTCTAAAACGCATGAGCTATTAGAACACTATAACGCCTAGACTCATTACTAAATATATGACACTAAATAAACCTTAAGACTTTGCAAAAATACATGAAAGAACAACTAGATTATAGGTAATGTTTACTATACAATGATATACATTTATAAACATTTATATATACATAAAATATTAACGTCCTGTTCATTTTTACATACTTTATCTTTCTGCTATTCTGATGCTGAGATTACTCTTCTATATACCTCCTGGTCGAGGTCGAACAACCCAACATCTAAACTGAAATGACCATTTCTGTAAATTCAAACTCAAATTCCATGAACGATCCGATGCTACCATTTGAAAACGCTGGCTTACATTCTGTACAAGCAGTATTCTTGATCTGAAATAAAGAAACAACTGGTTTACAAGCAGTTTTCAATGTATTACTCAACTTACATGTACAGTCTGCCATGCTGACGCAAATGGAGCAAATGGATAGTTCTAGAATCGACCTCGGCCCCATTTGACGCAGTAAAACAATCTAACATGACCTTATCTAATTTTCGCATCAAAGATCAAATTTGGAATAAATACATTATTGAATCAAAATAATACATCAATAAACTTTCAGTCAAGGATGCTGTTCACAACAAAGTTATATAGGAGAATTGACTTCAAGCTTTATTTTTCCCAGATATTTGCATTACATTCATCTGATGTCTGAGTTTTTTGTTAATGCGAAGACAATATTTCTAAATCTCTTTATGTGTTACACAGACAGACTATTTTGCAGACTGTTCCGACTGACTCTAATGTCAGAAAGAACAAACAAACTGTAAATTCAACATACATCGAAGCATGTGTAATTTATATAATAACTTATCCATGCCTGTACAATTGGTATGTTCCTGCATAAACAGGAATAAATAAATATATATCTACTCCGGTCAACCAGAAGACAACCACGTGCACACCGAGGGTGTGGCTATTATGATATCACCAACGGGAACGAAGGCGCCGAGACAATGGAAGGCAATCGCACCCAGGATAATGATGGCCAGGTTCAACTCCAAAAGAACAATAGTGTCAGTTATACAATGCTGTGCACCCACAAACAACGCAGACGTCAAAATGAAAGAAGAACTCTACAGAAAACTACAGGCAACAATGGACAATACTCTAGTCGCTGGCATTAAAATACTAATGGGAGAAATCAGACATGAGCCAAAATGGGACCAGGCCACAGAGGAAGGGAACTCATCATGGGTAAAGAAGCTCTGGGAGAGATGAATGAAAATGGAGAACTCTTCGCCGACTTCTGCGCCTTCAATGAACTAGTGATTGGTGGCAGCGTATACAAACAAAAGGATATCCACAAGGCTACATGGGTGTCACCAGATGGGCGAACCAAAAACCAAATTGACTTCATCACAATCTCGAGGAAGTGGCGGCGTAGCCTACTGAACACAAAAGCAAGAAGAGGAGCAGATGTTGGCTCAGACCATTATCGCGTACAAGGAGCACTCTGAATCAAATTTAAACTTTTCTAAGAAACAGGAGCTGTAGAAAGAACACAAACCAAGTTCAATGTTCAAAACTGAAGGATCAGGCAACAAAGGACATCTTCACTGCAAACATAAGGAAAAAGGCGGAGACACAAATCAACACTAACGAAGAGACTGGCGTCCAAAAGCACTGGAATAGCCTGAAAGCCATGTGGAGTCAAACCTGCATGGAAGTTCTAGGCAGAAAGAAGAGACAGGACAAACAGTGGCTCACTACGGATACCTGGAGACTGATAGAAGAGAGAGGGATGGTGAAACAAAAGATTTTTCAGTGCACCGACAAGCAACAAAAACAGGAGTTGAAAACAAGCTACAGTACACTTAACAAAAGAGTAAACTAAAGTGACAGGGAAGACAAAATAAAATACTATGAAGCTATGGCAAGTGCTGCAGTGCAGGAAAAGGACATTCTATAGGGAGTACTCTACCAAACAACTAGGTTCCTATCGGGGAGGAGATCAACACAATTTAAGCCAGTGAAAGACGACAATGGAGAGTTAATTATCAAAGAGGTGGAGCAAAGGAAACGCTGGGCTGAACACTTCAAAAGACTTCCTGATCGACCACCACTTACAAAGTGCCCAATATTATTAACAATGGAAGCAGTGCTACCAGTGGACACCAACCCCCCGACGAAATCAGAAGTCCTGAAGGCAATCAAGATGCTAAAAGCTGGAAAAGCAGCAGGACCAGATGGAATCTCAGCAGAAGCGTTTAAAATGGACCCCGAGACATCAGCGGACTTGATGACACCACTACTGGAGAAGGTGTGGAAGGAGGGCAATGTACCCGAGGATTGGAAGAAAGGCTACTTATTCAAACTACCAAAGAAAGGAGACTTAAGTCAATGCAAGAACTGGTGCGGAATTATGCTCCTGTCCATCCCAAGCAAAATACTACGCCGCATCATCCTGGAGAGAATCAAACATGCCCTGGATGAGAAACTTCGACTGGAACAGGATGGACACAGGAGAAACAAGTTATGAGTTGATCAAATAGCAACAATACGGATCACCATTGAACGGAGCTTGGAATGGTAGTCACCTCTCTATCTCAACTTCATCGACTTTGAAAAGGCCTTTGACAGCGTCGATCGAGGAGTGATTCAGCATCTACTTCGCTATTACGGGTGCCGCCAACAATTATACATCTCATCCAACAGCTGTACGACAATGCTACATGCCAAGTAATCCACAACGGGAAACTCACAGTGTCCTTCGAAGTGAAGACAGGAGTAATATAAGGCTGACTACTGTCTCCAATGATTTTCCTGATTGCTGTAGACTTGATAATGCGACGGACAGCGGGCAGCGAGGAAGCAGGCATAAAATGGACCCACGCAAAATCTTTGAGGATCTGGATTTCTCCGATAACATATATCTGCTTTCCCACAAACTGGAATATATATATGCAAGTGAAAAGCAACAAGTTGGCAGAAGAAGCATCAAAGATAGCAAGGACTTCAGGTGAACATAGAGAAAACAGAGGTGATGAAGATTCCTGGCCAACACCAAAGGCAACAACAACAGACAACAATCAGAATAAATGGGAGAAATCTGAAAGAAGCAACCTCCCTCATCTACCTACCTGAGAAGCATCGCTTCAGGCGGACGGAACCGATGAGGATATCAAAGCGAGGATCCGGAAAGCAAGGCAAGGTTTCATTTCTCTGAAGTCTGTTTTGCAGGTCATCAGCACTCAGCATGAAAATTAAGATCCGGATTTTCAACTGCGATGGGAATTCGGTGCTGTTTTGTGGATCAAAGACTTGCCGCCGCATCATGAAGTGCACTTCGAACAAGCTACAGACCTCCATCTACAGGTGTCTTCGCTCAATACTTTGCACAAGGTCAGATGGCCGGCCAGAAATGATCAGCAAAAGGAAGGGATCTCTGGCAATGAGCGAACCAACCAGGAACCAGGTGTTTTAGAAATATGAAGAAGGAAATGGAGGTGGATTGGCCATACTCTGAGAAAACAAACCATCAAATGACGACGCTGCAGGCTGTCGAGTGCAACCCGAAAGGAAAGCGGCAAGCCGGTTGTCAGCGCGAGGGTGACATGGAGGAGTTCATGTGAAGAGGAGATGAAAGCACGCGAGCAGACTTGGTGGCAGGTGAAAATATTGGCAGGAAACCGAAGGCAATGGAGACGTGCAGAGGACGCCGTATGTTCCTCTAGGAATTAAAGGAACCAAGAATATTAAATAAACTGTTGACCAAGTTTTTCTAATGATAAGGCAGGCTTTCGTTTAGCACACGAATACATTCAGAAACTAGTTGAATCACCGGAAGACCCCCATCAACCCGGAATAGACCAATAAAATGTGCAATACGGGGAACATGGGCAAACATCTCTTGAGACATCCTGACACTGCTATCCAGAGGAGAGCTAAGCAAGAATAAGCAGACAACAGACAGTGCTGATCCTTAAAATGCTGTTTGTGGACATCAAAATTCAGATTTTTAGCATGGAGACACATTCTGTCTTCTGAACAAAGTCTTCAACTTCCACTTTCCCTGACTGTGTGCTTTTTTGCATACAGTCTACAATTATGAGCACTTCCACTAATATTCACCAATATTAAGTGCAGTAACGTCCAAACCCTTAGCTACTCACTCAAACTTATCTTCATCTCGACATGTCTTACAAGTATGAATGACAGAAACTACCTTCAGAAGTTCTGCGAAGAGTTCATGTTGTCTATATTTTGTTTTTCCACACGAAACATATTCTCAAACGCCTTGTTCAGTTTCCGCACCTTTTTGAATTGACTAGATGGGAAATATACATACGGTTGGTCCTAGTGAAGCCCTAGTCATTTCTGGTAATTGATTTTGACATAATAAGCTTGTATAACACGGCCAATTTTCGATTGTGGCAATTAAATGATTTATGCTGCTATGGTTGCTAGTAATGGAAATATTTTCCACACATTTAATATCTCAAAGCACACGTGTGTTGATATTTTCGGGTGTATTGTCAGATTCTAACTAGATAAAAGCCTCATGATCTGTTTTCAGTTCTTCAGTTTCGATAGTGACTAAGTTAAGGCATTACATTTGCTGAAATCTATTGTGTTTGTGGCTGTATACGTGTGTAGTGAAGGAGCATAACGAATACTGTTGGGGTCAAATATCCAGCAGTAAGTGAGAATGGCAAGCACTTTGACCACTGATCGAAGCTGTTGAGAAATAATTTCTACGTTGATAGAGGCGTTTTTCGTCGAAGAGTAATTGTTGCTTAGAGGATGTTGTTTGTGACCAAACCAAATGAAAACACGATTAGATGGTAGTGACTGACCGTCAATTTCAAATGTGTTTAAAATTGTCGTTCGTTTGTCTGGAGTTTTCGGGATTTTAAAGTCCTGTAGTTTGAAACTGTCGGTATGATAGTCTAGAGTCGGCTAAATTATCCCAGAGGTGTTTTTTTATTGACATTGAAAGTGCGGACATTTTCATTGATCTCCATGAAATCACTTGGCCGATCATTTAGTGGACGCCCATGCCCTACTGCCCATTTAATTTCTGTGAAGCTGCGAATTCCAGCGCGTTTTTCGCATACACACGTAGGACATTGTAATCACTCGTCCATTTCGTCCAGCCTGCGAAACTCACTTTTGTATTTCCTGCACTACTTTCGTTGCCTCTTGATATCGTTTCGCCTGTAATGTGCTAGTATTCGATAAAGTCCCTGTCATCATGACTGCTCACTGTGCATTTTGTTTTTTTCTTTTCACAACCTCCGCCCATAACCTGTTGTCTACAGTTGATATGAATTAAAGAATAAGCCGTATAAAAAGCTATTCGGCTTACTGAAAATCTGAAGACACAGACATGGTCATTTTAGTGCGCGATCTTAATGCTGAAGTAGGGAATTAAGGCCAATCACGAAATAATATTCGACATTTCCGTGTGGTCTCTTGTCCATGAATCGATGATGGTGATCGTGTCTTACAACTCTGTTGAGATAACAGTATTTTCAAATCCAGCACCAATTTCGCACATATAGTAACATTGTCTAAACGATTCACCAATGATATCACTCAGCTTATTTTACCTGTAACAGGTATTTCATGTGTAGGCAAAGCCTAGTTTTTTCTTCGGTCTCTCTTTGACTGTTCGATGCAAGATTCAGCGGAGTATAAAACACAAGGGGGAGCAAAAGCTGCATAATTATAAGCTGGCCGACACTTTTCTTAGGAACTGCTGCCAATGGTAGATTAACAAACTCAGAAGATTACATACCGTATTAGTACTAAGCAGTAACAACAACCAATCAAATTTGAAAGATGGAGGCTATCTGTCGCTATGAAATGCTGGTGATAAAATTATCTTTTGTGACTAGTAAAATCGTGTTCACAAGCATTCAGTCTTAAGGATTTAAACCTACTTCTTTAATATCTAGTTTATTCACTTTTTAGATGGTTTACTTACATGAATGCTTCAAATTTTTCCTCAAACTGTGTAGTACATTGTTACATTAGGATTTAGTGATCTAGGTGTGGATATCGTCACCAATTTTCTTTCGTAATAGCTGGTAAATTTTTGTAGTAGAGATTCAAAGAATAGCAGGATATTGGCCACACCTTTTGATCAAAAACAACTTAACTGTATTTTAAAGAGTAGAAGGGTTACTCATATCTCTCTTATGAACAAGATTGGATCAGAAAATGCATCGGATAAACTTCAGTTATACTTGCAAAAGGTTTTTTTATTTTTGAGCTATGGTAGACTTGAATACCTTACATAAAAATGGCATAATTGAGAATTGTCAAATGTACAAAATGACATTTTGTATATTAAAATAAGGGCATAATTTATTTGTTTCATAGTGCGAAAAATGGTTAGCTGGCTAAAATATTGTATATATTTATATATTGTTTTCAAAAGTACATAAAGAGCGACTGAATTCCCCTTGACCTATACATTAGTTGTTTTAGAGATGGAGTTAGAATTCCTTTAAATTCAGAATGTATATTGTAGTCAATTAGGCTCATATAATACTTTTAGCTCTACTTAACTGATTAGTTAAACTTTTATGCATTTATGATAGTGAGCAGTAAAAAAGTGATTATATTTGCGCCTTCACTGACTGACTGCTCCTTACCCTGATACTCTTGTTGTCTTTCCAGATATATAAAAATATATTAAACCAAGAGTGATTAAATTTTCTCTATTGTTTCTAAATACTTTAATAGGAGGATGTTGTGGTGCTGCAAAAGTTCGTACAATAATTGGTGGATGGGGGTGGGCTTGGTGGCTTGTCACCGAAGTTCAAAAGTAAGCGTTTTTTCTCCTCCCCAAAAATTATTTCTAATCCATCAGAATTTCACTCGGGGTAATGACTTTAAATCCAGTGTGTGAAAATGTTGAAACATCAGAAGGAGTTCCTTTAACGGTTACAGGTAAATGGGATTGCTTTTTGTTTATCTTACAATATTGCCCGTTATAAAAAGGTGTTGCCCAAGTAAAGGTGATGCGAGACGATAAACTACTCGAAGCAGCTTGTCAACAGTTTTTGGGAAAGAAACAACGTGATATACAAAATACTGTCCTTCAAACAATGGAAGGACATTTAAGAGCTATTTTAGGAACTTTAACAGTGGAAGCAATCTATCGTGTAAGTTTCCAAATCATTAATTATGTAAATTAGTGGATGGTGACTAGCAGTGGAATCCAGTGGAATTAAATTCTTAGTATGACCCGTTGCACAACAGATGGCTCTTGTGGCCCAAGTGGTCTAGTGGATAACGCTTTGGCGTTTGAAGCTATGGGCACTCGGTTCGAGCCCCGGTGAGAACACCATCACTCACTGCGGAATGCAAGTACATCCAGATGACGAGTCACAAATAGAACGAAATGCGCATCCTGGATTCCACTGCTAATCACCATTCACCAAATAATTTCTAATAACATATCCAGACATCGTCGAAGCATCTGCACAAGAAGCCGACATGTCAACCTGAGACTGAGCATTTCGATCCAATCAGTTGACGGAAAAATCTAAAATTGAATTAAATAGTTAATTATGTAGTTATCATTTTTGTAACAGTGTTAATTTTATTAAAAGAGCGAAATTGTTATAGACTCTGTGAAGATATAATAGCTGTCAGCTTTTTGACTTATTTATTTATTTAGTTATATATTTACAGTCCTTTTTTAGTGACTAAAAGATTTAATATTATAATGCGAAGTAATTTGTATAGACTAACAGAGTACAATAACATAGGACTAAGTATTCGGTGTTCACTTTTACTGTTGTAACTGACCTGTTTAACTAAATATACTGTCATTTGACACACTATCGGTTGTTCGCCTAAGATATACCCACTTTGTCGGCTTAAGGACCCATTAGATCCAATTAGGAAAAAATAATATAATTCACCAAATACTATTTTATGACTGTGAGGTCAATGACATATGTTAAACTAGTAGATCAGGGTCAAGTAGATTGTTGGAACGTATGAATTTAGCCAAACCTAGAGTGATTCACCCTACTAAGTTAAATAACCTAGAAAAGAGAGCTCAACCATTACACTGCATTCACTTGCATGTAACCACACAACATAGGGTGGGACAGGATGAGAGGATTAAAGAGTAATATAGTCAGGTGGAGAAACAGAGACGCTAATCACTGAATCTTTGTTTATCGATTCAACACCGCACACGTGAAATTGGAATGACGCAACGCCTATACCGGAGATATGGAGAGTGGCAACAAACAGGAAGGGGAAGATGAAGAGAGATAGAGAAAATGGAAATAAGACAAACTATGAAATCGTGTGACAGAAATGATATGATTGTAAGCAGTAATTTGTGCTCGAAACCTTGTCATCCACTTGTTAACGCTGCATTACTGTGTGATTATTAAAATAAACTTATCTAATATGGAATTACATTCTACCACAGTGCCCAAGTTCTACGCTTACATTAAGATATGCCCAGCTATTCGGATTATGTATTTCCATTTTCTGATAGCTAATATTAAAATATACTTCTTATTTGGGACGGCTAGTCTTGCTGTTTGTGATATTTCTAAGTTACATTCATGGGATGTATAGATCTTGAAAATAGATGTAAAATTAACAGAATTAGTAAACAAATAAAAAATTACTTAATATAATAAGAAGTTTAATAAGGTAGATTTTAATATCGTGAAAAATGGCTGTCCAGTACTCTCTGCAGGTTTTCCAATGGTTCTCTAACTGATGTCAGCTCATGATGAAATCCTCCAACCAATCAAACAAAATTCCCCATAAAACCAATACTTTAAGAATTAATCTGATGCTCACTAGCGACTGGTCATATTCAGGCAGTTAACCTGGGGTTCTAGTGCGTGGCCGTGACCAGTAGGATGCAGCAGGTTGAAGTTGAGGCAGTAGCTCATCAAAGAGGACATTGGGATGTGGTCGCGGTGTCATGAATTAGCAGAAGTTAGAATTCATAGGCTGGCCATTGGATCGGGTCTCAGTGGCTTAATGGTCTACGAGCTCGCCTTGTAACCAGAAGGTCCTGGGTTCGAACTCTGGCGGTGGGTGCGTACTGATGAGGAGTCCCAAACTAGGACGGAGGAAACAGCTGTCCAGTACTCCCTGCATGTTTTCCAATGGTTCTCTAACTGATGTCAGCTCATGATGAAATCCTCCAACCAATCAAACAAAATTCCCTACAAAACCAATACTTGGAAAATATATATTAAATTATAATAATAAATGGGACAAGTGTAATAATACAGATAACTGTTTTAAATGAAGACGAAAACAGTCGAAATAATAAAAGGGAAGGTATAAAGATTAAATAATAAATAAAATGAAATACTAATAAATGTTTATCCCGTTATGGCCAAGGTAAAAACAGGGATTACACAGACTCCTTTTCTACACAAAGGTTTGTCTTGAATTCATGAATGACCAAGACCTCCATTGTCTCCAGCAGTTTGGAATGAAGAAAACGCGGTAGTTTAGCACGAACTCCATAAGTGACTTTAAAATCATGGTTGGGTTCGGTTGAATGACAGATATCGATTGTATGTTCTAGAATAAATGTTCTAATACTGCTTTATCTGTCTTGTAAAGCCATGTTGGAAAGTGCTTTCATATCCATTTGTGGAAAGCGTTGTCTGGCTACGACCGATTTATCTTGCTCCACAGAAGCAGATGAACTGATAGGTGCACATGAAGGCGGAATTTATCTTTTAAAGAGATGGAGAACAACTTACGGCTGGTGAGAAAGAATCATCGATGTTTAGGTGCTAAGAATATCTTTCTGATTGACTTAGGAAAGTGATTTTCGAGCGTATCTTAAGGCTGGACACTTTTGAATCACAAATTCATGCAGACGATTTTCTTTGGAATTGGGTTGGAGATCAATTTAGATAGTCTCATAAAATTATATATATATATGTATATATATATGTATATATATATGTATATATATATATATATATATATATATACATACGACTGCATAGTTTGATAACAAATCCGTTTAAAAGCGTCTCTTCCCTGACTATTGAGTTACCAATGCTACAAAGGGAATTATTAAATTAGGTACATGTACACATGAGAATACATCCATACCTTTTTTAATATCCTATAGACCGTGTTAAAACAAAGTGAGATCACTGAATTACAGTTTCTGTAGTTTGTATATGTATTAATGTTTGTTAAACTCATTCTTTGTTATAGGATCGTGATCAGTTTGCTGCACTAGTCCGTGAAGTAGCTGCACCAGATGTAGGACGTATGGGAATTGAAATATTAAGTTTTACTATCAAAGATGTTTATGATCGTGTGGAATATTTAAATTCTTTGGGACGTGCACAAACTGCTAATGTGAAAAGAGACGCTGATATAGGAGTTGCTGAAGCTGAACGTGATGCAGGAATTAAGGTTTGGATTTGTTTATTTGCTTTATCATATTTTTTAATTTTATCGGTATAATTTTTAAATAAACGTTGTTAATTATTTGGTGGATGGTGACTAGTAGTGGAATCTAGGGTGTACATTTCGTCCTATTCGAGACTCTTCATCTGGATGTACCTACATTCTCCAGTGAGTGATGATGGTGTTCTCACTGAGGCTTGAACCCAGTATCCATTGTAGTCACCATCCACCAAACGACTTCAATTTAACCCTCAGATATTGTCGATGCATCCTCACAAGGGACCGACATGTCAGCAGAGGCCAGACATTTCGGTCCATTTTACTGACGGGAAGATGAATCTGAGCCATTGTGGGGATGAATGTGTTAGTTGTTAGTTATTACATTCTACTGAGGAATGGAGTTCTTTTATTAGCTTTTATTTTCACTGACATATTCATTGTGTTATTGAACTCTGATTCATGCGTATTCGATGCACTAACAACAAGGTTGCTTTTTGTGTATAAATTAAAGATGACAGTTTTACTATTTGACACTAAGTTGTGTTTGTTTGTTAAGATGAACAAAATTAGGTTACCATTCAGTTGATAGATTTGTGCGAATTTTATTAGCTCTGAAATAAACTTTATAACTAACTAACTGACTAACATCGGTTAAACAATAATAAGTATTATATTATTATTGTTCCCTTGGGTTCCTAGCGGAACATAGGGCTTCAACTACACGTCTCCACTTGCTTCTGTCTTCTGCTGTACTTTTCACTTGCATCCATGTTAGTCTATACTGTTTCAACTCCTCTTCATACGATCTCCTCCATGTCACCCTTGGACGTCACATTCGCTGCTTCCCTTTCGGGTTCTACTTGAGGGCCTGACGCGCGATGTCACCTAACGGCCTCCTCAGCGACTGTCCAATCCATCTCCACTTTCTCTTGCGTATTTGTTGAGCGATTGGTTCTTGTTTTGTTTGTTCCCATAGTTTCTTGTTGGTGATTCTTTCCGGCTATCTGATCTTCAGTATAGAGCCAGCGATGACAGTTGTTGATTAAGGTCTGCAACAGGCTGTTGGAAATATTCTTTGTGACACACGCCAAGTTTCTGATCCATCCGTATAGAAGAACTGACTGACTTGACGTTTGTATTGAAAATCCGAATTTTGTTGTTGTTGCTGAGTTGAGTGACGAAGATTTCGAGATTGGTTTCAGGTTGATGAATGTGTTTCTCGCCTTCCTGATTCTCGATAATAATAATAATAATAATAGTAAAGATTTATTTCAGACAATATGTGGACATACATTACAGAAATTTTCAGCGTAATTAGTTCCGAAATATTTCCTCTTCATACATGATTTATATATAAAGTAATTATCTGAAGTATATCATGTGACGTAGTGTTGTTGCATATGAAGAGAGAACCAATTATGTAAGTTTTTTCTCCCTCATTTCCTCCATGAATTGCTCAGTGTCTTGTTGAAAGATAATTAAATTATGCATGCGGGTTTATGTAGTGGCCATTTGATACAATTGCATAATTAAGACAATAAGAAATGTAGAAGAGTTTAAGCAGCAATTTTATGGATGGAAACTCTGGTAACTCAGTGATTTCAGCAGGCCGCCGTCTTCAATATAGGACAAAGTTAGAGACTAGAGATACGAGCAAATGAACAACCCAAACAACCTTGAAGAGGCCAACATGAATAAAGCAGTTTAATTTACGTAGAAAGGTTAGTATACTCATGTGGGATTGTCTAAAGAAGTGTAAGAATATTGGAAAGGTTTCATACATGAAAATATCTTCAAGTGATAGCGCTAAATACTGCGAATTGGTATACCACCCGCATGAACTGGTCGAGCTTACCAATCAGGTCAAAGTGATTTAAACACGGGATACCGGTTTCGCTCGTTTCAGACAGAGTTCATGAGCGAGGTACGCGGTGTGATTAAACTCACAGAGCCAAATCAGTTCAAACTATCCGTTATCCATTTTCAAGTATTCGTTTGCAGGGATTTGATTGATTGGTTACTGGATTTCATCATGAGCTGACATTGGTTAGAGAACCACTGGAAAACCAGGGAGTACTGGAAAAATGTTTCATCCTAGTTTTGGACTCTTCAGCAGTACGCATCCACCAAAGGGGGTTCTAACCGAGGACCTTCTGGTTCCAAGGTCAGCGAGCTCGTAGACCATTAAGCTACTGGGACCCGATCCAATGGCCCATTAATTCTAACTTCTGCCAATTCAGGACATAGTGGACCACTTTGCAATGTCTTCGTGGAGTAGTTCTTCTCACACCCGACCTGCGTTATCCCCTACTACCACTACTTCTACTGGTTGATGTGAGTGGTGCTCAACTATTCATCTCAATCAATCAGTAGTTTATGGCATCATGTATTTGTACTTCCTTTCTTAATTGCCATTTATAGAATCGAGCAGGACACATACTGTATGGAATAATGGAGAAGATTTGTAGCTGAGATGAATGATTTCGATTGAATTGTGTTCTCTGAGCTGGTTGATTTAATTACAAAGCTTTCGTCATCCTTCAAGACGACATCTTAAGCACGAGATTTAGTATGAAATCAAATTACTTGAATGCTTCATGAATGACTATAAATGTATCTCCTGGTAACCATTATCGTGATTTTTTAACATTAATTTACTTCTTTATTGATCATTTTTATTGACTTGCAAATTGAACTTTGATTGGGATAATGTAGAAATTGTAAACAGATGAAACAACAAAACTGCCAGAGAATTTCTAAAAGCCTGGTAGTTAGACGAATCAGCAGAGATTAACAAACACACTACTATACGTCAAATTTACCAACTAATTAAGAATATAAATTACATAACATGAAAGTTCAAATTCCAAGTCAACAAAAATTATCAATAAAGATGTAAATTTTCAAGTGTTGGTTTTGTAGTTATTTTGTTTGATTGCATGGAGGATTTCATCATGAGCTGACATCAGTTAGAGAACCACTGAAAAACCTGGGAGTACTGGACAGCTGTTTCATCCTAGTTTGGGACTCTTCGGCTGTACGCATCCACCGCTAGAGTTCGAACCGAGGACCTTCTGGTTACAAGGCGAGCTCGTAGACCATTAAGCCACTGAGACCCAATCCAATGGTCCTTGAATTCCAACTTCTGCCAATTCACGACATTGGGTGACCATTTCGCAATGTTTTCTTCGATGAGTTACTGTTAGGTTTCCCAGTGGTTTTCTAACTGATGTCAGCTGATGATGAAATCCTCCAACCAATCAAACAAAATTCCCTACAAAACCAATACTTGTAAAATTAATCTGATGCTCACTAGCGACTGGTCATATTCAGGCAGTTAACCTGGGGTTCTAGTGGGAAGCCGTGACCAGTAGAGTGCATCAGGTTGAAGGTGAGGCAGTAACTCATCTCAGAAGACATTACAAAGTGGTCGCGCTATGTCGTGAATTGGTAGAAGTTAGAATTCATGGACTGGCCACTGGATCGGGTCTCAGTGGCTTAATGGTCTACGAGCTCGCCTTGTAACCAGAAGGTCCTGGGTTCGAACTCTGGCGGTGGGTGCGTACTGCTAAAGAGTCCCAGACTAGGAGGTAAGAAACAGCTGTCCAGTTCTCACAGGTTTTCCAATGGTTCTCTTACAGATGTCCGCTCATGATGTAATCCTGCGTGCAATCAAAGATGTAAATTAACAACCAATCACAGTAATGGTAGTCAGTTGAGATATAATTATATCATTCACACAGAGAATTCATATGAATTCACTTTATTATTAAAGCTTCCTCTGAGGATGTTGTCTTAGAAGGACAACGAAAGCCTTGCAATTGAATCAAACAGTTTAGAGAACACACCTAAATCAAAAACATACTATATGTGTTTTCTGAGTAATTTTGGTTTCCATAAGAAACTAATGAAATTTCCCCGTGTACTGTTTAAATTGCAAATCGCGAATTGTGTCTGTCTGTTTTCAACATGGAACTTTGCACTGATGTGCAGCAGTTCAAGTCGCCACACTCCATGTGGTATACAAAGCAAGAGAAGAAAGTAGAATAAATGCAAAATAGAGACAGTAAACAGAGATATGAGACAAAAAGAATTGTAATATTGAAGAACAATATAGTTTTATTGGGTATTATAAGTCACAAGGAGTGGATGCATCTGCGCCAGCCATTGACAACGAGAATTTTGAGCCATATCACCGACTGTCCTCAGCCACTGGTGTTTACCGTCCCGAGGACCCCAACCAGGAAGTCTAGACCTTTCTACATGGATTTCATTGACTGTTGAAGCCATGTTTTAGTTTGACCGCCGCTAGCTCTTTTCCAACGTGACCCTATGTCAGCTAACATTGCCTGTCAAGGAAGGCAATGACTAGGCATAGTTAACACATTAATTCACTCAAGTGGCTAATCACAAATCGAGTGGTTTGAACCGATTTGGTTCTCTGAGATGAGTCGAACGCGGAGGGGGGGAGCGTACACAACTGATAATGCGGTTGGCCTCAAACTACCGTTCGGTGTTTAAATCACTCCAATCTGGCTGGCATATCATTTAATCTGTCAGTATTATGCAGTATCATGTCATGTGATCGAGTTATCATGTCCGTAGGCTGAGATTCTGTGTAAATTCCATCTCACTATTACTTTGATATCAGTAGTATATGTATATCAGTAGTATATTAAATAGCGAAATGTCAGTAGAAACCGACAACAACATTGTTTTGCTCTATATTCATAGGGAAATACAATTTTAAAAGTAAAGTGATGAGGAACAGTCAAAAGTAAAGGTTTAAATGAGTTTTTACAAAGAATATACATATATGATTGGATCAAATGTATCTTAGTGAAAATAATAAATAAATAAATAAATAGTTCACTGTTTGTATATCATAGATTTCATTTTGGGTTATGCAAATAGAAGGCATTTGACAATTGGACAGTGTTTATTATGAATAATCAATAGACTTAATGGTCGATAAGGATGATGAATATTTTTGTTATTTTCATTGTAAATTAGGTTAAATATGTTAAGTTAATTACATATTCATAATGAACTTTCAAGGATTTATTCCGCTATTTTTTAAAATTTTATTTACGGAAGCGGTTTTGACGTGTTTCATGGATGCATTCATTTGTCTTGTGACCGAACCAGTCTAGTAATGCCTGGTAGTTGTTAGTGTGTAACAATAGAGCATAAAAAGATGTGTTCAGCTAAGAGTTACTCTTTTCAATGGACCCGTTTGCATATCACAATGACCTAATAAGCTACATTAGCTGGAACTAATGTTCTTGCAGTTCCGACCACTCCAGGAAGGTTGTTAGGATAGCGATTAGACTAACTGCAGTTACCGGCATAGTTTGTAAGATTTGGAAACACATTTATTTCCCGATATGAATGTAAAACTAGCAACAAATGTTGATAAAGCTGGATTTAATAAATTCATCGACTTTCGGTAGAACTCTTCAGCTGGATATTCTACATGCGGGGATATATATACCATTAAAGTTACTTTGGGACATATAAGACTGATAAGTACATAAGCTACATTGAATCAGTCGTGCAAAACTACATGTATAATTGTTTTTCAGGTCATGTTCAAAAAGACAAGAGGGGAAGAGAGCATAACAGATTAAAGTCAAGATAATAATATATTACGGTTCTGTTATATCAATTAAATAAACAAATAATTCTTGAATATATCAAGAATTGTAAACTGAATAGCATTGATAATAATTAGAACAAGTTAAGTTAATGGTACTGATAAAGGATAGTTTTAAATGAATCAAGAACAATAACAAGTGGTAGAATAAACATATAGAATAATAAAAGTGGCAGTTGATAATTAAGACATATTATCATCGTAGATTCACAGAGACAGCGTTTATAAACTCTAATAGCATAAGCCTTGCTTGCACTTGCGAATGCTGAAGAGTTCTACCGAAATTTGATGAACTTATTAGATCCTGCTTTATGATGTAAGATGTTTACACTATTCTGGTAGGTCTGTGCTGCCCACAAAGTCGTACTGCTGGAGAACAGGAATTTAACGGTAGTAAATGTTTCTCTCAGATGACAAGATGCTGCCTCTCCACCCTCTGGAGAGAGGAGGGTTAGAAAAATTCGACGACAAAAATTGTACATCCCGACTTACCCTACAATGGTCCGTAGCTGGCGTTAAGTTGCTAATACGGAAACAACTGTAGAAACTAACTCAAACAGGCCTTGTGTGACCGGCTTCAAACAGTTGCCCCTTGGGCTCTGCTGTCATGCAACACTAATTCTCTTTCTGTTTTAGTTACTCAGAGGGAAAATCAACTTTTACGCTGTGGGTAGGCGGGAAGTAAAAACTACCCACACATACTACCAAAAGCACATGAATCTCTCTTTTCAGCAATATCATTCTCAAACTGCACAATCGCGTTTATAAATTGTGCTTTTATCATAGCGACAAATGAAAATTCTCCAAAGATGTGCCATTGAAATTGTATGTTTTGGATAGCATTTACCATATGTAGAAACAATTAGTCGGACAGAAAGTAAAATGCTGCTAAATAAGTAAATTGTGTGACATAATGAAATTGATAGGATATTGAGTAGATTTTAACCAAAACTGAAAGAGGTTCAAGTTAAGATCATTGTCATAAGGAGTAGAAATATATTAATGCGAAAGGAGAATAAGTTATATTATAAAATTTGAAAAATTACGACTGCTGAAAATCACGTACCATATGTTGAAACAAATTAGGTCGAGTGTAGGTTCAGTTACTGAACAAACTTCTTCTTCTTCTTGTGTATGCAAGGTTCAAGATTTAACGTATGGATTTCCATATAGCTTCTACAGTTTAAAAGTTTGATTCATACTCTTTTCATTTTTGTCTATTCAATTTGTATACTCTTCCTTATTAAGTCAATCGTTACTATCACTACTCTCACTTTTAATTGTCCCCGGTATTATTTCACTTGTTCCACTTGTCATTCTAAATCAATTCCTTTATGAAACATTAAATTCTATGCTATTAAATTTCACACAATATTACGTAACGTTTTTATTTTTTCGATTTGTCTACTAATCTTATAATTGCACACCTTTTTCAAGTTCTATCAATCCTATGAATTATTCTATATATGACATTAATTTGCTTTGCCACTTGACATCATACTCTTTTGGCAAGATTTTTTGGTACTCTGTAGATGACTCTAAAGTTGGTTTACTGATTCCCTCGGTGTCCAGAGTCGACCAGGAGTTCCAGAGTAGAGCATCAGAGGGATCTTGCTTCTCCTTTGCGGAAACTGAGGATAATCCTAATTTCTTACAGCTTTATTATGTTTTCCTTTTCCACTACTAAATTTCTGCACCAAAGAAAGGACTAAACGTCACACCAGTTACTAGTGTCCAATCAAAATACCCACTACAGTGCTACAGCAGGTCAATCGCGAGCCCAAATAGCTGGTTCAGTGGTAACGTTTCTGACTGTAGCGCTCACTGGGTGACGCGAGTTCGAATCTCAGAAGGGACATCAGTTCCTTCAAGGTTGCAGATACGCCTTGCTGATGAGTGCCAACTAGCACGAAACCTAGGTCATGCAAGGCTTCCTGTGGCCGATTGCCTCCAACTATCTAATATCATGAAATCAATGTACACCGTAATGGCAAGCTACCTAGAATGGTGGCCACATTGCAAAAACCTGACTGATAGAATTCAGTCTGCACCAAAGAAAGGACTAGACACATTACACTAGTTACTAGTGTCCGATCAAAATTTCTGCTCCTTATCACAGTGACCTTGACCCTCTTTAGAAAATTAGTTGAGATCTACTCAACCCTGTCAATTATGTTTTATCGCTTAGTTTACTTATTTAATTTGATTTTTTTTGTGTCTGACTGACGCCTTCTGCATTACGCAACTGTTATCAAAAAATTAAGATTTTGATGAAACATATATATGTATGTATATGTATATATGCGATCGCGCAGCTTGGGAATGATATCGCTGAAAACAGTAATTCTTCACTGAATGCCCCTTCCTTTATATGAATTAATTAAGGTTATTAAACTACTGACACGTTGTGCGTGGGCCCTCTAACAATCGATTACTAGTTTTTAATGTAGCCATGTCCCCTGAACTGAACGATTTACTTTCAACACGTTTATTGTCCATCTAGATGAGTTGTCTTCACCGCTTACTTCAAATGTAAACTCCACAATACCAGTGGTACTGTTTATATGAGGCAGGGTTGATAGCCTTATGCATAACTTTACCTCCTTCCCGGTGTTAATATCACCTAGTAAATTAAGCGAGGTTTAGGAGAGCATCGGCGGAAAATCGAAACCTGACCACATGGTATGTGGTTGTTAGCTTGCATTCTACCACTAAACCACTGACTCACTATTACAAAGAGATAGTTGAAATGAATTCCATATTTATGTTCTCTTGCTCATTCATGTATAATATTCGTGTAATTCTCGGTGATTATTTAGCTGCAGTTCAATGAAGGGCTTTGTTATATAACTTATTAAAGCTTGAATGAAAATAATAAAAACAGTACTGTGGACTGGAAAAAGTTAAATTTTGTTGGACAGAACGGTTTTTTCAGGTTTGATCATGAGATGATATCAGTTAGAGAAACATTGGAAAACCAGCAGAAAGTACTAGACAAGTGATTCGCCTTACTTCGGGGCTCATCAGCAATACTTATCCACCAGGGTTCGGGTAGTCCACTAACTACAAACTAACTCTTGAAAATTAATCCGATGCTTGATAGTGATTAGCTACAGGACGAAGTTGCCCGAAGTTCTAGTGAAAAGTCGAAAGAAGTGGGGTCCTTCAGGTCGGGTGTCACGATAAATGCTTGCCGCTAATGAAATTCGCTAGTAGTCACTCCATATCATGAAATGGCAGAAGTTGGAGTTCGTGGACCGTTGGATCGGGTCCAAGTGGCTTGGTAGTGTACCAGCTCACCTTGTAACTGGAAGGTTCTGGGTTTGGAACCTACTGAGTGCGTACTGTAGACGAGTCCTTAATTGAGACGAAACAGCTTTCTAGTACTTCATGGTTCTCCAATGGTTCTTTACCTGATGTCAGCTCGTGATAAAACTCCAAAGAAATCAAATCTCCACAAACTAACTCTCGAGTGCATTCTTTCTCTTCATAAAATGAAACTGAAAACAATTTACATAAAAAATCAATTATACATTGTTAAGAGGTTATAAATTTTGTACTCTGTAAGATTTTTAACGTTTCTTTTGTGTTATCACAGACGTTTTTATGAATGTTTAATGAATTAATCTTACAAAATAGTTTAATTGAAAGTGAAATTAACAAACCCGATGTTTATTACTTTTATGACGAACATTACATTCAGTGTTTGTGAAGATATTTTAATAATTTCTTGTTGAAACTTGATTTCAAGCATCAAGTGCATGTGTTAGATGGTTAGAGGCAATCAGTAGATAGTGTTGAACCTAGGCTTCGTGCTTGTTGGTACTTGTCCGCTGGGCGTATGTACAACTTTGAGTGACTTTATGTCCTCTCTGGAGTTCGAACCGACGTCACCCAGTGCTATAGTCACTAAAATATTCGGACGCATACCCCTAAAAGTGACTGTCAACACAGCCTAGTAGTTTAATAGTTTCTTGCTTTAACAAGCTTCCTAACTAGTAGACTTGTGAGCCTACTCTTTTAATCAATATTCGCAACAACAATCAGTACAACACGATACTACTGATACACAACGCAAGGAAGAAAGAAGACAGATGGTTGAAAGGAGATGGACATTTCCCGTTTGGAAAAATTGATGGAGCAGCAGCTAAAAATTATGCATTTGCTTGCTGGTCTACAGATATTGTCGTCTACTGATTCATCTCCAGCCAGTGACGATATTAGAAGCAGTATGCCTGAATTTATTTATGACCTATATACAAACATTACATTCGATACTTGGTTCTGCAGGTACGAAGACCTGCGTTAGAGTGGATTTTGCGAGAAATCAGGATGCCTGAAAAGAAAGACTCTTACTGCGGAAGTTTGGTGCAGTTGAGATAGACAAATACTGCAATCTGATTCTCCTTTAAAATTCGAGTGACAGAACATTTGGCGAAATGGTCCAGACACTCCGTCAACAATTTGGTGACCATAGATCGTTGCTCAGCATACGTTACCACTATATGAAACACTCAACCACTCATGCAAACAGTTTAAGTTGCTGACAGAAGTTCAGTTCAAATTCCATTTTTCTTCACTTGTGGTTTGACGTCTTCTAAGTTTGTTGACCTGAAAACACGCTTGTTGAACAGACTTAGACAAGAGCTGCAAATGAAGTTGAAAGATATTGGAGAAGAATATCAGCCGATTAACTAACCTTCGCAAGAATACCACCTTGATGCAGTCCGGCAGCCTCAATATGGCGTAAGTAAATCCGGTGCATCGTCGTCGATGTCAAACTCACCGCATCGTTCGCAGAAGTGTCCGCCATCAGCATGTTGGCACTGTAGAGCTTGGCATTATGTAAAGTCATGTCCTCCACTACCTCACTTACTTTAGCTGGTGTTCCTCAAGGTGCCGTTCTTTCTCCTTTTCTGTTTTCTTTTTTCTTACATGACTTGCCCCATTCTGATGTAGCCACTTTTGTCAAGTATGCTGATGACCTTTCTGTCTCCACGCCTGTTAACTCTCAGTCAGACTGTTCCATATTAAATAACTTTCTCTCGGAAATTAGTCAGTGGTCCTCTTCAAACGGTCTTAAGCTGAATCCGTCTAAATGTCAGGTAGTAAATTTTACTTTCAGACGAAAAAGTGACCTTCAACAACTAGCTAGCTCACATGGTCCCACTATCATTGACGGCGTAGAGGTTAAAACTACATCAGATGTCAAGTACCTTGGACTGAGTATTTCCTCCGATCTTTCCTGGTCCTCTCACATCTTGCTAGTGACTAGAAAGATGTTTCGCTTAACGTTCTACCTAAGGAAGTTTAGGCAGTCTGGTATAAAGCAGTCTTTACTTTCTCAGTTTGTCAATTCCTGTATTCTACCCATCCCTCTTTACTGCTCCCCATTAATCTTTCCTGGACTACTTAAGAAAGACTTTGCTTCGCTGCATAGGGCACTAAAAGCTGTTAGTAGGGCAAGTGGGATTTCGTTAAACCAACTGGTTAACACAATTGTGGATAGACATATAATGTCATGTAAGAAACTAGCAAATTCTATATTGTCAGACCCCGAACACCCTCTCCATACGCAGCTCTCTCCTTGCATTTCATCTGGTAGAACTAGAAGCAACTATAGGAAGCTATATGCCAGGACTACCAAGTATAAAAACTCCACAATACCTTATCTCGCACAGCTGTTATGTGATGAGAAAACTGTTAGGCATGACATGATCAATTTACTGCGGCACTCTAACAAATAGTTCCCATTAGCTTTTGTTCTCCTTTCTTTGTTACTATTATATTGTTGCTCATATATTCTATTACAGACTAATTTTATATATCATATCCTGTGGTGCATTGTTTAAATATGTGAATGCAATGCTGTTCTTTTTTTCTTTTATTTCTCTTTTTCTTTTTGTTGTTGTTGCTTTATATTTCTAAATCCTTATAAAATTTATGAGGTAATTAGATGCAATATTGTAATGAACGCTGAAAATTCCATACCTGTACCACAAATACTGTTTGGAATAAAGCCATTATTATTATTATTATTAATAAATGCTGACGATACCACATCATTAGACACAAAGATAGTTACTGCAATCAGATTTACCGACCAAGGTTCAGAAGCCGATCCTGTCGACGTCCCATTCCAAAAGCTGTGAGTATCAAAGTTGCCTATTACATCGTCCCTCCTGCTCCATATATATATAGACTGGAGCAACAATCAACTCTGTCGACATGCCTGGCATGGCATCTGATCTAACGATAATATCTAAGGAGTTATTGCAGAAATTAGATGCCCCAACATAAAAAAGACAGATCAGATAACAATCAGCGCACATGGAGGAAAACTCCGTTTGACGAGGAAGTTAAAGTACAGTGTCGGTTTCTGTGAGTTTCAATCTATTGGAAAATGCTATGCGAATAATTCAAATCTGGATTTGCATTGGTTAGACTGGTTTGAAAGACTACGGCTCTCGGAAATCCCTTAAAATAGTATTTGTGTATATCCTTCTTCGAACAAAGAAACGGTTAGTGCATCCCTGAAGAAAGAGGAAGACAGCAACTTATCACCCCTAGTTCAAAGACCAGGTGGAAAGGTTTGTGGACTCCTTCAAGAGATCTACAGGGGGATGAGCTACAGCAAGTTGTATTGACAGTTATACCATCTTTGATTAGTCACTAAGGTGTAATCAATATCACGTGTCTTGACCTTAACATCGATACTGACTGAATTCTTTTCAGTTAGTTTTGCGGTGCCATGACCAAGCTAGATGTATTTACAATTCAATTTTATTTTTGTCATTCCTTAGACTTTATGCATGATATTTCCATGGATTAGAATACATTGAAAAATTAAGAGAGGCATTTATTTTTTTCTACCCTCACCTACTGAGTGGAGCATAAAGCTTAAGGTTTTTTGAAGTCTGTCTGTTTAGTGGTGGTATTATTTTTCTACAAGGTTTGATTTGCTAGCCTCAGTCTAAACCTTCCTAGACAGCTGTTTTACCCCCCAGTTCGTGACTTTTCAACGGCACATACCCATGAACCTACAGGAGATCGAATCCAAGATCTTCATACTACACTGGGACGGAATCCAATGGCTGGCATACTTTAACTTCTGGCAAATTATGATACATAGTACGACCACTAGCTGATAACTTTGGCCTGCAGGTCTACTACTATCAGTATTTTGCTAGTATTACTACTTTTTAGTAATTTCGGTCTTATAAATTTTAGCATCATTTTCTTAACTAGCCGTTGATTCATTCTTTTCACCTGTTATATAACATGTTTTGATGCTTAAATAAATCTGGTTTTTCCATATGAGAATGGTTAAAGCCTTCAGTAAATGCAAAGAATAGAGAAACAGATAACCAAGAAATCTCCAAGAGTAATCAAGTAAAATCCTTCATTTCTATTCCATATCACCGTTCTCCAATGAATATAAGGTGTTAGATTTTCGTTGCGAACTAACATCAGTTAGAGAGATCATTGAAAACCAAGGATATGAATATCAATCACCACCTCACTGATGGCTACTGGATGGATCTCCCGAAGCTGCAGTGATCAGAAGTCGTGACCACTATGTGGGATCCACTTTATGCCAAAGTGAAATGGCATTGGTGAGGGCAGCGCTATGCCTGTCTCTCTCTGTCTGTTTTCGACATGGAACTTTGCACATATGTGCGTCAGTTCAAGTCGCCACACTCCCTCCTTGTAGCACACAAAGCAAGAGAAGAAATGCAAAATAGAGACAGTAAACAGAGGTGTGAGACAAAGGAATAGTAATAACGAAGAACAAAACAGTTTAATTGGAGATCATAAGTCAGAAGGAGTGGATGCATCTGCGCCATTGAGAACGATTTTGAACCATGTCACCAGCGCTATATCACAAGTTGACAAAGGGAGAATTCACGCATCATTCGATTTCAACCCAAATGTCTGAATAGTCAATGAATTCGATCACTGGTTAGATCGTGGGTTAGCACTCATGAAGAGTCTCAAAGCGGGACGAAACAGCTGTACAGTAACCCCTGTTTTTCGGTGATCTCTTCAAATGATGTTGGTTCATGACGGAATCTAATAAGTGAAGTTAAATTAACCCATATCTTCACAGATCCTGTAATTCGAATTAAAAGGTGGCTAGACAGTGTTCTATGTCAGGTCATTCTCGTCAAAAATGTATAAATTTGGATAGTGTTATTAAAAGACGGAGATTATCTGAGAAATGTGATGTGTTTGTGCTACACATTTCGAACAATCTGATCACACATTTACTTGCCAAGTCGATATAAATATGAAAAGAATAAAGGGCAGTTAAACAAAATGACAAAAAGGATTTAAGAATAATTAACACAACGTTTGGTAATCCAATCAAATAAATAAGGATTACCATGGTAGGTTAAGATGAATAATAAACTGTTTTTGAACATACCTGGGGGTGGGACTTAAGTTTATGAATAGCTATAGCCTCAGCGTATTTCAATAAGCGACCTTGACCATTTTTATGGATGACCTTAAAGGCTGTATTAACATCAATCTTATGGTTCATCTCGATTAGATGTTTGCCCGTAGACGAAGTTGGTATAGTCTACCACCTGTGTCAATTGATTTTCCATAATTCATCTTTCTTTCTAACCATTTCGGGACAGGCTATGGCTATGCATAAACTTTAGTTTTAGGTTAGGTGGCAAAAGTAAACAATAGACTCCAAAGTCAAATGACCTTGATTTGACCAATCAGTTAGCTCAGATTTTTTTGAACACTTTCTTCTCGAAATCAAAGCTCTCCCTCAGTAATATATTGCGTATATGCAACCAGTACCTGCTATAGCTGGAGAAATAGAAAATACATCGGTTTGATATGTCTATAACCACTTCTATGAGAATCAGGAGCCAGAGAGAGAGATATTTACCCTATATGATTCATTTTTATTACATATATATCGTAGATACACTTTTTTGTAAATTAAGTACTATTTTTCACCTAGAAGAATCTGGTTGGCTGTTTCAACGTTGTCTGAAGTTGGTGTCTATTCTTTACTGTTGCCGGTTTGGTTAGGATTAGGTTAACCTAATTGGGAAGATATCAGGGTTTGTCAGAGATAGATGGTTAGATGCTAGTATCTGCTCTTTAGCTCAATTTCCCATTCTGAGGTTACTGTTGCGTCCGCGTCTTTTGAGTGTACAAAGTTGAAAGTTACCAAATTCATGAGCATAATATTGAAGCTAAAAGGTTTTAGGCTGATTGTATTAACAGATGATGAAGGTTAAAAATGAAAATCTAGGTCATGGCAAGGCTGAAACCATAAGCCTCCAGATTAATTACTTCAAAGCACGTATCTGTTAACCTACGAAAACTTGTTACCAACCGGATCACCATTCTATTATAATCACCAATTTTTGAACTAACTAATTCAACCTGCGTGCATCAATGTTTCAATGACAGAATGCACGCCAATCATGTGAGTAGTCTGCGTTCGACCTCCAACCGATGCTCTCCTAAACTTCACCTAACCAGTAGTTAGTGAAGTGAAGGGGTAAGGTTGGACATGAGGCTAACAGTCCCATCCGCTAAAAGCAAAACAACATCGCTACTGAGATTTCATAATTCAAGTTTGAACCCCCATGTTCCACTGGGAACTCAAAAGTCAATACTCTAACTCAATGTTAGATATTTTGAAATCATGGGGATTTTTAAATTGTTTTGTGGTAGAATTTCGTCTCTGCTTACTTTTATTTCAAATTAAATAAATTTTCTTATTTACTTTTAAATGTTTAAAGGAAGCAGAATGTGATCGTTCACGTCTAGATGTACGTTATGCGGCTGATTCGCATATTGCTAATTCAACTCGTGAATTTCAACTGAAAAAAGCAAGTTTTGATCAAGAAGTGAATACAGCTCGTGCTGAGTCTGAATTAGCCTATAAGTTACAGGTAAGTGATTTTGTTAAAACATCTATGCACACATACGCACACACACACACATTACCATACACTACCTACACATAAGATTCTTCTCTGTTTTGTATCATTTTCCCATGAGTTTTCTTATCCAAATTTTAATAAAAGGCGTGTTAACTTGATCCAAAGTAGGTCATATTGTAACGACAGAAGACAAGGGCCAGGCAACAGATGTTTATTGAGGAAATCAACAGATATTTATAGATTTTTATATACATTATTATTCGTTATTTTAGCAGGGAAGAAACGTCTTCTGATTGGTTGTTTTCCTGCTGAAGGTCATTCTGTCATACCTTTGTTGCCGTTTCTTAGGCGGTCCGGTGATATATCTGCGAATCATATCCGTCCACGCTAAGTCTGCTGTGTTTGGTTGTTGAGTTCCTCAAGGTTAAGCTTTGTTCTTGTTTTTTCTCATGACCAAGATTCGGGACGTAGACATTGACATAAATCGCTGTCTACTAATTTCGGTTAGCAGACAGCTCTCACCACAGTTTTATTACTCATTCTTCCCTAAGGTTCCTATTAGAAGAAAGGACTTCAGGGGCACATCGTCGTTTTATTTTGTTTCCCACAGCCTGTTTTAGCCAGCCCCACTATTGACCATAAGCCTTCATTTCTTCACCACATGATCTTCTTAATGTGAACCTGGGATCCATGCCCAACTGGTCGCCTCCTGTTCGAGTTCCACTCAAGGACCTGGTGCGTGATATTTCACTCAACAGCCATCTCCATTTCCTTCTGCATATTTATTGGGTAATTTGTTGTCTCCTATATTTTCCGGCCAACTAACCATCTGATATTTCGGCGTCGAACGAAATTAGCTGTTGATGAAAGTCTTCATCAAGCTATTGGAAATGAATTTCGTGACACCGGTGCTAAATCTCTAAAGTACATTAAAATACTGACTGATATGATCTCAGTGTGTAAACTTCAGATCCTATCCATTGTACTGATTGTCGTACATTCTCACACACAAGAAAAATATAACAATATATCATAGTGGATAAAATATTCTTAAAATTTTTTATTTAAACTTTAGAGCAAATTTCACCTCGGTTCTTTAATGCAACTGAATTGAAGTGAACCCTCATTACAATAAAAATGCATCAGTTTACACTGCTATACTTCATAAAAGCACACACATGAAAGTACTGCTGATGATTTCCAAACTAGGATGAAACAGCTGTCCAGTACTCCAGTGCTGGTTTTCAATGGTTATCTAACTGATATCAATCCGTGATCAACTCGTAAAATAACGAAACTAATCCTTAAAACCAACTATAGAGAGGTAAATATACAAATAAACTATAATAAATAAAAGTATAAGAGAGGGATAAAGGAACAACGAGATAACTTAATGGATGTAGATGATTGTAGAGTGAGTAGTATCTGTACCACTGAGAACGATTCCGTCTCCAACGATTCCAACATTCTCCAGCCATTGGTTCTTAGCATCTCGTGGACCACAGTCAGCCAGTCTACACCTGCCTATATGACTCGCTCGAACCAACAGTCAAAGACTTCATGAAATGATGACATGTTTTGGCTTTGCTACTCGCAACTCCTTCTCAACTCAACCTTATGTCATCTAACATTACTCAACGAGGAAGGTAATTCCTTGATATACATAATAAAAGTCCTAGCCACCTCGATCGATGAAGCTTCACAACTTCATTGATTTATTTCTCCTACTCTACAGCTAACCTCATTACTGACTGACTGGTTTCAACGTAGGACTATGCACAGATGTGAAGCAGTTCGAGTCCCCACATTTCCTCCTTGTACCACAAAAATAAGAGAATAGAGTAAAAAGAGATTTAAAAGAGAGATAATAAACAGAAATATTGGGCGAAAAGAAAAGAAATATGGAAGAACAATCGAATTATATTGGAAATTATAGATCACAAAGAGTGAATGCATCTGTACCATCCCGAGGACCCCAACCAGTCAGGAAGACTACACCTCCCTACGTAGGTGGCTGGCTGGCTTAGACTAATTGTTGTGCATTTCATTGACCGATGGAGCCATGTTTTGGTTTAACCACCACTAGCTAGCTAGCTCTTTTATAACCTGATCCATCTTATGTCAGTCAGCTAACATTTCCCGTTGGTCGAGGAAGGCGACCAGTGGCTATTCATGCATACGTAACCCATGTCCTCCTAACCATCTCAATCGATGCAGCTGCTTCACAACCTCGTCGATTGCTTGATTCCCCCTCCCACCTACCTAGCACTCGTCTGAGGCCTCACCTCAATGTTGCTCACCTTATCATGCCACTTAAACGGGAGATAGAAAGCAGACACGTATGATGAAAGAGAGCTAGCCAGGCTTTTCATGTCTTTCACTTTCAATGGCCATGTCTGGCTCACAGCCATAAAGGATGACGGGGCGGATTTCTGAATCCTCATTACTACCCGCCATACTGCCGCATCTGGTATGCAGGATTGAATGATAACACCTATGATCAAACCTTCTTAGTTTTTTTCATATCTAACATTTTCATTGACCATATCTCACAGTCGTAAAGTAGAATAAAGCGACTCGCTGTGAACTACTCACGTTCTTCGGTAGATAACCAGTGCTAGAGATGAAAAAAACAACAAATACAAATGGCATTTACCCCATGTACCGGTGTATTTGGAGCAAAGTAATAAAAATCAATTGTTTATAGAAAAAAACAGCTTAATTTTTTAATAATTTTTTATTCTATTATGAATAAATTAGTTATTAACCTACTGTAGAATTAATCTTAATGTATTAGACATAATCATTAAATTGATAATTATAAGGCTAATAGTGCATGCATACATTCATTATGAATGTAATCAACGTTATCTAAACATAAAATGAAGTCAAGACATCGATCTGATTCTTTTAATTAATCAGGTCAACAACCTGATGTTGAAGAATGCTAGTGAAGAATATATATATATATATATATATATATATATATGTATATATACAATAGAGACGATTTGTAGTTCAGTTGGATGATTTTGATGTGGTTGTGTTCTCTAAGCTTGATGATTTAATTGTGAAGCTTTCGCTGTTCTTCTAGACAGTAGCTTCAGCAAGAAACCATAATCCGAAACCAAAAGATAATTCATTCTACCATGTATACATGTATAGAACATTTCTGAAATAATAGAGAAGATTTGTAGCTCAGGTGGATGATTTGCAATTAACAGTGTTCTCTGAGCTGGTTGGTTTAGTTGCGAAGCTTTCGTCGTCCTTCTGGACAACATCTCCAGCGCCATATTTAGCACAAAGTGAAATGATTTAAATTTCTTCATGCGTGATGTAATTGCGTCTCCTGGTTACTATCTTTACATGTGTATTGACCACTTTCTATTGACTTGGATTTTAAACTTTCTGGTCACCTGATATACTTTTTATTGGTTGGTATATTTCGTCTTTATTAACGTGTTTATTAATTGCATTTTCGTTTGAGTACCAGGCTTCTAGGAATTCTCTGGCACTTTTCGTGTTTCCTCTGCTTAAGATTTTGACATGATCCCAATCAAATTTATGACCATAATTGTCTGTATGGATTGATACCAAAGAATACATATCATGTCTTTTCACGGCTGATTTATGTTCTTGGATTCTGATTCGAAGAGGACGCCCACTTTGGCCGATGTAGTGTTTGTTGCAGTTCATACAATTTATTTTGTAAATGGTATTAATTTTATCCCCTTTTTCTGTTGGTTGTCCAGAAGGACGACGAAAGCTTCGCAACTAAACCAACCAGCTCAGAGAACACTGTTAATTGCAAATGGAACATTTCTAAGAGAAAATCTAGAATACAAAGCCATTTGGAATGGATACAGCACACAAACTAACGCAATCACTTCATTCAATACTATATAGACTAAAGGACCTAACAGCAAAAGAAGACAAGATCATCAATACCATTTACAAAATAAATTGTACTAGTTGCCAGAAGCACTTTATTCGTCAAAGTGGGTGTCGTCTTTGACTTCGAATACTAGAACATAAACTAGCTGTGAAAATGCAGGATATGTACTCTTTCTGTAAGGCGAAAACCAACAAACTGGTAGAGAAAGTAGCGAAGACAGTGATTAAGATAACCAGCTGACAACAACAACAACAACCAGCACCAATCACTATCAACGGAAGAAATTTCAAAGAGGATACTTCCTTCACTTATGTAGAAGGTATCGTTTCAACTACAGGCAGCACCGATGAAGATATCAAAGTCAGCCAGATTTGAAAAGTCAAGAGAGACCTTTATGGCCCTAAAATCAGTTTAAAAGTCTTCTACACTCAACATAAGGAATAAGATTCGCATTTTCAACACTAAGCAGTTACAGAATTTGATCATGAGCTGACATTGGTTAGAGAACCATTGGTAAACCTACAAGGAGTACTGGACAGCTGTTTCGTCCTAGTTTGAAATTCTTCAGAAGTACGCATCCACCAGCGGGGTTCGAACGCAGGACCTACTGGTTACGAGGCGAGCTCGTAGAACATTAACATTAACTCGATCCATTGGCGAGCCAGTCTGCGAATTCCAGCTTCTGCCAATTCACGACATAGCGCGACCGCTAGCCAATGTCTTAGGCGAGCATTTGTCCTCACACTCAACCTGCTGCACTCTACTGGTCAAGGCTTCCCAATAGAACCCCAGCTACCTACCTACCTGAATAGGGCCAGTCCCCAGTGAGCATCTCATCGATATTCAAGTATTGGTTTGTAGGGATTCGATTGATTGGTTACAGTCAGTCAGTTATTCTATGTGGGTCAGAAAGTTGACACACGCGTCACGTATAGCATTTCCAACAGGATGCCGACTTTTATCAACAGCTACCTTCGTTGGTTCCATATCAAAGATAAAATAGTCATAAAAAAGTAACAACAACAAACCAAAAACCTATTACTCATCAAATATTCCGAAGAAAATGGAGATGGACTGGATACGCTCCGAGGAGATCGTCAAGTGGAATCTCACGCCAGCCGTTGCTCAAGTGGAATCCTAATTGGAAACGATGAGCTGAGTGTGGATCTGAGGGTGACATCGAGGGGATCATGCAAGGAGGAGATGAGACATTATGAACAATTGTGGGGTTATGTGAAGAGGACGGCAGAAAATAGGACAAGGCGGATATGTGATAGTGAAGCCCTAGGGAACAATAATAATAATAATACTTTTCCATAGCTATGCATGTAGACAACTATGGACACCAGTTTGATTGACAAAATGTCGAAATTTTAAACAGAGGACACACCAAAATTGCCAGAGAATTTCTAGAAGCTCAGAGGAATCGGCAAGTAACAAACACATTACTATGGATCATATTTACCAACTAATAAGAAATAAACCAGATGACAAGCAAATTAATTTCCAAGCCGATAAAGATGTCGATTAACCACCAATCACGATAATGGTTGTCAAGAAATACAATTATATCATTCATGGAGAATTCAAACAGGTTCACTTTATATTAAAGTTTGCTCTGAAGATCTTGTCTGCAAGGACAATGAAAGCTTCGTGATTCAATCGACCAGCTCAGAGAACACTACCAAATCAATATTTTGAGCACAGTTTATAGTTCACCATCATATCAAAATATTCACACAACTTTTTAACTTGTTCTACTCTGCTACATTCCTCCATATGTTTGAGATTAGTGTTGTGTATTGAGCGTTGATTCCATGAACTAAGATTCTGTGATTCACCTCTTTCTCAAGCTAACTATATTACTTTTATTTTTGTTATGATGTCACATCTTATTACGTGATTGCTGTTTGCTAGTGCATATGTACTAATGTGCAAATGTCCTGCTGGATTACGTAACAGACCCTAGCTAAACTTCTAAGTTCTAATAGCCTAAATGACTTCATTCTGCTGGTTTGGCTTATGCATTTAGCCCCATTTATTACATCCTATTTAGAGAAGTTACTTAATTTATATCATTGTGTCAGTCCAATTCTTCAATCCAATAAAGTTTCTCTCTGAGTGAGTGAGTCGGTATGTTTAAGTGACATTCCTAGTCCAGTGCCATATTCTGAAGCCTACATAGGTCATTAGATATCCACCTTTATAAGGTGGTACTATGAAGTCTTTAAATTCCCAATTGGTCATATTTCCTTATGGTTCTTTATAAATATGTTGGTTAGTTATTTAGGCAACTTGATATGATTATGAGCAATAAATTGTGCTCGAAACGTCATCAGTAAATATTACTGTATAACACTGTGAGACTCTATCAAAATAAAATTTACCCATAATGGAGCATAATCATTTACCTATTTGAATTTTTAAATTACTGGTTTTTAAATATCTACTCAAATCTTTCGTAACTAACATGAAGTGGGATGATTCAAAGTTTAAGTACTTACAAGAAATCTGAGGACTCGTTATTTTGGCCCGCCCGTTGGGCCTGTACTGCTAGAGAGCCTTCATTGATTATCTAATTGACATCAATCTGTGATCAAACTTAAAACAAATGAAATCCCTACAAATTGAATTGGGAAATGTGAAGATTTTCTTAAGAGGACTGACTGTATGCTAACCAACACCTTGTCTTCTCCTTATTTCACTGTCTAGCGGAGTTAATTTACTGCATACATTTTCTTATATGAAAGTGAACTGTACTCCTTTTATTATTATGCTTGTAAGCAAAGAAATTAGGGATGGATTTAGATTTCAACAAAATGAAACGAATAAAAGCTTTTTGGAGCAAAAGAAGAATAGAATTAATTAACTGCAAGAGCTGCAATGACCATGATATTGAAAAAAAACCAGCCGCTTATTTAAATAATTCAATTGCGAACATCAGAAACAATGAAAAGTTGCGCTATGCAGGCATTTATCTAAATGCACACGTTCGAAACTTTGATTAGAAAATGTTAAATTCTTTTAGACACACTATTTTGAAGTGCTCCAAAGGAATCCTAGAGACTTTGGCACTTAGGAGAACAGAGAGTCAATAAATGTATGGATTAAGATAGTCTGTCAACCGTTGGAAAAAGAGAAGAATCGGTTTGCAGGTTTGATCACAGGAAGACATCAGTTAGAGAACCATTTGGAAAGCAGCAGACGGTATTTGACAGCTGTTTCGCCCTGGTTTGGGACTCTTCGGCAGAATTCACCCACCAGGGTTCAAACTCAGTACCTTCCGCTAGAAGGCGAGTTCGTAGACCATTCTGCCACTGAGACATGATCCAATGGCCCAGGGATTCTAACTTCTGCCAATTCTCGATATATGTAGTGCAGTCGCCAGCCGAAGTCACCGGCGAGTAACTGTACTCTTGTCAGACTTAATCGACACCGCTGGTTACTATTTCTCACTAGAACCCCAGGCAACTTCCTGTATAGGATCAGTCGCTAGTGAGCCTGAGGAATTTGATTGGCTCCAGGCTTGATCATGAGCCGGTATCAGTTAGTGAATCATTGGAAAACCAATGAAACATGAGATTCAACTACCGTTCTAAAGGTGACAACTCTGCTGGAATACATGGTGAATTTTAAGAAGAACAGTGTAAATCAACCAACAGACTACTAGGAAATTGAATTACATTTCAGATATGGATTTTAAAGGAGGAAGCTGTTAAAAATACTCAGTCATCTAGTATTGGAAGAAGCGAGAGAAAAACGTTGATTCACCTGGAAAAGAAATCTGCTGAAGATCAGCCTAATGGAAATACAGGTTAATATAGCCTTGGCGCCTGAGAAGTATGTTGAAGGTAGTAAGTTGGACTAGTGGTGCAAAACTCAGTCAGCTCGTCACTACATTAGTAGAAAGGCATCTGAATACATGCGAAAAATTGTCTAAAACCATACTCTCCGACCCCCAACACCCCCTCTATTCCCAACTCTCTCCTTGTATCTCATCAAGTAGAACCAGAAACCAGTATAAAATAATTTATGCTCGTACAACCAAGTACAGGAACTCAACGATACCATACTTGGCCCGTGTTCTAAGCGACAGAGACAATGTTAAGCGCGAAACCTATGACTTGCTTTGTTGTTAATAACATAATTTTAGGCTCTTTTATTTCTCTCTTATTTTGTATTCTATAGTGAACTCCTTCTTAAACATGCTTAGCTACCTAAATTATTTACACTGGCTTACTTTTTGTACTTTACTGTATTCCTTCTTTTGTGTATCTACTGGTTCCGAATATATATGCACTATGAGTATTACAAAATTGTCCTGTCATTAACCACCATGTAATATTAGTTTTGTGGTTGTTTTTTTGTTCGGTAATATTTAACTGACAGTCTTGGTTGTGAAAGCCATTATGACCATCTTAAAATTTTGTATTATGCAGGACTACTCACACTTCCACTACAAACACTGCATTAGACCTGACAATAAAAAAAAAACAACAACCCTGAAATGTTATTTTATGATTGTTTAGAGTTGTTTTAACCAAACTAACTCATCATCTTGGCTATAAACATTCCTAAATATCATTTCATAACTTCTTGTATGACTACAGCTTTACTGTCACCATGTATAAACATATCATAGCTTCCACTACCCAATACGGAGATATTATTTATTATGTTGTTTATTTTCCTTCCTACTTCTTGGTGTTTTTTCGCATTTTTTCATTAATTTTGTTTTTTTCTTTTGTTTTTGTTGTTGTTGTCTTTATATTTATTTTTTGAAATACTCCTTTTAAATGTTTGGTAAAATTAGATGCAATATTGTAGATATGTGCTGAAAATTCCACACTGTACCACTAGTACTGTTTCTGGAATAAAGCAAAATTATTATTATTAAGAGGCTGTGATTAATCAAATAACATATAAGCAACAATAATATGGTTCAAAATATTAAAAAAAAAACGATCAGAAGTTTGAAAAGAAAGTCAAACTTACCACATTATCTCAGTCAAATAGAAATGAATGACATGTTAAATTCGTCTCCTCATGAGATATCACCTGAAGATGATGTTTAGACCTATATCACGCAGTCATCTTTATTTATCTTTACTTATTTCTTTGACATACTTTAAGCTAAAGTCAGCGGAAATATGACTTCTGTTGGCCTTAACACTCAGGTTACAACCATTGGGGGCCCACTTTCGAATCCGGGGGCGCCAACTTCAGTCTGGGCAATTGTGTAGAGAATCATCAGTTATTGTATGCTATATGCGACTCATATCCTGAATGTGGATAACAGTCCAAACAAAAGCGGAGATAATAGGTGCAGTTCAACACGCTAACAGATCATCTCAGTGTTTTACGTGATAAATGTATGCTGACTTTCCTTCATGGTTCAGAAAAGATCAAATAAAATCTATAAGAAGTTCTATTTTGACTCATTTGATTGATTATAGCGGTCACCAAGTGGACAGAAAAAATGCCTTCAAAGTTATTTATCGCATTCCATTGAACCTTTCGGACGGAATTTAAACCCGCCTTTTACACATAGCCGAAGAAGCTATGGGAATCAATTCGAGAGAGAACAATGCTAGTCTATACATACATACAAAAGAAGTTTATTCTACCTTTGACTCTCCTTTGCTTGCCTAGGTAAATTCTAATTGAAAACCCTCCCACCCTTTCTTATTTTCCATTTCATTCGTGTTTTTTTAATGATATTTATTTGAACTGTGATTATCTGTTTACTTCACCTTTAGTATTACGTAACGTGATAAGATTTGACCTAATTTATTTATTGAATTATCTACAAATACACATATTACTACCTTCGTTATTCTTATCGCTGCATGTTTAATCCTTATTATCATTATTTTGTTATCATTACAATCATCGTTATTACTGACATTCAAAACATTTGACACATTATTATTATTTGATCCACAAATTCGCCATAATTGGTTAAAATTATTATATATAAATCTATGTAAAATAGAGTGAAGCCTGAAGAAGATCTAGTTGTAAATAATATTGTTCGCTTATCTGTCTTGTTCCAAATGTATGTGATACATTTAATCCCAATCGATAAACTATAAATAAGCTGAATAATTGTGCTAAATGCAATTGAACTACCTATTTCAGTCACTGAACCCTTCTTGTAGCCTAGGTCCAGATAGTTATATCTTGTGTCATTCTCTCATGGACATATTTTATGAATCTTTTCCCAGAAATGTCGTGCCAGCCGTGTTTGGAAGGATATTAAAACTGTAACTATACCTAAGTCATCTACTGGAACATGTTTTAAATGTACACCTATTGCTATTTCCTCTCCTTTTCTAAAAACTATGTAAAAGTTGCTCTTACTTAATCTTCAACCTTCACTTAAAGCCTTTAACGATCCCAGACAATCCGCTTACAAACATAGCAGAAATAATTTAGATGCAGCTGTAGTCTTGTATCATAACATTCTCCAGCTAAGACAAGGGGGCTAAATTTGTTCGCTGCACCTTCCTAGGTTACACATCTGCTTTCGACTCAGTACCTAGGGACATTTTGTTAAACAAGCTTGCTGAAACTCAGACCGACTGTTGAGTTGTCAACTGGCTGCATTCTTATTTCTCAGGAAGAAAGCAGTACACTGTATGTCAGGGAAAGTCGTCCACTTCATTGCTTACTGAGGCTGGTGTCCCTCAAGGCGCTGTCCTTTCTCCTTTTTCTGTTTTCTTTCTTCTTGCATGACTTGCCTCACTCTGATGATGAAATGAAATTTGTCAAGTATGCGGACGATCTAACTATTTCAATGCCTGTACTAAGATCAACAGCTTTCTATCAGAAGTTGGCAAATGGTCTTCGTCTAATAGTCTTAAACTAAATCCTTCCAAAGGTCATACTGTTAATTTCAGTTTCCGGTGTAAAAGAAAGTTAAATGAAGCTGTTGGTTCCTATGACCGTTGCAAAATTGATGATACTCATATAGAAATCAAGTCTGAAGTTAAGCATCTTGGATTAATTCTTTCTTCTGACCTATCCTGGTCTTCCCATGTCTTAGCGATTTCTAAAAGAATATTTCGTCTGGCTTTTTACATTAAGAAGTTAAAGCAATCAGGTATAACTCAACCCCTCCTCTTACAGTTTGTCAACTCGTGCATCTTACCTATTCTTCTTTACTGTTCACCCTTATTCTTTCCTAGATTGCTTAAAAAAGACTATGTTATACTTCGTAGAACTCTGAAAACTGTCAGTAGAGCGAGTGGTATCCCATTGGGCCATATCGTTGACATTGTCACTGATAGGCCCTTGATGTCATGCAACAAATTCGCTAAAGGAATTCTGTCACACTCTGAGCACCCACTCTACCCGCAGCTCCAACCTTGTGTCTCCTCAGGTAAAACAAGGAGTCTTTTGAGAAGACTTTATGCACGTACGTCTAAGTATAAAAATTCCACTATACCATATTTGTCACGTATTTTATGTGATGAAAATAGTGTCAGTCACGATTAAACTAACTAACCTTCTTTGCACTACTAAATAAACCATTTCCTCCACCCTTAAAGCATCAAACTTTATTGTTATTGTATTTCTTATATTTATAATCTTCTCAATTTTTGTTTTTATTTGTTTATTTTTTCATAAGTGTGGACATAATTTAAGCTGTACTATAACTGTTAATTTTGTCTTTCCCCTCACCATGCTGCATCAACAGAACATTAGATCCAATAATCTATAACATGCTAAAGTTTCCAAACTGAATCGACAAGACTGTTTGAAACAAACTCACCGTTATTATTATTATTATTATTATTATTATTATTATTATTACTATTATTGTATTTAATATTCTCAGTCCGTACTTCGAATATATTTGACTTTATACCGTAAATGTGGACAAATTCCTTTAGTTAATTTTGTTTCAACTTTATTTATATTTTGAGTGAATTAGATGCAAGATATTGTGACAAATGCTGAGAATTCCATTCTGTATTATAAGTACTGTTTTTGGATATAAAGCAGATTATTATTATTATTAAATTTTCAAGTATTGGTTTGGTAGGGATTTTGTTTAATTGCATGGAGGATTTCATCATGAGCTGACATCAGTTAGAGAACCACTGGAAAACCTCAGAGTACTGGACAGCTGTTTCGTCCTAGTTTGGGACTCTCCAGCAGTACGCGCCCGCCGGGATTCGAACCCAGGACCTTCTGGTTACAAGGCGAGCTCGTAGACCACTGGGACCCGATCCAGTGGTCCTTGAATTCTATCTTCTAAATTATCGTGAGTTGGTGGTTCAATGGTAGAATGCACGCAAGTGATCCGAGATCGATTCCAAGCCGACGTATTCATAAACTTTGCTTAGCTGACTAGCCGATAATAAGCGGCGAAATGAAGAGGGGGATTGGGCTTCAGGCTAGCAAGCGTCCCACTCCGTTAAAATAACGCTACCTCTATTGAAAGTTCAGAAAGACTTGAAGACCTGTGTATTAATTTGTTAAATTCATTAGAATATAATGTGATAATGGTAGCGATGTGTTGTTTCAGTTCTCTTTTTTTTGTATCACTGATTGATGTCAAGTGTTCCTTAAAAACAATACGTTTCCCCCTCCCCATCATCTTTTAAGGCGGCTAAAGAAAGACAAAAGATTAGAACAGAAGAAGTCAATATTAATATTGTTGAAAGACGTAAACAAATTGAAATTGAAGAAAAGGGTATATTATGCAGTGAAAAGAATATGGATGCTACTATACGACGTCCAGCTGAAGCAGAAGCTTATCGATTACAACAAATTGCTGAAGGTCATAAGTAAGTTATAACTGAAAAGTGATGCCTTTAATTTTAACATCATTTATATTAAATAAGTGTTAATTTTTGTTTATTATCTGTCAAACATTGTGGTTTGGCGTTATTGGATTTGGTTTCTGTGTTTAACTGTAAGGAAAAAGGTGATTCATACAGATTTTGGCAAGAAATAATCCCCACCCACCTACCCCTCTTAACCAGTAATCTACAGTCTAAGATTACTAACAATTTCTGGCTTGCACTGATACACTTTTATTGATTTATTGTGTGATCACGGTTTGACATTACTGGTTGGAACTCTTCGGTGATATGCACTCACAATGGCATCAGAGATCGAACCCTATGACGTTTAAATGATAAAACAAGCCAGTTGACTATTTAGCCATTGGCATGGAATCCAATGGCCCATGAATTTTAACTTTTACCATCTTGCTATATTTAACGCCACCGTCAGTCAATGTCATCGGGGAATATGTATCGTCACATACGAATTGGCAGACTTCAGTGGTCATTACTTCTCGGGAGAACTCCAGGGACTGCATCCCCTAGTCAGTCAGTTTGATAACGCGAAGACCTTGGATTTGCGTTCCCCGTCAAAGTGATAAGTAATTGCTGCTGAAGAGTCTGGGACTAGGAATAAGCCGATAAATTCTGACTATTCAAACTAACACTTTACAATGTAATGATTTTGTTTCGAGGCAAGAAACACATTCATCAACCTGAAACCAATCTGGAAATCTTCGTCACTCAGCATCAACAACAGAATTCGGATTTTCAATACAACCGTCAAGTCAGTCAGTTCTTCTATACGGATCAGAAACTTGGCCAGTGGGTCACAAAGAATATTTCCAACAGGCTGTTGCAGACCTTTATCAACAACTGTTTCGCTGGCTCTATACTGAAGATCAGATGGCCGGAAAGAATCACCAACAAGAAACTATGAGAACAAACAAAACAAGAACCAATCGCCAAACAAATATGCAGGAGAAAGTGGAGATGGATTGGACACTCGCTGAGGAGGCCGCTGGGTGACATCGCGCGTCAGGCCAGTGCTCGAGTGGAACACGAAAGGGAAGCGGCGAGTGTTTCGTCGGTGCAAGGGTGACATGGAGGAGATCGTGTGAAGAAGAGTTGAAATAGTATGGACTAACATGGATGCAAGTGAAAAGTACAGGAGAAGACAGAAGCAAGTGGAGACGTGCAGTTGAAGCCCTATGTTCCACTAGGAACCCAAGGGAACAATAATAATAATAAAAGTACTTGGGAAAGTGGTTACATCATTTAGCATAGTGTTAACGTGAGTAAGATTATTCTTGTCTGATCCCCTACAAGCTTGATTACTCACTCATCTCTGCTTGTTGCCAAGTTTTTCCGAGCATACGACTAGCATTAGATTGATACGTCTCAGGCAAACATAATAGTAAAAATACATTGAATCAATAGTTGTTATTTACATTTGATACGATTGAATCACACAACCCGTTTAAAATGTTTTCTTTTTTAACATTTAAAGTGTTTTATGAATATTGACTATGAGTTGCTTGGTTAACATCTTATATTCCTTGTAAATTGAGTGTAAATCAAATAATATATAATACATGAATTACCATAGTCTGGTAAAAATATTCTTTGACATCACTACAAAATGAGTATTCTTGGAAATTAACTTTCTGTGGATACGTTGAACTGACGAAAAAACCCCTAAAAGATGTGGATTTCGATGATGCTGATGATGATGTTACACAAACTCGAAGATGTACAGGTAAAACACAAAAAAATTCGACAGAAAAAGCAGTGAAGACAAGACTGACCAACAAACAATAAACGCTAATCACCATGAATAGGTGAAATCTAAAAGAATCCGTATCTTCCAGTGGCTTAAACAACGTCATTTCAACCATCAGCAAGTGGCGCGTTTGAGAATTTCATTGACAGCCAGAAATGGATTAGGAAAGCAACACTAGTGTTCATTTCGAAGATCGTCGTTTTAAACACTAATATCACGTCAATTCTTCTATGTAGCTTAAAACTTTTACGCACATATCGCCAAAGTATTTACAACAGCCTGGAGACTTTCATGAACAGCTGCTTTCTCTGGCTGGATACTGAAAATCAAATGGACGGTCACCAAGGGATAGGCAACAAGAAACTCTTACAACGAATAAACCAATAACCTATTGCCCACCAAATCTATATTATTATTGTTTCCTTTAACTCCTAGAGGAACATAGGGCTTCAGCCATGCGTCTCCATTGCGTTTGGTTCTCTGCTAGAGTCTTCACCTGGCTCCAAGTCTGCCCACACGTTTTCATCTCCTCTTCACATTACCTCTTCCAAGTCACCCTTGCACTGACGACCAACTCGCCGCTTCCCTTTCGGGTTCCACTCTAGGGCTTGTCTAGTGATGTCACTTGATGGTTTCCTCAGAGTATGGCCAGCCAATCCACCTAAATTTCTTCCTGCCTATTTGTTTCACAATCAGTTCCTGGTGGGTTCGCTCATTGACAGAAATCTCTGTTGCTGACCTTTTCTGGCCGGCCATCTGATCTTGAGTGGTATTGAGCGAAGACAACTGTTAATGAAGGTCTGTAGTTTGTTTGAGATGCTCTTTATGATGCGCAGTGCAAGTCTCTGATCCGCATAGTGGCACTGATTTCACATTGGAGTTGAAAATCCGGATCTCATTTTTGATGCTGAGTGCTGTTGACCTGCACACAGACTTGAGGGTAATGAAAGCTTGCCTTGCTTTCCCGATTCTTGCAGAAGCAAATGGAATTGTATTTAACATACTCTGGGAAAACCGCCAAGTGATCGGATGCGCCTGATCCTCTAGTGGAATGCGAGTGAGAAACAACGACTTTAGCATTCAATGGTGACATGAAGGAAGTCGTGTGAAGAGAAAATGTTAGTTAATTGGGAAATCGTTAGGCCAGCTGTAGACGATTACACAGAACTGAGTGAAATGGAGATGTACTCCTGAAGCCCTTTGCTCCACTCGAATACTTCAGTTTCGAGATAATTAAAATCAAAACTTCGTGCATTTACTGTAAACTATTATGATAGTTTAAAAAGAAAAGAAGCAAAGTCGACTGCTTTCAGTTTAATCTGTTATTACATAATGTTGTTTTTTTTTAATTCAAAAGTTCTTCATCAATATAACACATCATCTAACTTGTTTGCTTTACCTAGGTTTCGTGATAGTTGGCACTCACCAGTCAGCAAGGCGTATCTGCAACCTTGAAGGAACTCATATCCCATCCCTCTGAGTTTCGAACCCTCGTCACTGAGTGCTGCAGTCATTGTGCCAACCAGCACGAAACCTAGGTGAGGCAAGGCTTCCTGGCGATTGCCTTCAAGCATCTAATATCATCAAATCAATGTGCACCATGATGGCGAGCTACCTAGTGGAGTGGTGGCCACATTGCAAACCTGACTGATAGAATTCAGTCTACACCAAAGAAAGGACTAGACACATCACACTAGTTACTATGTCCAGTCAAAGTTACATTTCTACTAGTCAAACGAACTCATATATTTTAAGGTTGAGAAAGGAAATATTAGCTGTTTCAGTTTTTCATTTATTCCAGTGAATTATCTCCACTGATGAACTATGATACCTAAACTTTAATTAAAACCTTTTTTATATCTATTATGATCGAATTTATATATGATAGAATTTGTCTTTTAGGATTAATCACCAATTAGCATCAGTTAAAAAACCATTGGAATTCTAGCAGGCAGTAATGGACAGCTGTTTCATCCTAATTAGGAATTGTTCAACACACTACGCACCTACCAGGATTCGATCCCAGAACCTTCCGGTTACAAGGCGAGCTCGTAGACCGCTAGGCCACTAGGACCCAGCCCAGCCTGGTCCACCAAGTCAGGCAAGAGGAAATTTACTCTCCTGTGACCATGGCGCTAAGTATATATATATATATCACAAATTAGCAGAAGTTGAAATTCATTGACCATCGGGTCCGGTCCCAGTGACTTAATGATCTGCGAGCTCGCCTTGTAACCAGAAGATCCTGGGATTAAACCCGAGAAAGTGAGTAGTGTGGTGAAGAGTCCTTAACTAGGGTGGAACAGCTATCCATCCCTGTCTACTGGCATTCGAATAGTTCTCTGACTGATGTCAGCTCGTAGATTGATCCTGTAATCAATTAAAGCCCTGCAAACCAACACCTGATCATTAATTTTTATCGATTATTCTATACAATATTCTATGTTATCTTCTCTTGCACTTGGTAGTTATTTAGTATCTTTGACACGGCTTATTACACAACTAATTTCAAATGCTTTGCAGTAGCATTAATGAGTTACTTAGCTTATTTACTTATGATCTAAGCATTTACCTGAAATAAAAGGTACAGTGTTGGTTTTTGTTTTCACCTGAAAAGGTTATTTTAGTGTATATTGATTTCTCTTTTGTTTTTTACTAGATATACACTCTTCTAGTAATTGTACTTTACTTTTTACAAAATAGCATTTTGATGCATTCACTAATTTCAGATGTCCTTTTATTTGTTATACTTTATCAAAATTTATATTAAAGTGTGGTATTAATATTCAAGTGTCTGATTGCTATCAGATTTGATCACAAACTGAAGGCAGTTAGAGAAACTATTGAGTACTGGATAGCTGTTCCTTCCTAGTTTGAGACTCTTCAGTAGTACACACCATGACCTCCACTGATTGACTAGGAGGTGGCATCCCTAGAATTATAGTGACAGGTCGTGACCACAGGGATCTATCAACTTGGGTGTGAGAACGGATGCTCGCCGATGATACTGGCTGACGGTGGCGCTAAATATCATCAGAAGGTAGAAGTTACGATTCAAAGGCTAGTCATTAGATTCCCTATCAATGGCTAACAGACTAACCTCGTTACCTGTGGATCCTTGGTTCGACCCCTGCTGGTGGTGTCATGAATGGGAACTACTCGGGACTCCCTAAAAAGAAGGTTGAAAGAACTGTGTTTTCAGCAGTTCTCTGACTGACTTCAAGACGTGATCAAACTTGTTACATATTTTAACAATTGGATCATTTTTCACAATGATTTATTTGTTATTTAGAAACCTCATTTCATGTGATAAAAAGCAACAAGTAAAGCGCCAATCTTTCGGAGACTTATTCTCAAACCGTACAATTGCACGGATTTACATAACATTTACGTAACGATAAAATGAAGAAACCTTTCCAAGACTCATTTTTTTTTCATCAAAGCTAAGAACATTTAACAGAAATTACGCTACCTAAATGTTATAATCTAGTTGATGTTATATGGTTGGAGGCAATCGGCCATAGGAAGCCTTGGACCCAGGTTTCGTGCTAGTTGGCACTCAAAAGTCAGCAAGGCGTACCTGCGACCTCAAAGGAACTCATGTCCCATCCCTCTGCGATTCAAATCGGCGTCACCCAGTGCCGCCTGCAGTCAGAGATGTTACCACTGAGGTATTCGGGCTCGTGATTGACCTCCTGTAGGACTGACTGTATTGGATACTTCCATTGGACACTATTAACTAGTGTGATGTGTCTAGCAAATCTAGTAAAGATTTAACAAAATCAATGTGAGATTTCACCATTTGATCGGATGACGTAATAAAGACGAAAGAGTGTAATTCAGTTTAACCAATGGAAAATTTGGAGTAATAGTGTTAAATTAGGCATTTTTTTATGAGATATATATAGTGCTTTTAGTGGGTGAGTTTAACTGACTGAGATTGAGTTTCAACATACAACTTACCACAGAAGTTCGTCAGTCCAAGTCGCCATACTCCATATAGTAAACAGCGACAGAAAAAAAATGAAAAACAAGAAATTCCGTAGAACTTTAATAAGCTGAAATATACTTGAGAAGGAATAGTAATATGGAAAAACACAAGAATTTGAATGGATCTTGGAGATAAGAAACAATGGATGCCTTTGTGCCTTTGAAGACAATTTCAACGCATATCATAACAGTCTCCAACCATTTATTGTGAGCGTCCAAATGACCCCAGTGAGGTAGTCTACGCCTCTTGGTGGCTTGGCATGCGTAACATTCGTCCTATCCATTTCAATCGGTTTAGCTTCACAACTTTATCGATTAACTTGCCCTCCTTATCTAACATCCTATGGTTAAGTCTACTGCAAATATAATGATTGACTAAACAAATTTCTTCTTCTTGAATATAAAGTTCAAGCTTTCAAATATGAATCATCATAGCTCCTGCATTTATCCGTAAACTGTCCAAAAGATTCCTATGTACCCCACAATTGGTTCATAATTCCCACTTGGTGATCATTTCACTTCTCATAGCACTGTTAATTTGTTAATAAGTCTGTAATTTTGTTTTCCTTCCCTTTATAAAACAATTTTCTTTTAAGGACACAGAAAATACTTCTAGCTCAAGCTGAAGCTGATGGTATCCGTATGAAGGGTATTGCTAAAGCTGAAGCTTTGGAAGCTGTCGGTAGAGCAGAAGCAGAAAGAATGCGTCTAAGAGCTGAAGCCTACAATAAATACGGTGATGCTGCTATCCTAAATCTCATATTGGATACATTACCTCAAATAGCTGCTGAAGTTGCAGCTCCTTTGAGCAAAACTAAAGAAATTGTCATTATGAATAGTTCAAATGGTGATCCAGTTAATGTACAAAGTCTTACTAATCTAGGTAAAGATTTTGCCACACTTGTAGGCACTGTTCCACATGCAGTACGAGCTTTAACAAGTGTTGATCTTAGTCAGGTAAGCATTATGATGTATGCTTTATTTTCATTTGATAAATTTATCATCTTTTCTGCCTCATTTTTAAAACTTATTTAATATGAAAATGATAATGTTTTTACCCAGTAAAATCCCAGTATATAGATATCAGTTATTGAAATTATCTGATAAACATTTCAGTTCCCCACCACCAGGCTTCATCTGTGAACATATCAATAATACACACGAGTAACTCAATCTTAGAGAATCAGATATTATCACTTACACAAATTTTCAAGTATTGGTTTTGTAGGGATTTTTTGTTTGATTGGCTGGAGGATTTCATCATGAGCTGACATCAGTTAGAGAACCACTGGAAAACCTGGGAGTACTGGACAGCTGTTTCGTTCTAATTTGGGACTCCTCATCAGTACGCACCCACCGGGGTACAGCAGGCCAAAGATGAGGCAGTAACTCATCGCACAAAACACTGCGAAATGGTCGCGCTATGTCGTGAATCGGCAGAAGTTAGAATTCAAGAACCATTAGATCGGGTCCCAGTGGCTCAATGGTCTACGAGCTCACCTTGTAACCACAAGGTCCTGGGTTCGAACTCTGGCGGTGAGTGCGTACTAGTGAGGAGTCCCAAATTAGGACGAAACAGCTGTCCAGTACTCCCAGGTTTTCCAGTGGTTCTCTAACTGATGTCCGCTCATGATGAAATCCTCCAACCAATCAAACTTACGCAAATGTTTTTTGTACAAAACATAACCTGTTCAACCAATCAAAGCTTTAAAGGAATTATCGAGCTAAACACACAATAAGGAAATTCTGTTTAAAATAAAATGTTGACAATTATTGTAAGTGTGGTTAGTATTTTCAAATTCGGTCAGCTGGAACCTGGAGTCAATATTCAGTGAAAGTATGTAGGTGTGATAAAGACAATGTCTGCCAACGGAATATTATGCTCACATATTCCCGCAGTTCAATACTGCATACAATATCATATCTGTTTGAACATTCGATTTGATGTTAGAGACAGGATACATTTCCCCCGGTTATATACTGCATTAACAAAAGAATACTATGTATATTTGAACATTCTATTTCATGTTGTTTGATGTAAACCGAAATCACACGCTTAGTGATTGGTTAACGAATATAAACTGTGCATATATAAACAGCGGTTTGATTAAAGAAAAATATACCTTGGCTCCCGTGTTTTGCCTTCTGTTGTTACATTTGGTGTCGCTGCCTGCCAACAAATGGAAAGTCTATGCCCTGTAGTGTTTGACGGAGACATATGAATCTTCAGGCAGGACTTCGAGGCTGTTGCGCAGTTGAGTGGCGTTCAAAACCCGTCTGCGATGAGGCTGTTACTTGGAACGCTGGTGGGAGGTTGGACGATGGCAGCATATGATAGTATGAGGCGAAACACCGGCCAATGTGAGCCAGGGTCATGCGAACTGCTCCCAAAGTGGGAAAGAGCATACATGGTCACTGTGAGACGGGGTCACATATTTACGATCAGAAATGTAAACAAAGAGGATCGGGCGAATGTCAGAGAGCACCGGAACTCGATACAGCAAGACAAGCTAACAAAGCCGCTAGCACCAAGAAGATCCAACCGACTTCAGTCCAAAGTTTTTGACGGGGGACGAATGTGGTGGTGTGATACAGACGATGTGTGTAATTCTCACATGTTCCCACAGTTCAATTGGGCATGAACAGCAAAATACAATATATCTATTTGAACATTCTATTTCATGTTAGAGACAGAATACTTTCCCACAGTTCAACACTACTGCATTGGCAACGGAATACTATGTAGATTTAAACATTTTATTTCTTGTCGTTTGATGTAAACCGAAATCACACGCTCAGTGATTGGTTAATGAATATAAACTGTGCATATATAAACAGCGGTTTGAATAAAGAAAAATATACCTTGGCTCCCGTGTCTTGCCTTCTGTTGTTACAATAGTGAGCGAGGTGTAGACGTTGCTAAATTTCATTAATAATGTTAAATATGTCATCGGACATAACCTCAATGCATATCCAACTGATCGATGACACCTTTCAATGATTCAATTTCACGTTTCGTCATAGAGAAGTCTACTAGAATCGGGCCCAATCGAAGGTTGAAATACGATAACAGAGAAATAGAAGTTTTACTATCTACTACTGTAAAATGTTATGACATTTTTCCTGTACCTAACTTCAGTAGAAACTTCAGTGTTTATTTATGTCAAGATACTGGAAGACATTCATTATGACTTGGAGAATTTTCAAAGTGTATTTCTCCTTAAATCGGATAACTTATTTCTGAGTTAAGCAACATCTAATTAATGTTAGAAAATGTACAAAAAATGTTTGTTTTTTCCATATTCTTTTCGTCCTTTACTTTCCGAGTGGAACTAGAGTTTCAAGGTTTGAAATCTCACTGGCTGTAGTGTTATTTTTATTTGCAAACTGGGGCTTCAAGCTTCCCTGCAAAACCTTCCATCTTTTCTAAGCCTACTGTCAGCTTAGTGAGGTGTAGGATTGTGTCGGCTGGGAATCCAACTCAGACTAGCCACGCGGTTGTCAAGCAATCTACTGCAATGAGTCAAAAAGGACCACGTTGCTGAGAATGTGATTGTAGTCTGCAATAGTGAGTGTGCAGTTATAATTGCCAATGGATCTGTTGTCTCAAAGTTAGCGCGAGAATTTGACTACTTCTCGGGCACACACACACACCGAAACAGGTGGTTGTCTTAAGGAACCACCCCTCCTCCGAGTCTTTGACCGGAAGCCTGATCCAAAAGACAGTGCAGCTACGTTCCCATGGCTACCAGTGACCAAAGTATGTTCACAAACTATTCGATGCATCTGGATTCTGGAGCCCATTTACATCATTAGTTTGGAATCATGGTTTTTCAGCTCTTCTAGGTAGACTAGCATATATCCACCAGACGTTCACATTCGCCATTTCACTTTTGTGAAGAACATCCTCGCCGTACGGAGGTAGTGATTAGGACTTACCTGATAGAGGCTATAAATGCGTGATCACATGAAAACATTTATAGAAGAAGAGACGGAATCCTACCCACCCTTGGCCGTATCAAGTTGTTTGTGGGGACCTACTGTTGAAGAACCAACGCAATCACTGATTTATGTAACTTTGTGCATTTTTTGTCGTAGATGATTGTCGTAGGGAATTTAAACATTACTTACTGTTGTATGTAAGACTTCGGCGTTGCTGAAAGATGACAGTACGCTAAATTAAGCATATATGTATGTATAATATTTTAAACGTATTTTAACGTTTCCTTTATTAGACTAACACAAATCCTTTGCTGACGCTGTTATATTATTCTTTTTTTTCTCTTTTTGTAGTCAATTGCCAAGATACCAGGAGCTAAAGTTGCTACTTCCTAAGAGTATCATACACTTTAAGTTAGTGTGTGTGTGTGTAGAACAGAAAGTTTAACAAACATCCTCCATGTTACTGGAGATTTCTTCCATTATCGAATTACCTACAATCAAGTTTGCTTTTTAGTTAACTGAAAACATTTCTAATATTTAATCTTCCAAATTATCTACTAAGGCATTAGATATCTCTAAGTATATATTAATCTTCCTTCAACGTGTAAAAGTCACCAATATATATTTATATGTGATGATTTGTTAAATACGTTATTTATCATATTTTCTGTGTCCTACTGCCCTTTTGATACTGTTTCCCTGTTGTGTCGGAGGTTTCTCCTTTCTACTTTCGTTTGATTTCTGTGAAATTTCGCCTCGACTACTCACACTTGATATCGACGATATATATACTCAACTTCTTTTTATAACTTTGTGTACATTTTAGCAACATCATATTATTCGACAATGTTTCTTTCGTATGACTTTCATTTTCACAACTATGGAACTGACAATCAATCAAATTTTCTATCTCCTTGTCTCTTTTTTATTTTGTTTATTTTATGCATATGGATTTTTCTTTTCCTCTATGACAAAAATTACAGTGAGTTATACAAGTAGTATGTGTGCTAATCTCTTCAAATTCTCTATGTGTTTTTTTTCGTATTCTGCTGATCACTCACTTTATATAAGAGTGTTGATATCATTGTACTATTTTGTTTTTGTTCTATTTTATCAAGTGTTGGTTCTCAGAGATTTGATTGGTTACAGGTATAGTGACGAGCTGACATCAGTGTTAGAGAGGAGCATTGGAAAACTCGCAGACAGTACTGCGTTTCTTTTTCGTCCTAGTTTGGGAATCTTCGCCACAATTATACACCCAGTGAGTTTCGAACCCAGGACTATTCTGCCACTTGAATCCGATCCAGTAACCATTAATTCTAACTTCTGCCGATTCGTGATATATAGTGAGAAGTTGTAACCAGTGTGTTCCACGAAGTCAGGTAGGAGAAAAGATTCTCGCCTATAAATCTGGATGGTGGGTTCGAACCCCGGTGGGTGTGTATTGTTCAACTGTAGTATACTTGTTTTGTGAATTTTCTATGAGTTTATTATTTTTTTAGAAATTAGTTACCTGGAACAGATTTCTTGGGTACCACACAATCAACCAGACTTATTTTTTGTGAGGGCTAACGGTACTTGATTCGAACTAACTGACAATCAGCTGCTTAGGTCAATAAGCCACACATCTACTTCTTTTATTTGAGGAGGAAAAAGATTTTTCTCAATGTATGTGTAAAACTTGGACGGTGTGCTATGTATAACTCCATTTTAATTTGTTCATTGGATGCATCACAGTATTATTTACTGGATGATGAAGCTTCAAACACAATTTATTGATCATAATCATATCAGCAGCTGTTACTTTATACAACTTGATACTTGTGTTTTATAGTTCTCTTTATTCCTTGCCATTTGTCGTAACATTAGTAGAACTTTCCTGATTTTTAGGTTAGGTGTTGAATCAATCCCATATTTCACATGAAATAGTGGGACAAAACGACGATCTCAAAATTTAATATAACAGTTTGAAGAGTATGAGTTTGGTAGCTGAAGCTTTATATATCGAATCCACTGAGAACATGGACAATGTTAGTAAATTGAGATAACTGGGACGTTGCATACAAAAGAAACATTTCAGATTCACATGTTATACTCTGGGTGTGTGTATGTGTGCTCCTGCGACTGCAACATTTTTTTAATACTCATGTTGTCCTAAGTTTGTAATTTGACCTAATCCTTTAAGAAGTCAGATACCCATGACAGAATTTCCATACATCAGGCTGAGGATTACACCTATTGTCTGAGAACTGGTGATATTAACCAAATGAAGCAATATTTGCATTAAGAACTAATAGATTGAAAATCAAGTGTTTAAGTCTTCATACAGTATACGCAATATGACAAGTGTGCACTGTATACAAACCACAAGTTAAAATTTAATACCTATTCAACGATTCCTGATCCCAAAATTATTATTATTATTGTTCCCTTTGGTTCCTAGTGGAACATAGGACTTCAACTGCACGTCTCCACTTGCTTCTGTCTTCTGCTGTACTTTTCACTTGCATCCATGTTAGTCCATACTGTTTCAAATCTTCTTCACACGATCTCCTCCATGTCACCCTTGGACGTCACACTCGCCGCTTCCCTTTCAGGTTTCACTCGAGCACTGGCCTGACGCGCGATGTCACCCAGCGGCCTCCTCAGCGAGTGTCCCATCCATCTCCACTTTCTCCTGCATATTTGTTGAGCGATTGGTTCTTGTTTTGTTTGTTCCCATAGTTTCTTGTTAGTGATTCTTTCCGGCCATCTGATCTTGAGTATAGAGCGAAGACAGCTGTTGATAAAGGTCTGCAACCTGTTGGAAGTACTCTTTGTGACCCGCCAAGTTTCTGATCCGTATAGAAGAACTGACTGACTTGACATTTGTATTGAAAATACGAATTTTGTTGTTGATGTTGAGTGACGAAGATTTTCAGATTGGTTTCAGGTTGATGAGTGTGTTTCTCGCCTTCCCGATTCTCGATTTGACATCCTCATCCGTTCCTCCTGTAGTTGAGAAAATGCTCCCTAGATAAGTGAAAGAAGTAACCTCTTTCAAATCCCTCCCGTTGATGGTGATTGGCGCTGGATGTTGCTACTGTTGTTGTTGTTGGTTGGTTATTTTCATAACCTCCGTCTTGTCCCAAAATTAATGAGTAGATATTATGGGAACCATCTGTAAATTACACTACAGAAATTACTATAAATATTTTTAAATTCGTAACAGATATCAATTGCGACACAGAGAAAGAATCCCGAATCTCACCCAGCACATAAGAACTTTGCTTTAGTGAAGATGTACAACTTAGTAAAATAGCTGAACAAAATAAGAAAAAGTTTGAAAATAAGCTTATTCTATTGAAAGATATTTAATATTTGCACTAATGAAATCAAAGCACATTTGCCTTGTAGCGGTAAATAATTCCCTAAAATTATTATCCTAAAGCATTCACCACTTGACATAGGATGTTGGCATTCACTGTTTAAGTCTACTTGTTTGGCCGAAGACTCGCGATCAAGCATCCACCCCATTTGGTACGCCGTTGTGTTACGTTGCAATATCCAATACCGTTTTTGCGAGCTAGTGTAAACCAATTTGATTTCTTTGTGCTTGCTTCTTGATTGTTAGATGAAGGTTCCTGTACTTCGGTAAAATTCTGCGTAGTTCGTCCCGCCACTCGACTGTCGTAGCTTTGGTTGACTCCAAAAGGAGTGGTGTTTGGATTAATTATATGCTGTTCGTAGTATGCGATGTGTTAAGACTCTGTAAACAAAACTTGCGACAAAATGAGATGAAGAGATATGGTATTCAAGCAAATGGAATATGTGAAAGTAGATGGAATGGAAGTGGACTCTCCAAGTTGTCAACAGGAGAGTCAGCGATCTACTCCGGTCACCCAGAAGACAACCACGTGCACACTGATGGTGTGGCCATCATGAAATCACCAACGGGAACGAAGGCCCTGATAAAATGGAAGGCAATCGTGCCCAGGATAATGACTGCCAGATCCAACTTCAAAGGGAGGATAGTGTCAGTTATACAATTCTGTGCACTCACAAACAACTCAGACCTCGAAAAGAAGGAAGAGCTCTACAGACAACTACAGGTAACAATGGACAGTACTCCAGTCGGTGACATTAAAATACTAAAGGGAGACATCAGACATGAGCCAAACTGGGACCAGACAACAGAGGAAGGGAACTCATCAGGGGTAGAGAAACTCTCGGAGAGATGAATGAAAATGGAGAACTCCTCGCTGATTTCTGCACCTCCAATGAACTAGGGATTGGTGGAAGCGTATAGAAGCACAAGGATATCCACAAGACTACATGGGTGTTACCAGATGGGCAAACCAAAAACCGAATCGACTTCATCTCATTGCTGCTCAAGGAAGGAGATGCGGCTTACTGGACACAAAAGTAAGAAGAGGAGCAGATGTTGGCTCAGACCACTATCTCGTACAAGGAGCACTTCAAATCATATTTAAAACTTTCAAAGAAACAGGAGCTGCAGAAAGATGAAAAGCCAAGTTCATTACTCAAAACTGAAGGATCAGGCCACAAAGGACATCTTCACTGCAGATATAAGGAAAAAGGCGGAGACAAAAATCAAAACCAGCGAAGAGACTAGCGTCTAAAAGCAGTGGAACAGCCCGAAAGCGGTGTGGAGTCAAACCTGCATGGAAGTTCCAGGCAGAAAGAAGAGACAGGACAAACAGTGGCTCACCACGGACACATGGAGACTAATAGAAGAGAGAAGGATGGGGGAAAAATTACCCTGTGCATCGACGAGCAACAAAGACAGGATTTGAATGCAAGCTACAGTACACTGAACAAAAGAGTAAAGAAGAGAGTCAGGGAAGACAAAAGAAATTTTATGAAGCTATGACAATTGAAGCAGAACAAGCTGTAGTGCGGACAAAGGACACTCTACAGGCAACACTCTACCAAACAACTAGGTTTCTATCGGTGAAGAGATCAACACAAATTAAGCCACTGAAGGATGACAATGGAAAGTCAATCACCAAAAGGTGGAGCAAAAGAAACACTGGGCTGAACACTTCAAAAGACTTCTTAATCGACCTCCACCTACAACGTGCCCAATATTATCAACAGTGGAAGCAGAACTACCAGTGGACATCAACCTTCCGACGAGAACAGAAATCCTGAAGGTAGTTGAGATGCTAAAAGCTGGAAAAGCAGCAGGACCAGACAGAGCCCCAGCAGAAGCATTGAAAATGGACCCCGAGACTTCAGCGGACTTGATAACACCATTACTGGAGAAGGTGTGGAAAGAAGGCAAGGTATCTGCAGATTGGAAGAAAGACTACTTATTCAAACTGCCAAAGGAAGGAGACTTAAGTCAATGCAATAACTGTCGAGGCATTATACTCTTGTCCATCCCAAGCAAAATACTAAGCCGCATCATCCTGGAGAGAATCAAACATGCCAACCTTGATGAAAAACTTCGACCGGAACAGGCTGGATTCAGGAGAAACAAGTCTTGCATTGATCAGATCGCCACATTACGGATCATCATTGAACAAAGCTTGGAATGGCAGTCACCTCTCTACCTCATCTTCATTGACTTTGAAAAGGATTTCGACAGCGTCGATCGAGAGGTGCTTTGGCAAATACTTCGCTACTACAGTATGCCACCGAAAATCATACATCCAACAGCTGTACGACAATGCTGCATGCCAAGTAATCCACAACGGGAAACTTATGGAATCCTCCGAAGTGAGGACAGGAGTAAGACAAGCTGGTTGCCTACAGTCGGCAATGATTTTCCTGATTGCAGTAGACTGGATAATGCGACAGACAGTTGGGGGGCAGCGAGTAAACGGGCATAAAATGGACCCACACAAAGAACTTGGAGGATCTGGACCACGCCGATGATATATGTCTGATTTCCCACAAACTGGAAGATATGCAAGCGAAAAGCAACAAGTTGGCACAAGAAGCATCCAGAGAAGATAGGACTTTAGGTGAACATAGAGAAGACAGAGGTAATGAAGATTCCTGGTCAACACCACCAACAGCAACAACAGTAACAACAGACAACAATCAGCATAAATGGAAGGAACCTGAAAGAAACAACCTCTTTTACCTACCTACTCGGGAAGCATCGTCCCAACTACAGGCGGACTGAACTGACGAGGATATCAAAGCAAGAATCGGACAAGCAAGAGAAGCTTTCACTACTCTCAAGTCTGTGTGGAGGTCAACAGCACTCAGCATCAAAAATAAGATCCAGATTTTCAACTCCAATGTGAAGTCAGTGCTATTTACTATGCGGATCAGAGAGTTAGCCACACGTCATGAAGGGCACTTCGAACAAACTGCAGACCTTCATCAACATCTATCTTTGCTCAATACTCAAGGTCAGACGGCCAGAAGAGACCAGAAAACGGATCTCTGGAAGCGAACCAGCCCAGTAGGAACCGATCGTGCAACATATCTGCAGGAGGAAATGGAGATGGATTGGCCATACTCCGAGAAAACAAACCATCAGGTGACATCACAAGACAGGTCCTCGAGTGGAAGCTGAAAGGGAAGCGGCGAGTTGGTCGTCTGAGTGTGAAATGGAGGAGGTCGTGTGAAAAGGAGATGAAAGCATCTGGGCAGACTTGGAGCCAGGTGAAAACGTTGGCGGAGAACCGAACGCAATGGAGACGTGAGTCTGAAGCCCTATTTTGCTCTAGAAACTAAAGGAAACAATAGCAATTAATATAGTCATAAAATAAAAGAGATTATAATAATAACAGATAATTAGTGTAGGATATTCAGACCAAAAACACAGAAAAACAAACAAAGAAAACGTGAAAACAGACAGCCAATTAAATTTGAAGTTGATACATGTTTACACATGTGTACATATATATGTATATAATATCAATAATAATAAGTGTAAACGTAGTAGTTGGAGTAGTCAGGAGAGTAAGACAGGATGGAATGTTAAGCAGTAATACGACGAACTTAGTTTGTAACAACAGAAGACAAGGGCCAGGCAACAGAACGTTTATTACGGAAAATCAACACATATTAATAGATTTTGATGTACATTATTGTAGGTTAATGTTAGTAGAAAATACAGTCTGTTGATTGGTTGTTTCTCACACAAAGTTAACCTTGCATCTCTTGTGGCTGTGTCAGTTCATCTATGTGTTAACTGTATCCGCCTGTCCATCTTGACCTTGTTTTCACATGACTAACATTGACCTAAATTACCGTCAACCAATTTGGCTAGCATCCATCTCTCACCACAAGTTGTCTACCTCTGAATGGTGTATGTGATTTTAAGGGGATAGGACATTTGACGCAGTCCCTGTGTAGCTGCATGATTGTTCAGCCCTCGCTTAAAGGCGTCCACAGATGGTGCCATAGGAATTCTAGGGATGGAAAATCCGCAGTGAAAAGAAGTTGGAACTCACTTGAATCTTTACCTGATGGCCTATCCTTCTGGGATTTCCACAAGCAAGCCCATACGTGCTTAATGGCAGAACATCTTTGTTTAGGCAATTCTGGTCATTTTGTTATCTTATAGGTAGTAATCAATTCCCCCCTGAATCGAAGGTGGCTAAGTGTGAAAAGACCTCATTGCTTTAGCAGTCCATTATACGTTTTGTTTTGGAGTCTCTATAATTCCTTTCGCCGCCCATCTTTGGACTCTTTCCAATAGGTTTGCGTCTCTTCTAAGCAGGGAGGCGCAATGATACTATGCACTTCAAGGTGTGGTCTGATGTATGTTTTGTACAACCTCAGAAATAGCTAAGAAGTGAGTGCACCTAACTTTCTACATGTAAAGTGTGTGACCGCATATGCCGTCGCTACTTCCCCAGTGTAATTTGCGCTTGTGTCCGTTTTTCCCTTAGAGCCAGACCTAAGTCACGCTCCAGCGCTGTGCTGGACAAGCTTTGATTGCTTAGGGTGCAACTTGCATTCTGCAGCCTACAGGTACGTAATTTCACTACTTTGCACTTTTTCAGGTTAAAAGTCATACCAATGGTTACCGCCAAGACTTCCAGGAGTTTCAGATCTGCCTGCAGCTTATCTGAGTCTTCCTAACACTTTATTGCTCTCCGTATGTTTACGTCGTCTGCGAATGGTAGAGTCGATCAGCTTAGACAGCATGGTAGGTCACTGATAAGAATCGAAAACATCAGCGGCCCTAGGATAGAACCCTGCGATACTCCTGATGACGAGCTGTGCCGAGATGATCGGACCCAACTGACCTTAGTGCAAAATTTCTTTTCAGCTAGGTAGTCCCTCAACCATGACAGAAGTGGCCCACCTATACTTGCTTGACTTATTTTGCGTAGGAGAAGGTCGTGGTGAGCTGTGTCAAATGCCTTTTCAAAGTCTAAGAAGACAACATGGACTGGAACACTCATATCCCAGCATGATGTCCAATGGCCGTAAGCTGATTGTAGGTTTGTTACACAGGATCTACCTTTCCTAAAACCACGTTGTGCTCCATAGAGTTTAATAGTCCTATCAAAGTGTTCCCTAATGTGATCATAAATAATACTTTCCAGTACTTTTTATACCACTGGGAGTAGAGCTACTGGTCTGTAACTGGTGGCACTTTACGTATCCCCACCTTGCTGTCTGATTGTTTGGCGAAGGCTAAACTGAATGTTTCGGCCACTTCCAGACTAGTGAGGTACTGAACGTTTGGACCTACTTAGGTGCATTCCCCTCTGGATGGTTTGTTTTCTCTCCGACATGAATTGGTACAGGCTTTTAGAGTTCGCCAGGAATTTTTTGTCAAGGTTAGCCTGAGATGACCTCATGCCACTCCTGAATCTCACACTGCACCGGTTCCTTAGTTCTAGGTATGTATCGTGGTCGACCTGACTCTTGGATACTTGCCACGGAGACCAAGCCTTCCGCCTTGCTTAAAGAATACGTTGCGTACCTCTCTTCTGCCATGATGACCTTATTTCGGGCTGTGTTGTAGCTAAAGGGACGGTATCCAGGACTGCTGTGTGAATAATCTCTTTTACCACTTCCCAGTGTTCATCCACATATAACTCATCCCATTCTAAGGGCCATTCTGTGGCTGACAAAAGCCTCCGCGTTACAGCATAGTCCATCTTGCTACAGCGCAGACATGGTCGCGTAACGTCCCACTGCAAGTGCTCACGGAGAAATAGACTGCGTAGCCACTACTTCCTAGTGGAGTCATGATCTCAGCATTTTTGACGAGTAGTTGGCCACTAGTTAGAATATTATATAATCTCCACGACTTTCTGCTAGGGCCACACCTAGTATCGTCTCCAGCATTCACAGTCAGTCCTGTATTTCTAATGGTTTGTAGTAGATTTCGACCGAATTTATCCCGAGCACACCCCAAGCCAAGATTAAGTGATGAGGCACTGAAATCTCCAGCTATGGTGATTTGGTCATAGCTCAAGTGCCGTATCTCTGTGATGCTGCTGAGCAGTAGCTGGTTGTGCTGTGCCCCAAAAGTGGGTGATCGGTAAATGCCACCCAGTAAATGCTTGGCGTGGCCTACGGTGTCTGGGAGCTCAGTAAATGGTGGGTCCGTTGCACGTACACATTTAAGTTGCTTGTCAAAGTATATGGCGGCTCCTCCCTTTCCTCGTTATCCCTGTCTCTCCTGACCAAAACCATATCACTTATATTGATTTCGGTGTCGGTGATAGCGGGGTTTAGCCAGGCTTCTCTGGGGATAATTATTTTAAGGTGTGTGTGACTGGTTGTTTCTAGGTTCACCTACTTTCCATATTAGCTTTCTCACATTGCTGTAAAGGCAGCCGACAATGAGTCTCACACCTTCTGTGTGTCATGGCGTAGTTACCGTTACGTTGTCTGCTGGTAGGGGACTTATTATTGGGACTAGTTAGCCGATTCTGAAATAACTGACCCGGCCAGTTAAGCAATAGTCTTGCACTCCGATTCGGTCCCGAAAAATACTTCATAATTTGGACGATCAATTCTGTTGTTTCGCTTTGCATTTGGTCTGCGCGGAGCGAATACAATAGAGGTTGTGGGTATCAGATCTTGTGTAAGTATTGTCCATTAGCGTCAACGCCCTCAGCCTCTAAAAGGTTCCTGGTCTTCGGTAAGCTTCTCTGTAGTTTGCCCCACCAATAGTCTGCCGTAGCTTTGTTTGACAACAAGAGGAGTAGTGATGAAATTCGCTGTGTGTGGTTTGCAGTATGCGAAGTACTGAGGCCGTGCTGCTGCTGTGAGTGGTCTTGATCCCTCCACCTCTTATTCATCCAGTGCGTTTGAAAAGAGAGACAGTAACAGCGAAAATAATTAGTGCAAATTATGTAAGTTTAAAATGAAGAACGATCAGATAGGTATAAAGATAATTTATTGATTTAATAGTAATTTAATGTTTAAAAGTTTAGTGGACAAATAGATGGAGTGGTCAGGACAATGGGGCAGAGGGTAATGGACATTGGCTTAGGACGTGTTAAGACGATCCCCTTTAATGGAGTGCAGTGTATATGCTTCGAGGAGATGGTTATCGTAGCAAGGGGAACAACCTACTCTCTGTGGCTTAGGGGTGATAAGTTGAAAGTGAAATAACTCACCGCCACCAGTCCTCTAGAACTTTTAGGCCCATCAGCATCCCATTTGTGTCTTCCAAATGTTTACGTCATCAACATAAAAAGCAAACGAGCAGTTTAGATGACATGGTAGATAGCTGACGAAAATTCAAAAACATTAAGGGTATTTAGACATAACCCTCTGAAAATCCGGATGTTGAAAAGTACCCTAATAATTAGACAGGTTTGACTTAGGTGCGGAATTTCCTCCTGTTTAATTAGTCTTCTGACCGTTACCAACCTCCAACCGATCTTTTTTGTGGAGATCATGCTGAAATGTGTCAAGTGCCTTTGCAAATCGAGGAAGACCAAGTGAACTGGAATATTTGTGTCCCAGCATACTGTCCAGTCATTCCATGCCAATTGAAGATTTGTTCCACAGGATGTACCCCTCCTGAAACCGCTTCACAGAGTATCTTGTTCACGTCAAATTGTTGCTTGATATGTTCGCCAGTCAGGCTTTACGATAGTTTCGTCACCATAGAAGCAGTGCTATTGGGCTATAGCTCGTTGAGTTTTTCCGATCTCCACTTTTTAAAGATAAGAGAAAGGATGGCTCTCACTCCTTCGACAGTTTCGCCGTGTCGATGAAGTGTTGGAATAGTTCATATCAGGCCCAGTCGAGACCTTCTGTGCCCTGTTTTAAAGTCGATGGTTGAAAATCGTCACAATCTGACGGCCTCCCTTGGCAGAGCTTTAGCAATTTCGCTAAAGCCAGGGAGGCATTAATATTGAGTGTATTCATTAACTTTTCGTTTGGTGATTTAGCAATACGCTCCTTTTTGCCCACAGCATTATCTTTCAGGAGTTAGTTTGTGGAAATTTGACAGTTTAAAAGCTTGATCACTGACTGATTTCAGCTAGAGAGCCACTGATATCAACTCGAACTTGAAGCCAAACAAACCCCTATAAGTTGAATCGTGGACTTCAGTCTAGCGCTCACTGGTGACTGACTACAGGGCGCAGTTACCTGAGAAATTGTAACTAATCGGGAATACCAGGTCGAGCATGAGGTCAAATAATCGGCAGTGACAATAGCGTCCAGCTGTGCTAAGCTTGTGAGTTTACAGACGCTAAAAATTGGTGAATTATTGGAGTCCGTCCCAGTAGATGGATGGTCAAGGAGTTCTCCACGAGGCTTGAAAATGCTGGGTGTGATATCCGGTTGGGTCTTAAGTACGTACGGTTGAAGAATCCTTATATGGGGGGAAATAACTGTCTAGTACTCTCTGGCTTTCAGGAGTTCCCTAAATGTTAAAGTGGTAATAACCACGGTGCTGCTAGTTCGTTGTCAGAGTCTGTACGCCATATCCGAATTAGGAAGATTGTACCTCCTAAGGTGTATGACACTTTGGTTGGCGGGCACTAGTTCCAATATTGATTGGCATGAGGTCTGGGCATTTGCCAGGAAATTCTTGGCAACATTTGTTTGGAATGACATCCTGTTAAACCGAACCTTTGAGCTATAAATAAAGATTGCCCTAAAACCACCAAGGTCCACCTGAGAGAATGGCCATCTCTACTGCTGTTCATCAGGCGTGTGTTCATATTAATGAGTGCCTGTATCCAGCTTCAGAACTACATGTTTGGTGGATGAGCATTAGCTCTGGTGACTTCCTAATCATTTGCCTGGCTGTACATGGCCAGTCGGGTCGTATTCGTATACTAGATGTTCTTTCCATAGCTAGAACTTGTGAGTAGATAATTTTGTCTGGACGTATTTAGGAGAGTGCATTGTTGTTCCAGTAGGTAGTTCCTTGCCCCCATATAATCAAGGACCCTTGAAAAGTATACACAGATTTACTGGCTGGATGAAAAGCCCCAGCTTGTCACACAAATAAGAACACTGTCCCACATCAAACACTGCCAATGTACTAATGCGATAAGTAGAGGTGGTACTCAGGCAGTATACCGGTTGCCTGCTTAAAACTTAAGCTAACAAAACTCTACACCATCATATTGCATACGATTTATCTTGTTCTGTTTGTTTTAACCGGTTGTGATATGGCCTCTAGTGGTATTATTTGCTCTTGCAAGTATTCAAAGTGTTTACAACCTGCTGCTTGACCAGTTTCTACTGAACTTGAGGAAAAGCATAGTCATGGGGGAAGCGTATTCTAATACGTGAGACAACTGTTCTTGAGTTATATCAATGGGTCTCAAAATGTACTTACTAGCTCTTTACAAATGGCTTTCAACCAGATGTCGTGCATTTCTCTTGGTAAACAACGAAGAGATGTCACAATGGATTGGTTCGTGCTTCATTTCAGACCGCATTTTCACGGGATCTACTATCGACTAATATTTTATCAGACGGTCATGCAGAAAAAGAAAAAAATAACTGGAATCAATCTTAGTATCTCCCTTATCAGGTTAACCTAGCTTTATATTTGTAATTCCTAAACTTAACTTGGAAATTACTAGATAACTCGTTTTATATCGAAACACTGCATTTGGCGTATCCGATTTATGAATGTAGTGTTGTTTGCCTGGTTTCATTAACTCGGTCAGTGAGTATTTCAACGTCATTGGTGCGATCATGATTCTGAGGTATCAAAAAATCGGCATAGCCATATCATCGTTAGCTCTAGTCCTTTATTCTCTGAAGCTAACTATGAAAGCCACAATGGTATGAACTCACAGTATTGAGGTTGACTTCTCGGATTATGAACCACTGAAAAATGTTGCCGGAACCGATATTTCACCCCTTCAGTCAGGATTCTCTCAGAAATTTGCACATACATGAGTAATTTAGTATGTCTGCAATGTTGATCTTAGCACCCAAAGCCAACTTGGCCTAAATTATCCCGCACACACCAGGCCATTTCCATCCACGTTAGTCCGCCATGTTAATAACCGCTGGTTCTATCTTCATCCGGTGGTCTTTAACAACAAATCTCAATGTATATTGGTTTCACATCCCTTTTGGCTTTCACTGTCGTTAAAAGCAGCCTTTTCGTTTATTTCAGAAAGTTTCTGGTGCCAGGTTAGCTCGTTCACCTCATTAAAACTGTTTCATACTCCACTTTCATGCTTCATTGTGGTGTTCAAGTTATTTTTCAGGCGTTATTGGAATATTAATATGCGAACTATGATCAATCATGGCGAAAATATATAGTTTGAAAATAGTACTAGAACAAATACAAAATGGAACGAACTTACCGGATTTGTCTGTCTATTTACCGAAGATGAAGTTCGCGGTAGGGCTCACCAGTTTAGAGGCTAATGGTATTAACGTTTGCGGATTGTACAGAGTATACTAAGGCAAGATCTAATACCCACAACTTCTATAGTATTCGTTTCGCAAAACAAAACACCACAATTGATCGTCCAAATTATGAGATATATTTCGGGACCAAATCGGAGTGCGAGCTGATTGCTTATCTGGCTAGAGATCGTGCACGAACGTGATATGACGGCGTACAAATGGCGTGGATGCTTGACCGGGAGACTTCAGCTTAACAAGTCGACTTAAACAGTGAGGGTCAGCACCCAATGTTCAGTGCTGAGTGCTGTGGACGATAATTTTGGGGAATTATTTACCGCTACACGCCTGACATTTTGTCAAGGATTCTAAATTAAACGGCGACGAACCACATCTGAAGTATGAATAGACGGTGTTTTCATATACTTTTGTGGACAAAATGAAATTTGAAGAGAGTCAGAAACGTCATAAGGAATAAGAGTGATGCATAGTTGTTTTAATTTATGTGCCAGATCTAAATACACTGGTTACCAGCCAGTGATACGCATCCGATATCAATGCAATAAATTCATGATTCCGTCTATATATGATTCACAATCACTGTTGCACTCATGGATATTTAATGAAGGATGCCAAAATTCTGAGGTTAAATTAATCAGAATTTACTGTATTAAGACCAATGTTGCCTGCTTCATCAGCACCCAAAGAGGTCATCGAATATGTCGCAGAACGATTTAAAAATTGGATGACACATGATGGCTCACTTGGTATACGAACTACTGTGGTTGAAAGTAAGACTTCAGTTAGAAAGAATAATCCTTCAGATTGTGGTTTGCAGTCGGCGGCTTTTCAGAATGTATATGATGCCCATGAAAACTTCAAATATATTTTGTCATAACTAGAGCTCCTTCTTTTCTAAACTTAACTGGCGAAACAATTGTTGACACGATTAGACGAATAGATGGTAACTTAGGGTGTTCAAAAGCTGCAAAATGTAGGCATTTTGTTTTTAGTCTATATCATGCGTCTTAACTGTATATCATAAGATAAACTATTTATTTTTTTTTGATTTACAGCTTGATACCACACCGTATTTTCAGTACAAGTATGGAACTTTCAGCATGGATATCGGTAGCCCAAATTCAGGCCGACCATAGATATCGGGTGTGCGCCGGCAGGGGATCGAACCCCGGACCATTTGCATGGTCGGCGAGAGTCCTAACCACTGTGCCACCGACGCACACGTATCTATTGTGCTTATGAGGATAACAGCGCCATATAATTCGGCCTAGATATTGAATTATGACATAACGTCTGTGTTACTTCATGTAAACCGAAATCTCGAAACAAATTCATCTCCATTATGGGTGATCAACAACATTAAAACATAGACACTAAGTATGCATTATATGAGAAAATGGTATGACAGAGTAGGTTGACAACAATAGAGCTTCCTATATTCAGTCCTCAGAATGAACACAATTCATTCGCATCGTAATGCCATATATTGAATTAGTGAATTAGGTCATGTATCAATACAAATGACGCCGGGAGTTACCTTCTCCACTTCACTACACTTGCAACGATCATGAGAACAACCTGTATTTGTTAGTCGAGCCAACATATAAGCAAAAAAATGACACAACATTGATAAGCTCAAGGAATTTTTTATACACTGAACCTACATGACCCACATTACGTAACGACAATCAGTGCAATTATCCGTTAAATCCACCCATAGATAACCTTGCAACTTGAGATAATTTCTATCCATACACACAAAGTGAAAACACATCTACATAATAATTTTGTTCTCAAAGTAGGTTCTGTTAACATTTTCAGGTTATTTCCATGTACTGATAGCATTCAAATGTCAAATGATGCTCCGCTTTACATGAAAAATGTTGCACGGATGTCCTGAGATATGTGAAGTCTTCATAAAATGATACTATGCAATAAGGTGAAGCTTTTACATAAGGTAGGCTATTTAAGTACATGATATTGCTCACTAGTTATTCTATCCCGCTCATTAATGTAGAATTTCAAAAAAGTTAACATTAGAAACAAACTCTTGCAATTAATGTGCTAAGAGTGTGCCACAGTCGGATCACATGAAGCATACACCCAATGCAATGTCGGGAAATTAGAGTTCCCATCAGTCCGGACAATAAATAAAGTACTTTTATAAAAAAGTATCTACAAAATTTATTAAGAGAAATTTTTACCGGCTGAATATGTCCAGCCAACAAACTTTTGAGTTGTCCTTGCGACATTGGATTTTGAATGGCTGCTTAGACTCTCCGCGTTCCCGAGCCTATTTCAAAGTTTTTTATTCATGTCTACTGATTTAGTAGAAGGGAATGTATTTAGTCATGAAAACTGTGTTGTTCTATCTCAGTTAGACAGGTGAGAAGAAAAAAATTGAAAATTGCTATAGCGACCCTATTTTTATGCATTATCTTTACTGTCTTGTCATGTAAACACCCGACATATTCTGCATACCAGTGTTAGAGAATACTGGGTATAAAGTGATTCTAATTTTTTAGGTGTCTATTCACAGTTTAAGATGTAATTTTTAAAATGCCAGTATTCAGCTTTCGATTCGTTGCTCTCAGTATGCTGTTCGTCGGATAGTAATATCTAGTGAGGCTATGGTATATGGAATATTTTGAGGGGATAGACAGGGCAGACAAGATGAAGCAACGATGTCACCTGTAGTCATATTGCCAGCTCCCAATAGATACTTCTAGACTGTTCTTTAATTTGAGTCTTCAGTAGCTACGTGGAATTTTTACGTGAATACTATGCAGAAGTTAGTTTTTTTTCAAATCACACTTTTACAAGTGTTTCTATGTGATATGATTTTTTATATGTATGTCTTTGCAGAGTGAAAATTGTCTTTTAGTGTCTGATCGTAGTGTTAGCTAGCGTATCCAAGATACGTTTTGAAGGATGACAACTACCTCAACTCTAGCGATTCACTGTAATATGACAATAATTTTAAATAGAAACAGTTAATTGAAAGGCAATATAAAGAAACTAACATTTAGTCACAAAATAAAATACAGCTTGCCGTCATCTTTTCAGATTTCTACAAAGTGGTTAAAAGTATTTTCCAAAGTTATAGACTATGATCCAGCGTTGTGTAACTGGTTTTCTAGACCCAAACTTTGGCTAACCTGAATAGTTGTCTTATGTTACCTAACGTTGCTGACTTCTTAATTTTACCCACCCTTCACTGCTTACTGTGAATCCCTGGAATTTCTTGAAACGTCCTCGTTCCTTTTCGCATACCGATTTTGAGGAGATTCATCTATATGCATTCACTAATTCTAAAAGCCTACTTGAATCTACTAACCTTTTGTGGTGATTTAAAATAATATCTAATATTGTCTTTAAAGTAGGCGTGAGTTTGTTTCATGATTCTTAAGAATAAGTTTCGCTCTTGCATTCCCTTAATTATCACGTAATTCGCATAATTTATCTCCCAAAGTTAAACTCTGTTGTGTTTATTACGGTATGGTTTTAGCGATTAAATGCCGTTCTTATCGCATATCTCAACAGTTAAAACTTCTCTTCGTCGTATGTGTTCGGTTCCTTGTTTTTTTTAAACATAATATTAGGGAACAACTTAAAAGACTAGTTTCAGTAATCCCTTCCACCAATAGGGGAATGAAAGTTGAGTTAGTACAGATTATTTTGGCTGAGGCTCTTTTCTGTTGTTTCCTGCAGTACTTCTTGTGTCCTGATTCATTTAGTGGAATGCTATATACCATGTTATAGTGTTATGCTGATAAGACTTTCATTCACTCCTAGGAAAATACTGCTAAAATAGGCGAGAATTTGTTAATAAGTTCCTTTCGATAATTTTACTCCCCCTTCTGCTTTAACTTTGATTTCACAAGGTACCCATAAATAAACATCGTAATAAGTCTATATCAGAAAAAATTACAGTACTATATTTTGTCGTAGGTTTCATTTGAACAGTCTCTGCAATTGTTTACATAGTGGCGAAATATTTCTCTATTTCTCTTGTTTAAAAATATACTCGGAGCAGTTTGTGTGATTGATCTTCTCTACTACTGCCTTTTTTTAGCTTGGAGTTTGGTGTTTTCAAACTAGACGCTTCTGAATCACATGAACGTCGCGAACTACTTGAAAAGGTGATTAATGTCACATATCTGATGCATTTCTTAATAGGCAGTGGACTACTTTGATAGTATAATCTCTCAGACTGTCTTAGAAGTTGAGGAAGAACGTGCTTTAGAAGAAAGTGAAGCTCTTACTAAAGTCGAAACAGGCATCTTAGAGGAGAATTCAAACACAGTACGATACAGGATATACGAGAAATACGCAGCCCGCCTTGAGAAACTTATTGAACCACAAATTTACCTATATCTTGGACATTTCCAGCTCTTGCTTAATCGCTTTGACGACGCACTATCTGCATATCTCAAGTTTGAATCCCTTTGTCCGAAACAATCTTCAGTCAATTGCGCTTTTCTTTACGGACTAGGTCTGTGTTGTTTTCGTTTCAACGCTTTCAACAGGTATGTTAGATATTCTTTCAAAACAGTCTACTTACTGTTGCAGGACAATAAGGCTTTTCCAACAAATTTTATATCTTCAACCTTGGTTCCCAAAGTGCAAAGAAATACATATTCGTCTTGGTTACATTTACAAAGTACAGAATAATTTTGAACGAAGTTTACGACATTTTCGACAAGCTCTTAACGACTCTACACCTGGTACATTTAATCGAGTTGAATGTTAGTTTGTCTTATTACTAATTTAAAAAAAAATTGTAGTACGTTTTCATATTGCACATTTGTTTGAGGTGTGTGGTAAACCCAAACAAGCGAAAACTGAATACTTCCAATTGTTAGATACTGAGAAAAGTGGCGCTCCGCCGCATATCCGACATCTTTGTCTACGACAGTTAGGTATGTTTTTTTGGTTATCGTTTGTTTCTGTGGTATTACATTAACTTGATTATTTTATATTTACTGCGCTACTTGCCATTGTTTGCATTTGTTTTGTACACTGTGTAGCTTCAAGATGAGGTCAGAAATTCGGAATTATGACAAAATCATTCCGCATTAGTTTGTTCAATAGACATGATAGCGTATCACTACCAAATAAAAAACCAAACTAATATGAATTTAACTTTGAAATGAACACATTTGTTTTCAAATTTTGCTGTGCAGAAATGTAAGATCTGCCATAAATTTAAAAATTGAGGCCAACAGCGTTTTATTTGTTCAGCAGAAAACATAATGCTTAATTAAATTGTAAAGTGTTAGTCTGTGGCAGTGGTTTTGTTATCTTGGTGTTCTCGTTGACATGGCCAAAAATCTATATCACTGACATGAATGTAATCGAAGTATCTTCAAAATACTGCCTCACTATTATTCACTTTTATATGTTTCACTTAATTACTTATTTCACGTCTCTATTCTTCACATTCTGTTGCCAGGCCTCGTGACCTGAACCGTCTGACTCTTTCGTGAAGTTCTACACGTCAAGTTTAAATGATGATAAGCTTCACATAAAATTGAAGTCAACTGATAGCTTGCAACTAGCCTGGTTTCCCATCTTAAGATCTTGAACAGGACTGATTGTGTTTAACAGTAGTTCTTATCACTAAATGTCGACTTCATATATTCGTTCATAAAAACATTGATTGAAATCTCTTTCAACATAACTTTTAATTCATAATAAAACTTCCTTCACAAATATATAATCTTTTAGTTCAATCATTGATTTTCGTCTCAGACAACTTTCCAAAGGTAAGCATAGTCAAGTATCTAGGGCTCATAGTATGCATCCATTATATAGAATAATGCAGATTTCTGTGGACAGATAAACTTATTAACATATTACCTGTTATTTAAAATTTTCACACTTCGAATCAGCACATAAAGCAGATCCGAGTAGTGTTAGAATAATACTAAAATATGTAAGAATAACAACTTTAATGTCAGTGGGGTTTAAATAATCAACTTTCAAGATACTCACAAGAAAAATGACCAAACCCATGATCTAACTGCTAACTACGTCTCAATCTTGATGTGACCGAAGCTTTTATGGCTTTCCAAGCATTGGTTTTTAAACTATGTTGGAATACATCCAAGCAACTTTAACTTCTATACATTCCTCAGGAAAACAATGGTGAAAATACGCCTATAATGTTGTTTCGGTCTGGGAGCTCGAACTCGCGTTTCAGAGTCTAACCTTCCTCGGATTTATTGTTCCTTAGCTACAGTTAAACGTTGCATAATGCATAACCCTTTTGATTTTGGAAACCGTGTTGAATAATCTCATTCCTCTTGGGCACTGTGTTAGAGTATAACTCGATTATGGATAAAATTTTATTTTGATAAAATCACACAGTGTTATACAGTAATATTTACTGATGACTTTTCAAGAACAAATTATTGCTCATAATCATATCAAGATACTCATACTGTGTAATTTTATCAAAATGAAATTTTATCCATAATGAAGTTAATCTCATTCCTCCGTGGTTTTCACAATAGGGAGTTTTGCTTTTCTTGACTACTGGAATAATCATTGATTGAGAGCAGACAAATAGAGTTATGCCTGACTCCTTTATCTCAGCTTAAAACTTAGGTAACTCCTCTGTTAATACCGATTTGCTATCCCTAAGTATTTCTGGGAGTAACCTATTAGATCAGCTACCGCCCCTAACTTAAAATTGCATTCTTCTCAACATTGACGAGAGTTGTAACCCGTTCTTCAGTGACATAAAATGCTTATTTGATCAAGGATAGTGATACAGTATTATTATTATTTTACTGTATACAGTAACAGGTATAATAGAATGCTCGTAATCATATCATATCTGCATAATCCCACTATTTCCTACAGTTAGCTTCTATAGACTATTTGATTCTCCTTTTTACTTGTCAATATTTTCTCCAGACTTCTGGTTAGTTAGAAACCAGTAGGACTAATTGTCAAAATGTTCCACTTATTGTTCAGTTTTTCTGGAAACCTCATTGTTATTAACTTGTTTGGTTAAATCATCTTTAACAGCTAAATGTTCAATGACTGCGTTTGTATTTAAATCTTAATCACTTTTGTACTCATTTCCATTATCATATTTCTTTTTATGATAAAAGTTTCTTTGTAAGTAAACAGCATTCTTTCGACTGCCTGTTGTTCATAGTTTAACTATCACACAGGTGTCTAGTGCTTAATGTACAACTGGATATTATGTGATTGGTTTTCATAAAGAATTTCCAAATACTCTTATCGGAATGCAGTGAAGTCGTCTTTCTATGCTTATTTATCGGTATCAAGTAGATGAAACGTTTTGATCTAAATATTTCGGTACCTCAACAAAAATAGATTTCATGCTAAATTGTATTATATATATTATACGTATATATATTCATGTGTTGCTTTGCAGGGATTTCACTGGTTTGGTAGTTAGATCACGAACTGATTTCAGTTAGAAAATCATTAAAAACCAGGTAATACTGGACAGCTGTTTCGTTCTAGTTTGGGACTCTTTCACAAGTATTCATCCATAATCCCACTGGGGTCAAATCCAAGACCTTCAGATTACGAGTCGAGCACGTTGATCATACAGTCGCTCAGACGTAATCCAATGGCCCATGAATTCTGAATCCCACCAATTTGCGATTATTTGGAAAAAAAATTGTATTCCTTTGCGTTCACAATGGAATATAGGGCTTCAAGCTTCAGCTTTGAAGTTTCTGTCTGTCTGTTTTCAACATAGAATTTTGCACTGATATGCAGCAGTTTGAGTCGCTACACTCCATGTAGCACACAAAGCAAGAGAAGAAAGAAGAAGAAATGCAAAATAGAGACAGTAGACAGGGATGTGAGACAAAAGGAATAGTAACAAGGAAGAACAATATAGCTTCATTGGAAATCATAAGTCACAAGGAGTGGATGCATCTACACCATTGAGAATGATTTTGAGCCATGTCACCAATTGTTTCCAGTCATTGGCTTTTACCGTCCCGAGGACCCCAACTAGGAAGTCGACACCTTCCTACGTGGCTTAGACTAACTGTTGTGGATCTCGTTAGCTGATGAAGCCATGTTTTGGTTTGACCAGCCTGACCTTTGTCAGTTAACACTGCCGGTCGAGGAAGGCGATGGCTAGGCAAGCGTAACACATGTGCTAAGCATCTCAGTCGACATAGCTTCACAGCCTCGTCGATTGATTTCCCCTCCTTTGAAGTTTCAGTAGTAGTTGTGTTTCTTACAGAGTGGGGTTGCTAGCCTGTCGCCCAACCTTCCCTCTTTGTCAGGTTTACGACCGGCTAGGTGAGGTAAAAATGTGCGTCGCCCGGGAATCGAATCCCGGACCACATACATGGTTGGCGAGCATCCTACCGCTGAGCCACCGACGCGATATATATATATTATCTAAGTTTTATTCTAATATATGGTGATTTTATTTCATTTGTAGCTTGGCTTCATCATACAGGTGCTCTTGGACCAAAACCTGAATCATCTAATGAAAAAGGCCTGGATGTACAGTGGTTACAAAGTGCTCTGGAATTAGACAATACCAATGGTAAGACCTGGTATCTACTAGGTCGTTGCCAGGCCGCTTTAAATCATGTTCAAGAAGCTTTTGCCGCGTATAGAAGTTCTATAGACAAAACGGAGGCTAGTGCAGATACCTGGTGTGTTATGTTTTTTTAACAATAAGAACACTCTTGTTTTTCTAAAATTTAAGTTTCATTCACATCTGTTGCTAAATAACTGATAAGTATTCTAAACAATTCAGATTAGAAATAATCATATGATACCATTTCGCTGAATACTGAAGATGAGATGGCCAGAAAAGATCAGCAACAGGGTGGGATCTCTGGGAGCGAACCAACCCAGCAGGAACTGATTGTGCAACAAGTCTGCAGGTAGAAATGGAGGTGGATTGGCCATACTCTGAGAAAAACATCAAGTGACATCACCAGCGGTCTGCCCGTTTTGGCTCCGTTTCGAAGGGACGTACCACCGGAATCCTGGCTAATTGTTTGAGCGAACTGGTAATATATTGAGTCAAATCCTGTGTCTAGGTAGTTTCGATTTAGCGGCGAAGCAGTACTGGTTAGTGTGAGTGCTATCCAACTACTTGTATCAATCGATTGGTATTATGTAACACCATGCAATAATGCTCGCTTTCTTGATAAACTTATAAAAAGACAGGAATACTCGCTCACGTAATAATCTGACTGGTTTAAATACTGTATGTGGTGGTAGAGTGTTCAACAAAACACACCTTAAATGTTACACTTCTCTTTGTGATACTGTTTAATAGGTACTAAATATCTTTGTATCAGTGAGGATTTCGAAGTTTTACTCTTAACTAAATTCCATATTAATTTGTTTATTGAATATATGACATAGTAAAATAGCAGTATTTATTGTTAGTAGTTATATCACTTGTGTAACTGCACAACTTCGAAATTCGATTCTCACAGTCCTCTTTCTTCCCCTTTATTTTTCCTAGAGATATTGAGATTTTCCAGATGTCCGAGACAGCGACTGAGTCACTCCTATTGCACTTTTTTCCAGCTGACTTGATAAATGACGCTTCCTCTATCAACTTCTCCCTCCATCCTGCTATGCTGGATCGCGAGGCTATCATCTTGTTCCACCCTATTGTGTGGTTGTGTACACTCGTATGCAGCACTATAGCTGAGCTATTTTCTAGATTTCTTATCTTATTAAGGTCAACTAATCTAGATTTTTCTAGGTTTTTATTCCCCCCTCCTCATCCTGCTACTTTGGCTTATGTATTTGGCCTCACAATCATTGCAGGCTATTGTATAAACTAAGTTATTTTGTTCAATGATCTCCCACAGAATCATCATCATCATCGCCGTCAGTTTTCTAATTAGGAATAAATTTTACATTCAGGTTATTATTGACTGATTTTTCTTCCTTTTTTCTCTTCAGGTGTTCCATTGGTGTGCTCTATCAAGAGCAAAGCCAACCAATGGATGCTCTTCAAGCTTATTTTTGTGCTGTACAATTGGATAAATGTCATGTTGCAGCATGGGCTAATCTTGGTACATTATACGAAAGTATGCAACAATATAAAGAAGCCTTAAAATGTTATAAAAATGCAGTAAATGCTGATAAAAATAATGAGGTTTGTGCAGTATACGCTGTTATTAATTAATTAATGAATTTTTTACATCTTATACTCATCTTTACTGTGTAAAGTGAAGCTCCAGTGTAAAACTTTTACGTTCCGTTTAAATCATTCTCGTCGACAAGCTGGACTCGTGACTTAAAGTCCTTCGGTTCCATCCCCGGTGAGGTCATTGGTGCTCATTGCTGAAGAGTCCCAAACTGGGATGAAACAACTTTCTAAGTAATCTCTGATTTTCAGTGTTTCTCTAACTGATTTCATTTCAAGATCAAAGTTGAAATCATTCTTGTAATTATGTTTGTTTGGAGTATAAGTTTAAGGATGATTAAACTGATATTTTCGTGCGTGTAGTGTGTAGGCTACTTGTCTAGTGCATTCAGCATATTGGGAACTAAACGTTCAGAACTCTTGATAACATAACAGAGATATATTCATTTTATGAATTATCAGGATCTTATTAATCCTCATACATTTGTTCTGTATTACAACTCAGTATTAATTTTTTTTTTCATTGTTTTGTTGAGCTGTGGTTCACTCCTAACTACTGGATCACGGGTTCCAACCCCGCTACACCTGCCGAGTTTTAGACAGCCAGGTGGTATTGTTTACCCTCACATAATACGTGTATATCACTGCCAGTTAGTGCTTTGACGGTTCAGTGTTCAGTGCTCACCAACCATGCACGTGGTCCGGGTTCGATTCCCAGCCGACTCACTCCTATAATTCACCTGGTCAGTAGTGATCCTAGAAAAGAGAGGAGGTTGGGCTCAAGGCTAGCAACAACACTATGACTGCTGAGACTTCAATGCTCAAGCTTGAAGCCTAATATTCCATTCGGAAAGCAAGGGAATTAACTGCTCTCCCTAGATGGGTATTCATCCAACATAATTTTTTGATGCATGTAATTAGTGTTGGTTTGCACAGTTATTGGTGGATATGTCATACACACTAAAAGCTTTTTTTCTTGGAAAAAGGTTATTGATTTCAGTTTGACTTCTTTTCACGCTTCATCGTCATCTTAAGTGTCTCCTTCTAATACAGCATTGCATTCATTCTTAACTTTATGGCAAATTTTCAATACTAATATTGATTGAATATACTCAGTGTGTGTTCTTCCCACACATTTCAAGTGTTATATGCACTTAGAATGCTTATGTAATATTTTACGGTCATTTATTCCCTTTCAATAGGTTCGTCCTGAGATTCGTTCTCGTTTATCTGTTTTACAACAATTGGTGCCGAAACTATCGGAGAAAACCACCGGTAACCTATTGAATGGTACTAACAACAATGGAGCTACATCTAATCAAGGTGGTAATGGTTCCGGTCAAGCACCTGGTGGTGGTGTTGGTGGGATAACCAAATTACCAACAGTTGATGAAGCCTGGAGTTTACCGATACCAGCTGAATTGACTCAACGTCAACTCCAGTTAATGTTACAAGAAGCAGCAGCTGCCAATGATACCGGAGGTGGTGGTGTTGGTGGTAGTTCTTCTAAACGTTCTGAAAAACACTTAGCAGGTCTTCTATTAACGCCTTCTTCTACTGCACAATCACTAATTAGGAAACGCAATAGTTGGCGACAATCTGAATGCAACAGTAAGACTTTTTTTATTCACATGAGATAATTGGATTCTTTTTATACCTTCGCATTCCAAGTGGAATATAAGGCTTCAAGTTTCAGTAGCTATGGAGGTGGTTTTCCCTTTACGGGGTGGGGTGGCTGCTAGTGTCACATCAAACCTTTGTCCTTTTCCGGGTTTACTACCGTCTAAACAAGGTTTCCGGAAGGCATCTGCAATTCATATGCATGGTTGGAGAGTATTTTTATTATATTACTGATTATTTTTTTCCCTCAAAGGCTTTATAAAAGAGTAACTTCATCTTCTGGAAATATACGTGATAATTTATGAATCAGATTAGGTGTATTCTACGCATAACCTCTTGTATTTACCTCATCATTGTCACTGTCAGGTGTTTAAAACCTTGTACTGCTATAATAATAATAATTATTATTATTATTGTTCCCTTGGGTTTCTAGTGGAACATAGGGCTTCAACTGCACACCTCCACTTGCTTCTGTCTTCTGCTGTACTTTTCACCTGCGTCCATGTTAATCCATACTGTTTCAATTCCTCTTCACACGATCTCCTCCATGTCACCCTTGGACGTCTCACTCGCCGCTTGCCTTTCGGGTTCCACTCGAGCTATGGCCTAACGCGCGATGTCACCCAGCGGCCTCCTCAACGAGTGTCCAATCTATCTCCACTTTCTCCTGCATATTTGTTGGGTGATTGGTTCTTGTTTTGTTTGTTCCCATAGCTTCTTGTTGGTGATTCTTTCCGGCCATCTGATCTTCAGCATAGAGCGAAGACAGCTGTTGATAAATGTCTGCAACAGGCTGTTGGAAATATTCTTGGTGACCCGCCAAGTTTCTGATCTGTATAGAAGAAGTGACTTGACGTTTGTATTGAAAATCCGAATTTTGTTGTTGATGCAGGCTGAGTGACGAAGATTTCCAGATTGGTTTCAGGTTGATGAATGTGTTTCTCGCCTTCCCGATTCTCCACTTGACATCCTCGTCCGTTCCTCCTGTAGTTGAGACAAAGCTCCCTAGATAAGTGAATGAAGTAACCTCTTTCAAATCCCTCTCGTAGATGGTGATTGTCGCTGGATGTTGCTGTTGTTGGTTATTTTCATAACCTCAGTCTTGTCTATGATGTTCACCTGGAGTCCTGTCTTTTCTGCTTCTTTGACCAGTTTGTCGGTTTTCGCTTGTAAGTCTTCGATTTTGCGTGACATCAAACATAAATCATCCACGCGCGAAATCCAGGTCTTCTAGGTTCTTCACGTCGGTCCAGGATATCCCTGTCTTCTCGTTTCCCACTGTCTGACGCAGAATCCAGTCCACCACAATTAAGAATATCATTGGCGATAATAAGCACCCTTGTCTGACTCCTGTGTTTACTCCAAAGTCTTCGCCGAGTTTTCCGTTGTGGATCACTTGACATGTGCTGTTGTCGTACAGCTGTTGAATAAGGTTGATGAATATTTTGGGTACGCCGTAGTACTCGAGTAGTTTCCATTCATACGGAGAACTGGCTCATCGGCATAAGCACTCGGTTTTCAGTTGACGGGTCACGGGTTGGAGTCCCGCTCCACCTAATTCAGCCTGAAAATAGGTATCATCAGCCCTGATAGGATAAATGTGACTCTTAGCCTGGTACTTAATGAACCTGATTCCGGTACCCGAGCTTAAACCAACATATGTGCATATTCATTCATGGAGTCAGTTAAGATAATTTTGATTATGGGATAGATATTCTGGGATTGTGTTACTGTGAAGACAGTGCAGGGTTTTTCAACAACTAGTATCATTTGAATGCACATCGGAGTGTGATGTATTTTTGTGTAAAACAATAGATCACCTAGAATGACTAATTTCTTTTATGGAGAATCTTGTATAACTCACTTCATTTTAAATTTAGCGCAGATGTTCTGTAGAAGTATATAGCGAAATCTTTGCAATTAAGTCAGCCAGCCGACAGAGGGGGAGAGGACACAATGCCGAAAACAATAAACGACTCCAAACTGATAAACGAAAGGTTCAGGTTTTTGTTACTTTTCTCTTTTATACATCTGCTTTTACGACAAGGTTAACTCTCTTCATTCTTACTACTTTGAATATATATACATACATTTCAGGCTCTTCTTCTAAAACTGAAGAAACTGATGACTGTGGGACATCTGTGTCTAAAAAGTCTCGTCAAAGTGATCCACCGTCTACAGCACCTGTCCAACCGTTAACTAGTCAACAAATACAATTATTGAATACCTTGCAGGTAGGTTCTTTCAACAAATGATGCTATTGCAAATAGTCAAGCCAGTTAATTTTCTTTTTGTTATCATGCTCACTGTTTTCCAATTGTATATCTTAAGTTGGTGTATGTTTTATTGTAAGAATTTAGTAAATGTTCTGTGAGCTATTGCAAGCGATAAAATGTATCTTTGACGCGTTTGCCGTGTAATGGAAATGTAACTCTTTGGCTTAAGCACTTATTTTCAAACAATGCATCCCGCGTCCTGGTTTCTGCGTAAAATACAAGGCTTCAGTAGGACATCTCCATTGCATCTCATTCTCTGCAATCTTTTCGAGCTGGCTCTTCAACTGTCCATAAACTCTCTTTTCCAATTCACATGATTTCTTCCATATCACCCTCTTACTCACAACTCGTCTTTCCCTGCTTGGGCTCCACTCAAGGGGCTGTCTGACGTATAATGCCACTCAACGGTTTCATCAGAGTGTCTAATCCGTCTTCATTTCTTTTGGTATACTTGTTGGGTGATAAATTTTTAATCTGTTCGTCTCCAGAGTTTCTTGTTGCTTATCCTGTCTGGCTGGCCATCTGATATTTAGTATCGAACGCGGGCAACTACTGATGAAAATTTGCAAGCGGTCTGTTGAAAATGCTTTTCGTGGTGCTCTAAGTCTTTAAACCATATAAAAGCCCCCCCCCCCCCAGGTGGGAAAGTGACATTCTTTAAAATCGCTCCCCTTGATAGTTCACTAACGTGTGCTAAGGCCAGAAAGAACTAGAGAAGATTGGATGTGTGGAGCTACCGGCCCCCTACCTGGAAAACCAATCCAATCGCTACAAAGACTTCCAAACATAGAGAAAATATTTTAGAAAAATAATCCATAAGGATATTTTCAGATAGGGCGAAATTCAAACTTCGTTTAACAACGGTGAAGAGTCTCGCACTTTTGAGGTAACCAGTGGTGTCCGGCAAGGTTGTCCAGCATCCCCCATCCTGTTCAATTTCACAATTGATTGGATTTTGCGGCACGCCCTAACCGAGCACCACGGCGTCCAACTTTCGCCCGATATTCACATAACCGACCTCGAATTCGCCGACGACGTCGTGTTATTAGCTGAAAACTTCGTCGATATGCAACAGGCGCTCGATCAGATAAACCACCTCGCGTTTACTATCGGTTTGGAAATTAACACTTCCAAAACCAAAATGTTTTCGAACACATCCACCAGCAATGATGAAATCTTATACCTGAATGGAGCACCTATTGAAATTGTGCCATCCTTCAGATATCTGGGATCCATAATACTTCCCAACGGTCAAGCGAAAAACGAAGTGAATGCGCGAATCTCCAACGCCCGGAATGCGTTTCTACAGCTGAGGAGCGTTCTATGGAGCAAGAGGGAAATCAGTCTCAGGACTAAAATTCGGGTTTACCAAGCCTCCATACGATCCGTTCTCCTTTATGGCTGTGAAACCTGGCCTCTTCGCGCGGAAGATGTACGCAGACTCGAGGCAGTAGGCCATTGGTGCCTCAGGTACATTCTGCATGTTCGTTGGCAGGAGAAACTCTCCAACGAAGAAGTGCGTCGTCGTTGCTACAACATCAACCAAATTCCAACACTGGCCCAACAACGTCGCCTTCGGTGGTTTGGCCATGTTCTGCGCCGACCAGATGACGATCTGGTCAAATCAGTTCTAAATCCCTCGCCATTACCATCTTGGCGATGTTGCAGGCTGGACAGCTGAAAACATGGCTTGGTACAGTCAAGGCTGATATGGAGTGCCTGGGGCTACAAACCGTCTACGGACTCCGTCTGTGGAACAAGAATTGGATGACCCTGTCGCAAAACCTTGCATCAGATCGCCGCGCCTGGGCAGCGATGATTCGAGATGTTCATGAAGCCGGCTCATCCTCCCGTAGGAGATAGCCGAAGTAAAGTAAAAGTAAAGTATATTTTCAGATAGTGCATAAAACACGAAGCCTTTTCTTATTATCTAAAGGGATTATCATATATGAAGGGTTGGGATATATTAACATACGGAAGATATAGGTTAATATATATTATTTCTTTCAGTAGTTATATTCGATGTTTAGATTATAACCGTCTCTTTTATATTCTGTGTAGTACTGTATTCCTTTCTGGTCATCTTTCTTTATTAGTCTGTAGACTGTATTGATACAATGCGTAGCTTACAAATCTTTATGATAGGCTTCTTTATCTAATACAATTCGATTGTTTATATTCATATGATTTGATGTATGAACTCATCCTATTGAACTTCCACATCAAAATTTGTATCAATCTGACATCATTTAGAGAGAACCATTGAAAGTCAGGAACTAATGGGTAGGTGTTTCGTCCTAGTTTGGAGTTCTTCAGCAATACTTTCGGGTTATGAAGCACCCCCTTTGGTCATTCAGTTATAAGCCATTGGATTCCGTCTCAGGGGCTGAACAGTCTACGAGCTCGCCTTGTAACCTGAATGTTTTGTGTTCGATCCCCAGTGGGGGTAATGGTTGTGTACTGCCAAAGAGTTCCAAACTAAAACGAAACAGTGGTCTAGTACTGTCTGGTTTTCAGGGATTTTCTAACTCATAAAATTCCGTGCTCGAACTAGGTGAAACCAACCCTAACCCTTACAAACTGGCACTTGCAAAATGCCTCTTGCAATAATACCCAGATGTTTTTCGGTATGAGAACATATTGAGAATTACATAACCGTGCACAGTGGGTTTTAAATATTGGACTGACTTAAACTTTAAAAATAAAGTTAACATTCATTTACTTTCAGTAGAAAACTTAATTGTTAATGAACTTTTTCATCTTTCTTTTCATTTATTTATTTTTTTCAAAAGTCACAAGGCAGTTGTTTAACAGCTTCACAACGTCAAACACTTAACAATTTACAATGTCAAGCATTGAGATATCATCAATACAAATTGACACAAAATCAAAACACATCGAAAACATGTAAATCAAGCAGTGATTTTACCGATGAAGCTGCTTCAACCTCTGGTGGTGGTGGTGGTGGTTCAGCTGGAGGTTTTCATGGTGGTGGTGGTGGTGGTGGTGGTGAGACTACTGCAACAACAGGTGGTGGTGGTGGTAGTTCTAGTGCTGATCGTAATCCATCCAGTGTCACTGCTGCTGATACAGTTGATTTATTTCCCACAGAAGATGATGATTTGACTGCAGTTGTTAACACTCCAGGATCTTCTGGTCATTTACCAGAAGAAGATTTAGGCTTTTTAACAGATGATTTACTTGCACAATTGAATGGATCAGAAGCAGCTGCTGGATTAGATCTTGTCGAGTTAGCTTTATTCACAACTGGTTCAGGCACTGGTGATCAACGACCTGCAAGTAATAATAATAATAATAGTGGTAGTAGTAGTAATAACAATCAAAATTTAGCGGATGAGAAATCCAGTCAGTCGAAATGTGATGATTCGTCTACAGTCAGTCCAGCCCCTTCAGCAGCTAACAATAATAATAATAATAACAATCCAACACAGTCTATTGATTTAGATACATTTAAGAAGGATCAAATAGATATAAAGGATTGTTTAACACAAGAACTCGGTGTTGATCCCCTCATCAATCCTTCAGGGGATTCATCATCATCTTCGGAACCTGTTGATTTGCATGCTTATTTAACTAAACCGCTGAATCCTCCAACCAGTGTAACTGCAGCTCTACATGTCAATATGTCCTCTTCACAAGTGAGTTGCCTGTTATATATATATATATATATATATATATATATATATATATATATGTATATATATATGCTCTGTAAACATTTAAACTTCTTAGATATTCATTACGATAGGTACTTATCTTTCAAATGGTATTTTAATTCCGTAACCCGCCAGGTTGTAGCACCTACCCTTTCTCATTATAGTATGCATTTTATCCATTGATAAGTACCTATACGTGTAAAAAGCTGACTAATTGCGATGTCTGCGATCTGTAATGCAGATGTTTAAATATTATCTCCTAATATTTTGAATTCACCCATAAATTCTGCAATTTTCATTGTTTTTAGCTTTAAACTCTTTATTTTTGGTGAGTATAACTGAATAGAACATGTAAGTAGGCAAATCTATAGTGAAATGCTCTCTTTGGTAACTAAGACTTAGAAGTTGGTTTGTAAGGATTAGACTTGTTTTTACCAGTCGATCATGGATTGATGTCGGTTAGAGAACCATTGAAAACCAGCATGGATTACTGGACTGCTGTTTCCTCCGTCCTAGTTTGGGAATCATCGGCTTTACGCACCTACTGGTATACAAGCTTGATTTGTAACCGGAAGGTCCTGGGTTCGAACCCTGTAGGTGGGTGCGTACTGCCGAGGATTCCCAAACTAGGACGGAGGAAACAGCAGTCCAGTAATCCATACTGGTTTTCAATGGTTCTCTAACTGATATCAATCCGTCATCAACACTTAAAATTGTATTTATTTTCTAGACACTTAAAGTACTATAATTGTTTTAAGATAAAATATTTCTTTGTAAAACATCAAGTGATAAGTTGAAATCTGTCTCTTCTGTCCCTAAACAATGGTATTATCAACTTTTACATAGTCAGTTGACTCGATGCAGCTAGCATGAATGCTTGCATTATTCATATAGCCTAAATATCTTCGTGAATTTGATTCATGTAGTGAGTTTCTCCTTCCTTGTTGGTCATTAATTGCCGGTATTATTTACTAATGACGTTTCGAGCTCAACTTGTTGCTGTTCATAATCATATCATGGTACTAACATTACCTTTCAAACTTCTTACCTTTTGATTTTATTACTAGTGATAGCTTTCAGTATCTCTCGTATTGGTGCTGAGTCAATTCCTATTGTACACATATTAGGTGTAGGATTCGATAAACAAAGATTCAGAGATTACCCTCTCTCTCTCTCCCTCCCGAACTACCCATATTCCTTTTTAAAACTATAGCTCTGTCTCAGCCTATTGCGTGACTGTGTACTAGTGCGTCGAGCGGAAATCAATTGACGAGGCTGTGAAGCTACATCGACTGAGATGGTGTTACGTATGCCTAGTTATCGCCTTCCGCAACGGGAAATGTTAGCTGACATAGGATCAGGCTGGAAAAGAGATAGTGGTAGTGGTGGTCAAACCAAAACGTGGCTTCATCAGTCAATGAAATCCACAACAATTAGTTTGAACCACGTAGGAAGGTGTAGACTTCCTGGTTGGAGTCCTCGGGACGGTAAAAGCCAATGAACGCATTGAAGTACATAAATTTGGTATACCTTATGTTTAAGTCTATTTGTATATCATTTGCCAATTGGTTGAATATCACCACATTCAATAGCTTGTTGGATTCTGCTCAGTGTTTCTAACGTTCTTCTCACAGTTCTATTCTTCGACTACTTTTTCCAGTGCCCCAAAACATATTGTTACTTTTTTGATTTCGTTTACTGATGTACTACTTATGTCTGATTATAAGTAGCACTCACCACATATGTATTGAAAGGTGTTTAAAGAATTCAAAAACAAAAGATTTCAATTAACGTTTTCATGTTATTTAACACTTTTTCCCCTGTTAAAAATTTGACCTTTCTTTTAGATTCTGTCATCACTCCGTGGTCTTGGACGTTCTGGTGGACCATGGTGGCCTGGTCTACTACCTGAAGGTAGTCCTATACCGAAACCTCCAGCCAAGCCTTATCCACCTCCACCGAAAGATAAACTTCTACCGCCTACACCAAGTGTTTATTTAGAAAATCGTAATGATGCACATTCACTGGAATTAATGCGTTATTGTTTTACACAACCAGTTGTTGTAATCCGTGGATTGGCTGGTGCACTTCGACTAGATTTAGGCTTATTCTCTACTAAATCATTAGTAGAATCTAATCCAGAACATCGAGTTGAAGTAAGTTGACAATCAGCTGTTCTGATTATTATTATTATTATTATTCATGTTTTTATTTGTTCATTGATCACAGAAAAGAAGTTTTTCTACGTGTTTATGATCAGAACACACCATCTCTTGTGTTCCAGTGAAGTTGATAAATTCCAAATGAAGCCTTTAACCCTTATTCCTTATTCATTAGGTGTAATTGGGTAAATGTTTAGCGTCAAGTAATTCAACTTGGTGTACTTCAATGCTAGTCATCTGCTAACAGTATAAAGTTTATGCTAGGCAGCGGTTGAAACAAGCTAAAATAGACTTAGACCGGCTGATAAAATCAGTTTGAACGAGTTGGTTCGCGGCAGAATGTTTATTTCAGTGAGATTGAACTACCCAAAAACGCCTGATTTTATACAACCAGTATATAATTGGTTATTTGTTGGTTTAACTTTCTGAGCTACGTAATATATGTATAAAATATATTCCTGTATAATGAAATCGAATTGTTCTCACCCTCATGGGACCAGTCTGTCGTCTGTCTTTATTTGGGTTGCCTCTGAGGGTCAAAATTAATCGGTGATCGTTATACTACCATCGAAACCATAAATCAAGGGTATCGCATCGTCACTGTTAAATATCCAGATCTCAGAGACCCTAGACCTATCTCTGGTTTCAGAAGACTAAGCTTAATATGCAGAACACTGTGCACTGTAACCGATGTAGAACTACAGAAAACGGTTGGACAACACGATATTTTATTCTTCAAGTGGTTACGAAACAGATTTACAAAGGTTAATCAGTGCTAAAGTCCATAAAAATAAACGTTAATATAATGTACAACAATACTTCTGATTGTATTTCTCCAATCTACTGCCAACCAGTACACGATTAAACAATGACAGCCATCTTGTCTCCCGTCAATGGAGACCAGTACTAATGAACAGACTACTCAATGTTCACCAACATTGACAATCACCGATACGACAGTTTACAGCCACACTGCTCAAATGTGGGCATAATCATACATTTAAACTAACCATCAAAGCTGAGTACCCCTTGAATAGGCTTTAAATTGTAGCCATTATTATACATTGAATCCTTCAATATAACTGTAATACTACAGGAATACATTGACACTCCTAGCTTAAAGATAGGCAGGAGAGAAGTGGTAGAGCGTGTTGCCTACTTCACTTATTTGGGAATTTCCATCAGCCAGTGCCAGCGGGTTGATCCCTCACGAAATCTCAGCACGGATACAGAAGGCTAATTTCGCATATGCCAACTCACGCCATCTCTCGCTTAGTAAACGTGATATCCGGTAAGCTAACTGGCTGTCGACCACAGGGCGTGTGTACTGCTCAGCGCAGCACATCGCTCTGTCCTCCTTTATGAGTGGCTGTCAGGGAGACATGCCCATTGCAAGTGGAAGATACGAAAAACCTGGCTGGCTATCTTTCATCATGGGTGCCTGCGTTTTATCTCCCGTCTTCAGTGCTATAAAAAGGTGAGCAATATTCAGGTTAAGCCTCAGTCGACTGACAGGTAGGTGGGAGGGGAAATCAATCAGTCAATCGAGCAGTCGACGAGGTTGTGAAGCAGCTGCATCGATTCAGATGGTTAGGAGGACATGGGTTACGCATGCATGCCTAGTCATTGGTCACCTTCCTCGACCAACAGGAAGTCTTAGCTGACTGACATAGGATGGGTCTGGTTGAAAAAGAGAAGGCTAGTGGTGATTCAATAACATATCAAGGAGATATGATCATGAGCAATAAATTGTGCTCGAAACGTCATTAGTAAATATTACTGTATAACACTGTGAGACTTTATCAAAATAAATCTTACCCTTAATAGAATTATGCTCTACTATGGAGCACAAGTTTCATTCTTATATCAAGGCTAGTGGTGGTCAAACCAAAACATGGCTTCATCAGTTAACGAAGTTTAGTTTAGGCCAGTCAGCAATGTAAGGAGATGTAGACTAGCTTCCAGGTTTGGGTCCTCTGAATGGTAAACACCATTGAAGGCTGACGGCAGTTGGTGATATCACTCAAAATCGTTGTCAATGTCTGGTGCAGTTTCATTCACTCTTTGTGATTCCTAATATCGAATAAAATTCTATTGTTCTTCCATGTTTCTTTTGCCTCATTTTTCTGTTTGTTATCTCTCTTTTGAATCCTTCTCTACTCTCTTCTCTGGTTTTGTGTGCTACATGGAGATAGTGTGGCAACTGGAACTGCTGCACATCTGTGCAAAGTTCTACGTTGAAACTAGTTAGTCAGTCGGTTAATATTACTGAACTGAACTGAATTGTCTCTAAAGAATTTTCCACGAAAGTGAATACGTTCCGGTTGTCACACTTCAAATAAGCACACATAAAGGTAGAGAAAAAAGTGCGAAGGAACTATAATAAGTGGATATATGGAAATGGAAAAAAAATAACTACATGCAGAATAATGAAGATTAAAAGATTGATTGAGATGAGTAATAGTTGTCGTATACCACTCATGTCAACCAGCAGCAGCAGTGCTTACTAGTCAGTCAGTTCAAAGTGATCTAACTATCAGACGGCTATTTCAGTCGTTTGGAATCGAGCTCATCAGTAGCATACTCTCCGCCTGACTCTCAGTTCAAAGAGCCAAATCAGTTCATGCCACTCGATTTCTGGCTAGGTGATGCTTGAGCGAACTAGTAACACACCGTAAATCGTATTTGCAATTTTACACAGTTCGAGGTGATGAAATTTCATCAGTTTCTTCTGGAAACCGGAATTATTCACACCTGCTGGATACCACAAATTTGTAATCAAGAAAGCAAACATAAGTGAGTAAAAACTATATACTACTGATTGGCTAACTGAACTAACTGAGTAGCTGTATACCACCCACACATTTTTACCTGAATGATTTCGGTTTCCAAAGGAAACTGAACCGTGGTGAAATCTCACCTTCTCGAACTGTGTAAATTGCCAATCTGTCTGTGTCTGGATTCAACATAGAACTTGGCACCGAAGTGCAGCAGTTCGAGTTGCCACGTTCCGAATAGCACACAAAGGTAGACAAGAAGATGATTGAAGAGAATCAATAGGGTTTTGACAAGTATAAGAGTGAAACAGAATGAGTAATGGTAGAAAGAAATATCACATGTACTGTTTTGGAATAAAGCAAATTATTATTATTATTATTATTATTATTATTATTATTATTATTATTATTATTATTATGAAAGATTACAGAGACTGAATACATCTGCGTAAGCCATTGACAACGATTTTGAGCCATGTCACCTATTGTCTCCAGACATTGATTCTTAGAGTCCCGAGGGCCCCAACCCGGAAGTCTGCATCTCCCTACCTGACTCAGTTTAACTGTCAGGGATTTCATGGATTGATGAGGCCATGTTTTTGTTTGGCCACCACTTACTCTTTTCCAACCTGCACCTATATCAGCTAGTAATGCCCGTCGGGGGAGGCGATGGTTAGGCATGCACAGCACGTGACCTAGCCATCTCAATCTATGTAACTTTATAGCCTTGTCGATTGATTTTCCCTCTTTGCCCAACACTACGCCTAACGTCAACATTACTTACTTTATTATACCACCTAACGTGAGAAAGAGATCGCAGACATCTATGATCAAAAACAGACAACCTTTTCATGTCTTCAACTCGTATTGTCCATGTTTCAGAGCCATAGAGAAGGACGGAGCGAACTGCTGAGCAGTACACACGTCCCTTGGTTGATAGCCGAATGTCACGCCCACGCCAGAGATGGTGTAAGTTAGCGAAAGCAGCTCCAGCTTTCTGGATCCGTGCTGAGATTTCGTCAACAATCAATCGTTGGTGCTGATACAACTTCCCAAATAGGTGAAGTCAACATGTTCTATCACTTCACTCCCTATCGTTAAGCTAGGAGTTGACGTAGTCCAGTCCTGTAGCAGCATCTTACATTTTACAGGGGCGAATCGCATGCTGAACATACGAAGATTGCTGCTCAAGGTGTTCCACAGACTCTGCATTTTGTCAGCATCCTCGCCTAACAGGACTATGTCACCTACATATTCTAAGTCCATAAGACTATTCCCTGGTAACAAGTTGATTCTTAAGTCGTTAAGTTCATTTAAGGATACAAAAAAGAATCTGGAAGTTTAATCTTCCAGTAATCTTTCAAAAGCATCCAGAAGATTACAAGGAAGTGGATATATCCATGCTACTGAAAGCGACTTTCAGTCATGTCACTAACAGTCTTGATTGATTCATTCTTAATATCCTGAGGACCCTAAACATCCAGTCTACAATTCCCTACATAGCTCCAAACAACAATCAGAGACTTGATCGTTTGGTGCCATATTTTTTAACTGAATACCCTTAGCCATTTTTAAACTTAATCTTATTTAAGCTGGCATTGCTGGTGGAGGAAGTTGGTGTACTGTGGATGTGTAACACATCTCCGAACTATCTCATATAGTTCAGTTTAAAAATCTTATGGATCGATTTCTGCTGCTTACCTACGATTCTGAATCTCACTTTCTTATTACTGACCGCACATTACACGTTCAGTAAGCTGAGTAATAGAGATGAGTGTAAAACTGGCCAATAGCTTTTCTGGTTTATATTATCACTCGACTTACTAAATTCTTTATTCATGCTTCCAAGTTCATATCATCTATTTCAATATCGTTAACTGGATAGTATTGTCGTGAGAGCTGGCTGCTAGCCAAAAGTGGTAGACAGTAATTTACGTCAATGTTTATGTCCCCAATATTGGTCATGAGAAAAATAAGAACAAAGACTGACTCAATCAATCACAACAGTCTTAGCGTGAGCGGATATAATTTGCAGATAGATAATCTGAACTTCAATAAACGGCCACAAAGAGATGAAAGATTAACGTTCAGTCAGAAACCATGAATCAGAAGACTGTCTTTGTTTGTTTACAACAATCTATAATAATGAACATGAAAATCTATAAATATCTGTTGATTTCCTAAATAAACGATCTGTTGCCTGGCCCTTGTCTTCTGTTGTTACAGTATTACTGCAAGCCACCTTATACACCACATGTAAAAGTCAAATTCAGTCATCTATGCATATATATATATTTCCGTTTCAGGTTCGAACTCAACGTCTTCAACCACCTGATCAAAATCTTGACTCTCAAGGACGTACTGTATGGTTTTGTGAATCGCCTAAAACTACAACAACTATTGCTAAATATGGTGCTTATCAAGCTGCTTCATTTATTGAAGCAATAAAAGAAGAAAAAATTGTCAATTTCTCCGGTAGTGCACCAGCTACATCAACTCCGACTTCAAATGCAGTTTCTAATTTATCGACAGATTCCAAGTCGTCTACTGGTGGTGGTGGTGGTGGTGGCTTAATAAATGGTAAGTGAAGTAGAAAGTTTGTGGCATATACACGAATATGCAATCACCTTTTTTTGAGCGGTAGAGTAAACTCGCCAACCACGCTCTTGGTCCGAGGTTCGATACCCTCCTAAACCTCGCTTAATTGACTAGCCAGTAGTAAGCTCCAGTGAGCAAGAGAGGTTAGCAATCGCACCCCGTATAAACAATACCACTGCTGAAACTTCACAGCTGAAGCTTGAAGTCCCTATGCATTCCAATCAGAATGCAAAGGAATGATTAGAGTATACAATGAGATGCATTCAAACCTGGCTGTCGATACAGTCATGTAATATTTTCTTCTTTTTTTCTGCCCTTTCTTTAAATGCTTCATCTAGTCACACCAGGAAGTGGACGAAAAAATTCATCTCACTGGCCGCCAGGTGAATCAACAACAACCGAATCTAAGTAAGTCTGTTAACAATAATAATTTGAATTTTACTTTTTTCTATAGCTTTGCATTTGCAATTTCTTCCGCGTTTTCTGTGTGTGATTTTTTACAAAGAGACCTGGATGAACTGCTCACATTATGTACTTTTTCTAACTTATGAACCGAGGTTCCCCTACTTAAGAGGCACTCGTCAGCAAGGCATATTTTCAACCTCGACGAAAGTGAATCAATTGTATTTGTTACAGTCCTATTGAAGAGAGAGGCTAATCGTGGTGTGAGTAGTAGCCCAGTGATAAAATCTCTGACTGCTGCACTGAGTGATTTCGGTTGGAAATCACTGTTGGGATATCTATCGCTTCAAGAGTGTGAAGATGCTGCTCGTTGATGAGTTCCAGTGCGAGCGTGAAACTTAGGTGGAGAGTTTCCTGCTGATTGCCTCCAATCAACTAACATCAAAGATCTAAATTTGTGTATTCTACTGATGGCTAAGTTATTATTATTATTCATAAGAATTCTGCTTAGTGTGTAACAACAGAAGGCAAGAGTCAGGCAACAGATCTTGGGAACGTAAATATTGACGTAAATTACTGTCTACCAATTTGGCTAGTAGACAGCTCTCACCACAAGTGTATATGCCTTCAGTGCATTCATTCATGAATCAGTCTCTTACTGTAATTCTACAGACAGATATCAACAAGTTGGCAGAAAAGGCAGAAAGCGAAGAAAACACTTAAGTGAAAATAGAGAAAACTGAGGTGATGATGATGATCAATAAGCACGGATCTATATCAATAGAATAAATATTAAAAAGTCACTTCTTTCACTTATTGATGACACCATCGTTCCAACTATAGGCGGAATGGATGAGAATGTCAAAGCCAGGATTGGAAAAGCAAAAAAAAGAGTTTCACTGACCTGAAATCAGTATGAAAATCTTACTGCACTCAACATAAGGAACAATATTCGGATTTCCAAGGCTAAAGTCAAGTTAATTCTTCTAAAATTGCTCAGAGTCTTGGCCAAACAAAAACATGGCCTCATCAATCCATGAAATCCCTGACAGTTAAACTGAGTCAGGTAGGGAGATGCAGACTTCCGGGTTGGGGCCCTCGGGACTCTAAGAATCAATGTCTGGAGACAATAGGTGACATGGCTCAAAATCGTTGTCAATGGCTTACGCAGATGTATTCAGTCTCTTTAACCTTCATATTCCTTTCTACCATTACTCATTCTGTTTCACTCTTATACTTATCTAAATTCTATTGATTCTCTTCTCTCATTTTCCTGTCTACCTTTGTGTGCTATTTGGAACGTGGCAACTCGAACTGCTGCACTTCGGTGCCAAGTTCTATGTTGAATCCAGCAGCAGCAGCAGAGTCTTGGCGCGTCATAAAAAGCGTCTCCAACAGTCTGCCAACGTCCGTCAATAACTTCCTTCTCTAGCTGGATACTGAAGGTCATACGGCTTGTCAGGAAGGATACTGACTGACTGGTTTCAATGTAGAACTTTGCACAGATGTGAAGCAGTTCGAGTTGCCACACTCCCTCCATGTACCACACAAAGCAAGAGAAGAGAGTAAAGACAGAGAGAGAGATAAAAAAGAGAAATGTGAGATAAAAAGAATGATAATATGGGAGAACAATAGAACTTTAGTGGATACTATAAATGACAAGAAGGGGATGCATCTGCGCCAGCCATTGAGAACGAGGATTTTAGCCATATCACCTATTGCCTGCAGTTGTCATTGGTTTTTATCATCCCGAGAACCCCAACCAGAAAACCAGTCTACATCTCCCAACGGGAAGGGCTGACTGGCTCGCTTAAACTAACTATTGTGGATACCATTGACTGATGAAGCCATGTTGGTTTCGGTTTGATCACCCAACACTAGCTAACTCTTTTCCAACCTGATCCATCCTATGTCAGTCAGCTAAGATTTCCCGTTGGTCGATGAAGGCGACCAATGACTAGGCATGCATGTGTAACCCATGTCCTCCTAATCATCTTAATCGATGTAACTTCGGAAAGGATAAGCAACAAGGAACTCTGCAACTAAACCAACCAAGAACCTAAAAATCAACAAATATGCACCAGAAAAGAGATGAATGGATTGGACGTATAATAAGATCGTTCAAAGTGACATCATGCACCGCCACCTCGATTAGAACGGTAATGGGAAACGACCAACCGGGTGTTGATCTGACAGTGGTATGGAATGGATAGTATGAGAAGGAAATGAGAGCTTACGGACAATCGTGGAGCCAGCTAAAGATGACTGCGGAGAGCGGAGTCAAATGGAGATGGGCGAAGTTAAACTTTAAGCACCACTAACTGCCAATCAACAAATGACCTCGAACGCACCAATCACGTAAAGAAAGCATTTTCGTGTATGGAATACATCAACGCACACAGATCAAATACTCAACTATACTAGCAATAATCCAATTACTCAGAAAAGAAGCTATGTGCAGACATTGTTTAAAAGAGTTCAAACACATTGTAGCACTCCAGAGTTGAAAAGAATGGAAGAAAAGTACCTACAAACGGTCTTCAAAAAGAATGGTTATGCACAAAATTTCATCAAAAAGTGTTTAAAGTCGAATCAAAACACCAACAAAGAACCGTCATCGAAGACTACAAGAAAATTCATCCTACCATACATGAGAAATATCTCTGAAATAACAGCTAGAATACTGAAACCGTTTGATATAGATATAGCATACAAGCCAGTCAAATCACTTAATTCGATATTATGCAAACCGAAAAATCCAACAGAAAAAGGAGATAAAATTAATACCATTTACAAAATAAACTGTAACAAGCATTACATCGGCCAAAGTGGGCGTCCCCTTCGAATCAGAATCCAAGAACACAAATCAGCCGTGAAAAGACACGATAATATTCTTTAGTATCAATGCATATAGACAATTATGGACATCAATTTGATCAGGATAATGTCGAAATCTTAGACAAAGGAAACACCAAAAGTGCCAGGGAATCCCTAGAAGCCTGGTACTCAAATGAAAATGCAATTAATGAACACGTTAGTATAGACGAAATATACCAACTAATAAAAAGTTAATCAGGTGACCAGAAAGTTTAAAATCCAAGTCAATAGAAAATGGTCAATACATATGTGAAGATGGTTACCGGGAGGCGCAATTATATCACTCATGAAGAAATTTAAATCGTTTCACTTTATGCTAAATATTGCGCTGAAGATGTCGTCCAGAAGGACGACGAAAGCTCCTCAACTAAACCAACCAGCTCAGAGAACACTATTAATTGGAATACATATATTTATGAAAAAAATGCATTAAAACTGTAGAGAAGTGTTACAGAGGATACCTCCTCTCACATGTGATTAAATAGCTCTCAGTTTTAAGTTGGAGTATCAACAGAGTATAATTCCACTGTGGGTAAAATTTATTTTGATAAAGTCTCATAGCGTTATACAGTAATATTTATTGAGCAATAAATTGTGTTCGAAACGTCATCAGTAAATATTACTGTATAACACTGAAAATTTATCAAAATAAATGCTACCCACAATGGAATTATGCTTTACTATAGAGCACAAGTTGTATATTAAATGAGTAATTTAACCACATTCAGTGTATGTAATTATTTAGGTCTTCTAACCCAAACAACAACCTTAATCTTTCCTAAACCCAGCCCTAACGTGTAAATATGCCTAAACTAACTGTAATCTAACTCGAACCAACCTTAATGTCGCCTTCATTAGGTTAACCTAACCCTAACTTTCCCAAACCTAAGCTGAAACTTGCCAGACATCCCATTTAAAAACACAGCACTTCAATGAGCATATCTTAATGATGTTGGTAACCTTACTTGGCAGGTTCCACTGACTTGCTCAGTGAGCGTTTCAAGGTCATTGGCGCGGTCGCACTCCATTGGTAGTTAGTGATGCTTAAATTTTAACTTGGCCGCATCCACTCATGAATTACTCCCTTGCTTTAATTCTTCTATTAACCCTTAGTGTGTATTTTATTTAACTTTATACTTATTGTGCACTGGAAAAGTCTATTGCGTAATAAATTCACTCATCCTACTTACAGTTTATTTAATTCAATACCTTTTTTGTATACTGACTTTTCCTCTCATTATTATTTTATGTAGTACACCTGGAGTGAATCATCCGCATCAAACTGGCACAAAATTACCAAATGATGAAAATCAACCTGTTACACATTCACAAAATACAAGCAAATCGAAATTAATACGATTCGGAACAAATTGTGATCTTTCCGATCAAAAGAAATGGTTACCTCAATTACATGAATTAACTAAACTGCCAGTATTTGTACGTGTTGTCAGTGCTTTCAGTATGCTTAGTCATGTGGGTTATCCTCTGTTGGGATTGAATACTGTTCAACTTTATTTAAAAGTAAGTAAATGTGATTTGTTGATTTTGATTTTCAAGCTTAGCATTAAAATGATCTGTGTTTTAGACTGGTGTTTGCATTTCTCGTTGTTTGATTATGGTTGACTGAGATGCCCTCAGTGTCTGTTTGACATGCCACTTCCTAGTGTAGTGTGCACTACTAATAAGATTTATCAGTAGTATGTGAAGAGAAGTTCATCGGGATGAAAACATCAAGTAGAAGGGAGATAGATTTGACACCAGAGAAAGCAAATGATTCAGCGTTACGGAGATACATGGGAGATGTGAAAAGAACACAAAGAAACACAATACGGAGGAAGGCCCGAAGTATCACAACATGGGAGATCAGTGCGAATGGTGCGTTGAAGATTGAAGGTGTACATAATTTGGCTACATAGAGGTATCAAATTTTCAAGTATTGGTGTTTTTAGGGATTTTGTTTGATTGGATGGAGGATTTCATCATGAGCTGACATCAGTTAGAGAACAATTGGAAAGCCTGCAAGGAGTATTGGACGGTTGTTTCGTCCTAGTTTGGGGCTCTCCATCAGCACACGCCCACCGGGGTTCGAACCCCAGGACCTTTGGGTTGCAAGGTGAGCTCGTAAACCATTCAGCAGCCACTGGGACCCAATCCAATCGCCCGTGAATTTTAATTTCTGCAAATAAACATTCCTTTACTAAGTTTTCGTCTCCTACCGTTACCCTAGTACAGACGCTTTAACGATGTCTAAGAATTAGCGTTAGATAACTCTAGTGGATAATGTTCCGGCATCTGAGACAATGGTTGCAGGACACGAGCCTTAGTGGAAACAACACCACCACTCACTGGGAGTACAGTGCATCCAACTGATGAGCCCCCGGATGCTACAAAATGCACACCCTGGGTTTCACTGCTAGCTACCCTCAACTAAAATAACTTTATATTAAAGACTCGTATTCTATTCGTCTTCGTTTTAGGTTCCTGGTTCTCGAACACCAGGTCATCAAGAGAATAATAATTTCTGTGCTGTTAATATGAATATTGGTCCAGGTGATTGTGAATGGTTTGCTGTACCAGAACAGTATTGGGGTGCAATACATGACTTGTGTGAAAAGAATAATGTGAGTTGTCTGTTTTATTTTATGAAAATTTATTGCTTCTCTAAGTTGTAATTAGATTCTAAAATTTGCCTACTGTTATCAGACACGTTTTCTTATGTTTGTTGAATTTTTACATCCCCCCACCCCACACACACAAATACGCCAATGTAATACTTTTCAGATTGAAACATATATTGTATCATTGTGATGAAATCATTTTTGTAACCTTAGACTGTCTTAACAGTAAACATCAATCAAGTTGGATTATTTATACTGAACAGCTTTGTAATAGTTTTGCGCTTGGTCACGGTTAACAGTAGGAACCAGGACGTGCACATCTTATTGTCGTATTTCTGACTTGTTACCTGTGGATGTACCTACATCTCCAGTGAGCGATATGTGATGCTCCTGTCGAGACTTAAACCTAGCACCCATTGTTTCAAACGCCAAGGAGTTATGTAGTGTGTGACGGCAGTCAGTTATTTCTTAAAAGTATTCTGAATTTCCGAAATGTTTGACCTCTGTTAATACAAACGCTTTGACGATGTCTTGAGATAAATATGTGCTAAAGTTTGATTTCTGCATTCCATCCCCTGTGGTAGGTAGTATAATAGAGTGAGTAATACTGGGATTAGACGTCGAGTGTTAGGTAATGAGGGGATGTCAGTCAATGAGGTTGTGAAGCTATACCTATTTGAGATGGTTAGGACATGTGTTACGCCATCGCCTTCCTCTACGGACAATGTTAGCTGGCATTAGTATCGATCAGGTCTGAGAAGAGCTGGTGGTAGTCAAACTAAAATTTGGAATCAGCCCATGAAATCTTTCACAGTTAGTTTAAGCCATATAGGGAGGTGTAGGCATTCTGGTTGAGGTCCTCGAGATGCTAAGATGAAATGGCTTGAGATTGTTGGTGAAATGACTGAAAATCGTTCTTAGTGACTGGCACAGATGCATTCACTCTTTGTGATCTGGCATATCCATGTTACTGTTCTTTGACCTTTACACTTCTGCTTATCACCGTCCTTTCGCATCTCTTTTCTCTCTTCGATCCTCTTTTGTGTGTTACATGCTGTGTGGCAACTTGAACTACTGCACTTCCGCGCAAAGTTCTATATTGAAACCGAGTCAGTTAAAGTTTGAATGAAAGGAAAGAGAGAAGGAGAAATAATACTGTCTTCTTATCTTACACACAGTACATGTGATTATGCAAGTCATAAACAAAGGAACCATTAATTGAGATGATAAGAATTCGTTAAACTCAGCGCACGCGCCCACCCCCATCCTTGTGTGTGCATAAACAATTTATTGATACATTCAACCTAATCTACCTTATCAGAATATATTACCAAAATAGCATAAAACAAAAAATAATTGAGCAAAGAATATCCGCTTCAATAATTTCCTCTTCCGGCTCTACAATTATATGTATATGTATATGTATATATATATATATATGTTTATATACATAGAATATTTTAAATTAGTAGTTAACAACAATATCAGCGTTTTTTAAATAATATCGATTTGTAAAGTAAGATCAATGCTATTACAGTTCATTAAAGATGCTTAAATAATAATAATAATAATAATAAAGATATAATAGCGAATAGAATATCAACTAAAATTAGGGAAATTTCCACAAAAATTGAGGATTATTCAAACCTAGATGGCCAAGGTAAGGATTATGTCTGAACTAACTTCTTTTGGGTGCATAAATTAGGCTTGTTAATATGGATCCCCACAGCCTCAGCAATGTTTAGTAGTCGAACTCTTAAGGCATAATTGAGGTTCGTAGGTATGCGGTAAATTACCCTGAAAGAATGGTTAACGTCAATCTTGTGTTCTGTCTCCACAAGATGAGGCAGAATAGAGCTGTGAATAGATTTTGTTTGTCCTTTGCTTAACCAGGCAGGGTGATGTTCGGAAATTCGACTCGAAACACGCCTAATTGTACGGCCTATGTAACTGGCTCCACAGGAGCAGGCAGTTTTTTTATCCTTCTCATTGTTAAATCCCTTATTATTTTGTTTTCTATTTCACTTTTCGTTTTGGTTTGATTTTCTTAGAAATCGAATTGACAAGTAGTAATCAGTGTGTATGATCAAATTGCCCGAGAAAAGCTTTACGCAAATACACTACACTTCTTTTTCAGATAAACTGTTTCCTCTAATAGCACTGTACAAATTTATTGAATAGGTTTCAATTGTTGTAAACCCATTATTAGTATTATTATTGTTCCCTTGGGTTCCGAGTGGAGCATAGGACTTCAACAGCACGTTTCCACTGCAACATCCTGCTCTGTACAATTCTTTTTAATCGACTCTTGAATAGTCCATAAACTTTCATCTCCTCCATTTCATCCTTGGACGCCCAACTAGTCGTTACGCATTCGGGTACCACTTGAATGCCTGCCTGGCGCTTGGTATCACTCTGTGCCCACAGCGTGTCCCCCCTTCCATCCATCTCCTTATTCCTTGGCATATTTATTCTGTAATAGGTTGTGTTGTTGGTTGGTTTGTTGCCAAAGTTCCTCTTTACCAATCCTTTCTGAAGGAAAATGTTGATAAAAATCTGCAGCCTATTGTTAACCTATGCATAGCTGCTACCTTGACGTGGTGGTCGGGCTTGCATATCGCAATGACCCAACGAGCTGCACTGGCTGGAACTTATGTTCCTGTAGGTCCTACCATGCCAGAAAGGTTGTTTGGATAGCGGTTAGACAAAAAGCAGCTACCCAATCCAATACTATGATTCAAACAAATTCACAAAATATCATGCCGGATCGGTCGGGGCCCGGATTAACAGCGACTGCGCTTCCTGCTGCCGTGTTACAGGGCAGAAGTGCTACTGAGACACACCAAACAAAAAAGAGCAAACAAAAACAGGCTGCGTGTGACCGGCCTCAAGCAGTTGTCCCCTGGGCTCTGCTGTCACACAACACTAACCTTTTCTCTATTTCAGGTACCCGAAGACTGAACCAATTTCCACGATGTGGGCAGCCGGGAAGTAACAACCGCCCACACACTTCCAAAAGCACACGAAGCCTACCTGGGCATAAACAAAATCATTCAGAGAAATTAGAATTGGAGTTTTCATTTAATGATTGTTTTTTTTTTGCTGTTATTATTTGCCTATCAGGTTGATTACTTAACTGGTTCTTGGTGGCCAGATTTAGAAACTTTGTATAAAGAAGAAATTCCAGTGTATCGATTTATTCAACGTCCTGGTGATTTAGTTTGGATTAATGCTGGTACAGTGCATTGGGTACAAGCAATTGGTTGGTGTAATAATATCGCTTGGAATGTTGGCAGTATGACAGCAAGACAATATCAACTGGCTATTGAACGTTATGAATTTAATCGTCTACGTGGAGTGAAATCTGTTGTCCCAATGACTCATCTTAGTTGGCAATTAGCTAAAAATATTAAAATATCAGATCCTGGATTATTTGAACTTATCAAGTAAGTAGTGTTATGAATTATTTGTATTTGAAAAACAGATGTTTAACTATAATAAAAAAAACTATTTCATCTTTTCACTTAGTGAGCATTGCTATACTATTACAATGTTGATGACATTCAAAACCAAAGGAGTACTAGGCAGTTATTCTGTCCTAGGCTATGGCAAAATCTATGATACTGCTATTAGCTTCATGTTATGTGTTAAGCATATTGTGATTGTGTAAGGTATAATTTATGCATATATATTTTTTAGTTCAGTTTACTGCTTAATCTCCCGGAGCTTGCTCTGTTCCACATGATTATATTATTATTATTATTTATTCCTCGATGCTGTTGGTGACCTAATGATAGCCACCCTCTCGGTATGCTCATCGTTATCGTCTAGATGTTTGGAGTAATTATTAACTCCAGTTAGCAGTTTGGAGGGCCCACTTCATTTCTATCTGTCCTTACAGATTCCTAGCGCTTCTATATCATACCTTCTCATTTCTTCTTCAATCTGAGCAACCTTGCTAGCCAGCCAGCCACCCTCAAACATGGTGCGGACATTCCATGTTTCCACTTTATTTTGTCTTTGTGAAGTCTCACCGCCCGGTGTCATTTGTCTTCCATTGAAGCATAGCATAAGTTGTTTCTTCTTGTGTTTTGAATTTCCAGTGGCGATAGCGGTGTTTTTTTCCAGGATGGAGTTGTTAGCCCCCATGCCAAGCCTTTCCTCTTTTCCCGAGCTTAGGACTGGTTTAGTCAGTTAGGCGAGATAGTGTTTACCACTATGTTATTTTGTTGGCTTCGTTAATCGCTACTCATGGTTATCGAGGAAATCTCACATATTGTGATCCGGATGTTTTTGGTTTCCGTAGAAAATCCCCTCCTCAACTGTGTCCAACTCCTTTTTGTTATTTTCCTTGTTTTCTTCTCCATAAATCTTATGTTATGCCAAATCTCTCTGTGTGCGTGTGTGTGTTGACCGACATTTCACTTAAAAAGCAAACTACCAAAGATTCACTCACGCTTGTTTGTCTTTAAAATTTATGGGAATGTTTCTGATCAAATTCATGATTTATATCTTATTGACAGGCTTCCTATCATATTATGCTTAACTGCTACTTGGTTTTTGTCAATGTGTAATGAAATCAGAAGAGAGACAACATTAAACCCAATGATAAGTTTGATACACCAGATTTATTATATCAACAATCAAGAGAAATTACACTTGAATTCAGCTCATGTGAACCACCCACTTGTATAGTGGTGCAATTAAAAAAACTTTCTAATGTTAAATTTGAATAAGGCATTAAAAAGACAAATTTCACGAGATGATAGCATCATTTCGTAGTTTCAACCGCTTTGCAACTAACATGGTTAACAAAAATGAAATAAAGTTCATGACAATTACTCAGTTAAGTAAAAAAAACAAAAGTACATACTAATGACCAATCATGTTTAAATGGGTCAAGTAGTCCATGGTAGGCGAAGATTGAAGTCTATTGTTTTTTGTACACACAGTTTAGGCTGTATGTGATTGATCCAAAGTGCTTCCATCACCTTCAATAACCAACCTTGAATTAGAGTTATGTAAAATAATTGTGAAAGTCATTATTGATTTTGTGACCTGACATTAATAAGTGTTTTGCAATGGATGATGATGGATTTCTATTCAGATTACTAGCATTGGGATTTTCTATATGATTTAGTAGCCATTTTGGAACATTTTCTTTTCGACGACGTTGGAACATTCTGTTGGTTCTACCTATATAGGTGTCACCGCAGCTGCAGGTGAACTTGTAGATACAGTTTGAAGTAGAGTCCATAGAATTTTGTCCTTTAATCGTAGGTACAGGGATCGAAAATGTTCGGCAAATGAGAAAAAGAGATGCGGCGTAGAATGTGCATTTGATGGCTGACCGAAGTCTTTGAGCTAGCTGTCAACTGCATAATCTGGTCACCAGCCTTGAATGGTAGGTAGGTTAATAAAGATAGCTTTCTTTGGTACAGAAGCTGTCTTTTTGAGATGTGGTTTTTCTTTACTGTGACAAGTGTTAAAGTTCTCCGGATAACCATTAGCTAATAAAACTGAATGTATATGTGGAAACTCATCCATCAATGTGTCACTCGTGCATATTTTTCGGACCCTTGAGAACAAACATTTCACTAGGGAACGTTTATACTGGATAGGAACAAAACTGGTAAAATGAAGATATTGTCCACTCCATATCTGTTTACGAAAAATAGATCGTTGAATCGTTCCATCATCTCTCCTAGTCATAGTAATATCCAGGAAACCGAGTTTGCTATTCGATTCTAGTTCGGAAGTCACTCGAATATTTGGATGAATGTGATTAAATAGGGTAATAAAGTTTTCAATAAATTTACTATTATTACGAATAATGAGAGTATCATCTACATAACGTTTATACAGCATAAATTCTTCTTAATGCCTTATTCAAATTTATCAAAGGGACTAAACCCAAAACTATAAATATTCCCTACCATTTCAGTTTTTGTTTAATAGTCTTTTTGTTTGTTAATGTTTTCTCCCTAGACATACATTGCTTCGTAGTCTTGCTCAATCTCAGTTGACGATAGACTTTTTGGAGAATATGGGTTTAAGTATTAAACATCATGGGAAAAGACCGGATGATATTGCTCACTCCTGTCATGATTGTGAGGTTAGTGAAGATTTTTGTTGGTGATATTCCTACTAAATAATACCTATTTTAAGTTAATTGATCGTTAAAAATCTGCTTGTTTGTTTGCTTTGTTGTTGTTGAGAAAAACGCAACTTTTGACAAGCTAGCCAGCTTTTCTATGTCTAAGTATTATGTAAATTATCACTGATAGCGATAGCAGGAGATGGTTGGCTTGTCATTTTTTTTATAGATAAACAAGCATTGTCAGCACGTGACTTGGCAATTTAAGTGGAGATCTAATGTAATCGATGTGTCAGTCAGTGTTTGCATTAGAGTTTACAACCCTTGGTTTTGAGTTATCCTTTGAAACCTGCCGGCTTTCAATGGTTCTCTAACTGATATCAATCCGTGATCAACTCGTCCAAACAAATCTCATCCTTACAATCCAACGATTGAAAAATAATTAAATCATGAAATAAATACACTGTCATCGTAATTACTTTGTTGTTGATTTTCTTATCTTCTTCACTGACTGACCGACTGAGTTTCAGCATGGAATTTTGCACAGAATCTTAGCAGTTTAAGTTGCTGCCACATTCTCCATATACACCACACAAAGGCAGAGTAAAGAGATTCAAAAAATCTTTAGTAAGCAGAAATATGAGGGTGAAAAAAACAGTAACATGAAAAAAACCAGACGGTTTAGTGGATATGAGAGATCACAAAGAGCGCCATTGAAAAACATCTTTGAGCTATGTCATCGATTTCGTCCTATTTGGGATTCGTCAGCTGGATGCACCTGCATTCCCCAGTGAGTGATGGATGATGTTTCCACCGAGGCTCGAACCCAGTTACATGCACAGACATCGTCGACATGTCAGCCTGAAACCGACCACTTCGATGCAATCAATCGACGGGAAAATCTAAAATTCAATTAAATATGTCATCAATAGTCTCAAATCATTCGTTCTTAGCTTCTCAAGGATCACAACCAGACAGTCTAACCATCCTCAACGTGTTTCCAACCTAATCTTATGGCAGCTAACATTGCCTGCTGCGAGGAAGGCGTTGATGACTCAGCATATGTTCAACACGTGTCCTAGCCATCTGAATCGATGTGACCTCATAACCTCATCGATTGACATGATTTTAATTACCTAACACTCTACACTCCTAATCTCCATATTGCTCACTATATATATTATACCATTTAACACGGATGGTAGAGTGCAAACATCTATGGTCAATGACAGTTTTTTTCCTTACCTTTTCGTATTTTCCACTTTTTCAATAATCATGTCTTTTGTTTTGAAGGTGAAATATTAAAAGTCAATTTCTGAAAAAAAAAGAATAAAATTTGTTTTCTTGTTTGTTTGTTTTGTTTATCTATTTAGATTGAAGTTTTCAATCTATTATTTGTTTTATCACAAGATAAGAAATTGGTGGTTAGATGTTTAGACTGTGCACGTCGTATGGATCCCAGTTTGAAAACATTTATTATCTTATCAGAGTATTATATACATGAACTTGCTGAAATCTATGATAAATTTCAGCTGCAAACTGTAAGTTGTTCGTTTTTTTTGTTTGGTAATTAATTTTTAAGTTCGTTGATTATCTAGCCACTGGGACTCGATTCAATAGCCAGCCCATGAATTCTAACTTCTACTAATTCGTGATGCATTTAGCGCGACCACCAACCAATGTCATTGGTGGGAACTGCATCCTCTCTCCCGACTAGATAAATCTCACGGGTCACGACTTCTCACCAGGACTTCGGGAAACTTCGTCCTGTAGCAACCAGAAAGTACTGGACAGCTGTTTCACCCTAGTTTGAGACTCATCGGTAGTACACACCCACCCCTGGGGTTCGAACCCAGGTTTTCAATGGTTCCCTGAGTGGTATCAATCCGTGGCCAAACTGGAAGATCAAATCTAATCTTTACAAATCAACTCTTGAAAATTAATCTGGTGCTCGCTAGTGACCACTTGCTACAGGATGGAGTTTCCTGGAGTTCTATTGAGAAGTTGTGGCCCGTGAGGTCCATCAAGTCGGAAGTGAGGATGGAATTCCCGCCGATGACATTGGTTGGTGCCAGTCGCGCTAAATGCATCACAAACTGGTAGATGTTAGAATTCATGGACTGATCATTGAATCGGATCCCAGTGACTGAATAGTATAGGAGTATGCCTTGTTCCTGGGAGATCCCGTGTTCGAACCCTGGTGTGTGGGTGCGTACTGTCGATGAGCCCCGAACTAGGATGAAACAGCCGTTTAGTACTTCGTGGTCTTCAATGGTTCTCTAACTGGTCAAACTTGAGACAAATCAAATCCCTACAAACAAATCCATGAAAAATAACTTTGTTTCCCTCCAATCAGCTGAGGATACATGCACTAAGAAATGATCCAACCAACACTTTTCCGAAATAGCCAGGAAATTCTACTGTTCCTATTATAGAAACTAAGTTTCATTGTTAGAATTTACATTATGATATAATTATGCAAAATACGCTGTGGTGGAAACTCTGTCATCCAGTGAATAATTGTGTTTCATTGTGTGTGATATTTCTGGAAAAAAGCAAACGAATGTGAAATTACATACTGCCCATTACAGTGTTCTAGTTTTATGTACATATTATTAATTTCTGTAAGATTGTCTTGGATTATGAGCTAATTTTCCGCGTAATGGGTAATGATTCAAAGTGAAGTGTAAACTACTTGAGAGCTCAGTTTAGTTTGTTCAAATTCAACCAACCTAGAACAGATTTTCCATGTTGCAGACCAAGTGCCACACATATTACTTTGTTAAGGCTGATGATACTACCCAGTTGTTTCTAAGGATGAAGTAGGTACAGAGAGAGTCGCACTCGTTGTTCATCGGCTGGAAAATGAGTGTTTAAGCCGATGACCTTTTAGAACTAACGACTAATTAATCATGTTTTCATTACACTCCGATAACCAGAAGTTATACCTAGTTGTCATGCTACATTATTTTATTCCTCATGCACTAAGGTTCCTAGTGGAACATAAGGCTTAAAAACAGCATATCTCCATTTCGTCCTGCTCTTGGCTCCACAATGGACCATAAACTTTTATCTCCTGCTCAGACGATCTCCTCTACGTCACCCTCCGACACACGCTCAACTCGTCGTTTTCCGTTCTGTTTGCAATGGAGAACCGGCTTGGCACACGATGTCACTCAACGGTTCCTCTTCAGTGTGTATCCGATCTATTTCCATTTTCTTCGGTATGTTTGTTGGGCAGTAGGTTCTTGTTTGATTCGCTGATAGAGTTACCTGTTGATATTGGATAGTTGAGGGCAATCGGCCACAGGAAGCCTTGGACACCACCCAAGTTTCGGACTTGTATGAACTCACCAGTCAACAAGGCGTATCTGCAACCTTGAAGGAACTCATATCCCATCCCTCTGAGATTCAAACCTGCGTCACCCAGTGCTGCAGTCAGAGACTTTACCACTGAGCTATTCAGGCTCGCGATTGACCTCCAACTATCCAATATCATCAAATCAATGTGCACCGTGATGGCGAGCTGCCTAGAATGGTGGCCACATTACAAATCTGACTGATAGAATTCAGTCTGCACCAAAGGACTAAATATGTCGCACACTAGTTACTAGTGTCTAATCAAAAATTGTTACTTGTTGCCAGTCTTTTCCAGCCATCTGATCTTCAGTATGGGCCAAAGACAGCTGTTGATATATGTCTCCAGCAGCCTGTTGCAAGTACTTTTTGTGATGCACGTGCCAAGTCTCTGAATCATACATAAGAACTGACTTAATATGATATTAGTGTTGAAAAGCCGAATATTGTTCCTTATGGTGAGAGTGCAGTAGGTTTCCATGCTGATTTCAGATTATTGACAATCTGTTTTGCCTTTCCCAATATGTGTGCCAACTTTGGTTGAAACTATGTCCTCCCTAGATAAATGAAAGAAGTGACCTCGTTCAGAATTCTTCCGTTGAGCAGTTATCTTCATCAACTTTGTCTTCTCTATGTTCACTTGAAGTCCTGTCTTTTACTGCGTCGTCTTCTGTCAGTTTTTTGACTTCCGCTTGTAAGTCTTCCAGTTTGTGCGTAGCATTAGACGAAGTCTATGTCCTCTAGAGTCTTCTTATCTGTGGTCCAACGTATTCCTATCTTCTCCCTTCCCACAATCTGTTGCATGATCCATTCTATCACGCACGAATGAATAGTATATCACTAGTCAACTCTTGAGGTCTTCCAAGAAGGAGTGCATTCAAATTCTTCATTCAGAATTTCTGTCCTTATCCTCATTCGTTTTTCTGATATCATGTGCCAGTGAACCCTTCATTCAAATTCTCACCCACTTATTTCATCAGGTGCGCGAGTGGCTAGTATCGTCACTTCGTACACAATATGTATGGACCAAAGACTTGTACATAAAGAATATTATTATTATTATTATTTCCTTTAGTTCCTAGAGGAACATAGGGCTTCAGCCATGCGTCTCCATTGCGTTCGGTTCTCTGCTAGAGTTTTCACTTGGCTCCAGGTCTGCCCACATGCTTTCATCTCCTCTTCACATGATCTCCTCCAGGTCACCCTTGGACGACCAACTCGTCGCTTAAAGAATATGCCCTATATAATTAAGCCGTAACTATATAACTATTACTGAACAGTATGACTCTTCATAATCTTCGTATACCACTGAACGATATGAACTACTAACGAACCAAACTGAGATATGATGTAATTCCCTGGTAACTTTGTTTTTCTCTCAGACACAGCTGCATTCCATTTTCTTCGGTTTATTTGTTGGGTCGTAGGTTCTTCATTGATTCGCTGACAGAGTGCGTCGGTGGCACAGTGGTCCGGGGTTCGATCCCCTGCCGACGCACACCCGATATCTATAGTCGGCCTGCAAAATTCGGGCTACCGATATCATAGGCTGAAAATTCCATACTTGTACTAAAAATACGGTGTGGCATCAAGCTGTAATCAAAATTTCAAAAAATTCTCCATTAATTTGGATAGAATCGTTACACGTTTAAGCTTTAAAATTTGGATTATACGTTTAGCGATATTATTAGATAGATCAATTTAATTCACGCACAAAAAAAGCAAAAACGAATAGGACACTGGACTATTATTTATAATAAGAATAAATACAACAATGTATATCAAATTGATTGATTACTAGAATATGGCTTTATATTCAAAGTATCATGAATTTCAGCATTGTTACAATGTATGCGTAAATGATTGTGTTGGGCCAGATCGATAGTCGATATTTTGACTTGATGGTCAAACTTACACGTTGCAATGACCCCCAAACAAATGCTCTGACTAGAACTAATATTCCTTTAGGTCCTACCATACCAGAAAGATCGTTTAGATAGCGTTGCCATTATATTGTAAGTCATCTCCACTGTTTACGAGGTCTGAAGGCGAAGTCGTACTGCCTGCAAACGAGGTGTTTCCTTCAGACGACCAGCGAACCAGTTATGCTGCCTCTCCATCCAATAGGGGGGGGGAGGGGTAGAAAATGTTGACTCCAAAAAATTGTTCACCCTAACTTACTTTTCAGAGATTCCTAGCTGATAGATACAATTAGAAAAACCAAGTCAAATAGGTCATACGTGATGGACCTCATACAGTTTCCTGAGGTCTGTGGTCATCCAACAGTAATATTTCTTCTGTTTCAGGTATATCCAGCTTCCATATTATGGACAGTCGAGAAGTAATGACCTTTCATAGGCAAACAAAGCTTTGCTGATCATTGTCTCTGACTGCATTGCAAGACAGACGACTTTTTGTACAACGTTTTGATAGAAATGTTTAATTTTTTCGTAATTCGTAACGACAATGGACTTTTTATAAGTTTTCAAAAAACGACGAGCGATTAACAGAGATACACAAGACAAAAAAGAGGAAAATAGATATAGCAGAACGCTCTAATGAAAGAAAAGTATAATATATTTTCACCCAAATAGAAATAGTGATTGTACTAGTTAATAAATTCTTGAAAGAAAGGTCCATTTTTTTATTTCCTGTCGATTGATTGATTATGTTGGACTGACAGGCGCAGTTCCTCTTTGAAACGATAGATGCAGCATTTTAGTCTTAATGATGTAACACCATTATTCACTAGGAGTACAGGTACAACCAGTTGACGAGTCCCAAATAGGACGAAATGCGCATGACTTGCATTCCACAGTTAGTTAGTCACCACCAAACAAACGAAAAAGTGAAGGTCACTTTTTTATCACTGAGAAGTTTTGTTTTACTTCTGTTAACTGATTGTTTGTCCAAGGCATTTCATGAAAAAGGAGCACACGCTTGCTCCTCCTCTCTTTATTAACAGGGTAAAGATTATGTTGTTGTTTTAAAATGATTATATCACCTAGTAACCGATTGTACCATTATTATTATCATTACTATTTTTAGCAACCAATTACTGCATATCCCGTTGGTAAGGCGTAATCTTCTCTCTCAAATTGATCAAGTTGATCTGCGTTTTGTAAAGTACACGTCATGTGTCTGTCCAATCATGAATCCCTGTAATGTAAACTACTCAAAACATACAACCTGTAATTTTAATCATTATTAGTATTATTACTATTATTGTAATTGTAATTTCTTCTCTAATTCCTGTATCAGACTCCAATGCTTACATTTGTGTATTATAATTACTTGTGTTTTGGCTAAGAAGAAATGAATGCATAAAAGTAACGAAAGACTGACTGACTTACAACTAGTTTATTAATATATTTGTAATATATTTACTTGAAATTTTTATTCCTAAGACTGGATATATTTTTCACAGTTTCTTTTTGTTTTTGAAATTACGCCATACGCGCACTTACCTCCTACCCTAACCAACTTCTGTCCGCCTGAACACACTCGTTTATGTATACTACACACACACACACACCCTCTCTCCTATGCCTTGAAGTTGTCCCTCTTTATTTCTCTCATATTTATGTTACTGTATGAATTCAATTTGTTTTATTGTTTTCTTTTGTTTATTTATTTATTTTGTTTTCTTTTGTAATTTTGTTAAAATAAAACTTTATTTGAATCTGTGTTATACTGTTTGTCCGAAAAGGGATGCCCACTATCCCCATTTCTGTTCAGTTTCATCATAGATGTACTAATGGAAGAATTAACCCTAACTGACTTCAGAGACTTAGGGATTGACTTGCTACTAGGGAATAATCTTGTTGACTTAGAAATATGCAGATGATATAGTCCTCCCTCCTTAGCGAAGATACTGACAAAATCCAGAGTCTTCTGAACACCCTGATCAAAAAGCAACCTTCGAATGTTTTCCATGCGATTCTCTCCTTCTGTAAAATGTAAAATGATGAGGCTACAGGACTGGAGTACATTGACACTCCTAGCTCAAAGATAGGCAGGAGAGAAGTGGTAGAGCGTGTTGACCACTTCACTTATTTGGGAATTCGCATCAGTCAGTGACAGCAAGTTGATTCCTCACGAAATCTCAGCACGGATACAGAAGGCTAGTTCCGCATATGCCAACTCACGCCATCTCTCGCTTAGTAGACGGGATATCCGGTTAGCTGGCTGGCTGTCCATCAAAGGGCGTGTGTGCTGCTCAGCGAAGCACATCGCTCTGTCCTCCTTAATGGCTGGCTGGCTGTCAGCGAGACATGCCCACTGCAAGTGGAAGATACGAAAAACCTGGCTAGCTGTCTTTCATCATAGGTGCTTGCATTCTATCTCCTGTGTTCAGTGCTATGATAAGGTGAACAATATTCAGGTTAGGCCTCAGTAGACTGACAGGTAGGTGGGAGGGGAAATCAATCAAGCAGTCAATGAGGTTGTGAAGTAGCTGCATCGATTGAGATGGTTAGGAGGACATGGGTTACGCATGCATGATTAGTCATTGGTCCCCTTCCTCGACCAACGGGAAATCTTATCTTAGCTGACTGACATATGATGCATCAGGTTGGAGAAGCGTTAGCTAGTGGTGGGTGGTGAAATCAAAACCAACATGGCTCCATGAGTCAATGGAATCCACAGTAATTAGTTTGAGCCATGTAGGAAGGTGTACACTTCTTGGTCGGAGTCCTCGGTACGGTGAAAACCAATGAAGGCTGGAGACAATTGGTGATATGGCTCAAAGTTGCTGTCAATGGCACAGAGACATCCACTCCTTGTGACTTTTAGTACCCAACAAACTATATTTCTCTTTGATATTACTATTCTGTTTGCCTCATATCTCTGTTTACTGTCTCTATTTTGCATTTCATGGTTTTGATGGTAACCATGCCTTCTGCTATTCTCGGCGGGATTTTGATAGCGGCTTGATATGATTGGCCAGTGTACATGATTTTTAGTGATAGACTTCATCAGCACGACTCCTGATTTCCCACTGTGGAACTTTCAATGGGGTCTCTCGCATGCTCCCACGTATCACTACTCCTTCTCTAAACATCAAACAGTCATTAATTATACTGAGACTGTGATGCCAGCGAAACAACTACTTGTGGTCACGATTTAACAAAGAAGCTCGCTAAGAGTTTTGAACGACCTCAAGAGCCTTTTGTAAAGTATCATCTCTTTTTGTGGTCTCCCTTAATTGTCCTGCTGTAATTAGCAGTTGCTCTATGGTGTACTTTAACAAATTGAGTGTAGCTTTCAATCTTTAAGAGCCACAATAACCGTTTCTTTGTTCAAGGAGGTGTTCATTGTTTTAACTCTGCAACACATACTCTTTAAAGCGATTTCCAAGAGCCATCGTTCTTCAAACCAGTTAAATCCCAACATATCTAGGCTTGAAATGTTCACATAGCATATATTCCAACAAACTAGATCATACCTGAACTGTCTATTTGGACGAAGTTTTCCTCCACATGCACTGACGGTGATTTTATTTGTTTTCTCTATGATATATCAAATGCATTTTCTATCTGAAGACGTGACGACTGCAATTTGATTGTCACATCCATATACTTAAGTGCTGATAAGACAGGCAGATGTAGTGCTCATGCCTTTAGACACGGAACGTCAATGGGAGTGGCTTCTGAACTTTGGTTGATTAATCTGCTTGAGATACCCATCTTTATGTCTGGTGGCATGCCACTGTTGGCATTTGTTTCTAAATAGGCATGTCATGCCATAGTGACAAGCGCCTCAGTTCCAGGATGGTGACAGCTGAGAATGACACAGTGAGCTTGATGTCGACGATACTGGATGCACTACAAGTATTGCTGAATTCTAACTACCAGACTTAACCAAGGATGGTACCTTTGAGAAAGCGGGTTAGTCTGTAATAGTCATATCCAGTATCCTCCGACATCACGTGTGCGTCTTGCTCTAGTCTACTCAATAAACCATACCCTACTTAGCTCGTGTTCTGTGCGATAAAGAAAGCATTAGGCGTGACACCTATAATTCATTAAATAGTCAGTAGAACTACTGGACCTCGCCTTTCCTACTCATATCATTTATAGGTACAACATTTTCTTTTCCTTTTCTCTCTCTCTTTTTTTTTCTGTTATGTGCTGCTTTGTTTCTTTTTTCCGCTTACGCCAGTAAATATGATAGCAACTACTTTTCTAACACCTTCAAACACTGTTCAACTTTGGCTTTGCTACCGACATCCCAATATGTTGTTGTCATAATGAACTGAGATTTCCTTAATCTATGTAGAATTCTATTTATTGATAATGTACTAATTGGATGCAATACTGTAGTAAAAATGCTGAGAATTCCATTCTGTATCACAAGCACTGTTTTGGAATAAAGCAAATTATTATTAAACATGGTGTCATATAGGCAAACTTCTTAGACCTTAACCAGCAGATAAAGCTAAGGGGCTGTAATCTGATATTCTGTTAGTGACTTCAGCTTGAACTGTTAACATGTGCGGTTAACTCTACCCAGCTGTGTGTAAATATCATTGTCTTCGTTCAGCACTAATTTCATACAGTGGTGTGGCATGTTGATCTATGGTCACTGAACTGTTGACATATTATCTAGAGGGTTTCGTCGGACGTTTTCTTATTGAGCCACTGGAAGAGGACTAGGTTGTAGTATTTGTTTGTGCCTGAATTCCAAATCGGGTGCCTAAAATATCCAACTGTAGTCTGTGTTTGCGAAATCCACTTTGGATCTGTGGATCCAAAAATCGAGCGTAATGTTGGCGTCTGAGTCATAAATAATTACTGACATGACACTGAATAGTGTACATAGAAGAAATTGGTTCAGTATACAAATAAAAAAACAGGGAAACAATCCATCAGTAATCTTAATGGTCAGCTAAGTATCGACTCAAATTAAAAAGACAGAATATGACATCAAATGTTATAGAAAAACCTGAATGTCAACAACATATCAACCAAGAAGTATTTTCTCTTCACTCCTTGCTTCCCTAGTGTAAAATAGGGCTTTAAGCTTGAATTTTCAGTGGCGTTGGTGTTGTTTTTTCGAGGGCTTGGGTTGCTAGCCTCATTCACGCTCAACCTCCTTTCTTTTCCAGGCTTATTGCTGGTTAAGGCAGTTTTGGAGTGAGTCAGTTGACAGCAGAATCCTGACCCCCCATGTGGCTGGCTAGTATTCTACTATTGAATCGAGAATAATAGAAGTATTTCATCATGAACGGACAGTGGTTAGATGGCCATTGGGAAACCTGGGAGTATTGGACAGCTGTTTCTTCCCAGTGCCTGGGACTCTTCAGAAGTAGGCACCCGCCTCCAGGGTTCAATCCCAGGACCTTCTAGTTAAAAGACGACCTTGTAGACTATTAAGCCGGCGGGACCAGACCCAATGGTTCATGAATTCCAACTTCTGCCAGTTCACGATATCGCGCAACCATTAGCTAATGTTATCACCGAGTATTTGTCCTCACAACTGACCTGCTAAAGCTAGTGGTCGCGCGATATCGTGAATTGGCAGAAGCTGGAATTCATGAACCACTGGGTCGTGCCTCAGTGGCTTAATAGTGTACAAGTTCACCTTTTAACCAGGAGGTTTTGGGTTCGAACCTCAGTGTGTGAGTAATGCCGAGGAGTCCCAGGCACTAGGACGAAACAGCTGACTAATCCTCCCAGGCTTTCCAGTGGTCCTCTATTATTATTATTATTATTATTATTATTATTATTATTATTATTGTCATTATTATTATTCCCTTGCGTTCCAAGTGGAGCATAGGGCTTCAACAAAACATCTCCACTTCCTTATATTTTCTGCTATCCTCTTCAGCTGAGTCCTGGATTGCTCAAATTCCCTCATCTCCTCCTCTTCAACACACCTTATCCTCCATGTCACCCTCGCACCAACGACCCACTCGTCGCTTCCCGTTGGGACTCCACTCGAGCGATGGCCTGCATTGAGCACGATGTCATTCGATGGTCTCCTCAACGTATGCCCGATCCATCTCCACTTTCTCCTATATATTTGTTGAGCGATTGGCTCCTGCTTGTTGGTGTGTTCCCATTGTTTCTTGTTGCATTTTCCTTCTGGCCATTTGATCTTCAGTATGCAGCCAACCAAGTGGGCAGCTGGTGATTAAAGTTTCCAACAGGTTGTTGGAAATCCTTTTCGTTACACGCAGTACAAGTCTCTGACCCGTATAGAAGAACTGACTGACTTCACATTGATGTTGAAAATCCGAATCTTGTTCCTTATGCTGGCTGAATGCAGTGCAGAAGATCTCCAAACTGGTTTCAGGTTGATGAAGGTGTATCTTGCCTTTCCGATTCTGGCCAGCATTGACATCTTCATCCGTTCAGCGTGCCTGTAGTTGAAACGATGCTTCCTGGTGAGATAAGTGAAGGAAGTGACCTTTGCTAAATCTCTCCCGTTGTTGATGATTGGTGCTGGTTGTTGTTGTTGCTGTTGGTGCGTGATTAACTTCACCAGCCCTTCTTCTCTATATTCATCTGCAGTCCTGTCTTCCCCGGCCGCTTATTCAGCCAATTTGTTGGTTTTTACTTTCAAGTCTTCGTGTTTGTATGACATTAGACATATATCATCTGCGAAATCCAGATATTCTAGAGTCTTCTCAATGGTCGTCCAGCGTATTCCTGACTCCTCGCCCCCAACAGTCTGACGCATAATCCAGTCAGTCCACCACAATTAAGAATATCATCGGTGATAACAGCTAACCCTTCTTGTCTTACTCCTGTGTTTACTTCGAAAGCCTCACTGAGTTCCCCGTTGTGGATCACCTGATACGAGGCAGTGTCACAGTCAGCTGTTGAATGAGGTTGACAAAGACTTGAACACTGCATGGACTAGTGTTGCAGTAGTTTCCAAATTACTTCTCGGTCTGCGCTGTCGAAGGCCTTTCCGAAGTCGATGAAATTGAGGTGGAGTGAGGTTTGACTGCCATTCTATGCTTTGTTCAGTGATGACGATGCGTAGAGTAGCAAATCGACCAGCACATGATAATGGTCCTCTAACCGATGTCATTTCATTATGTAATTCTGAAACCAATTAAATCCCTTCAAACTAACACTTGGATAATAGAAGTAGCCAAACATTGTCATAATAATAAAAACTGCATAAACACCCAAAATAATGTTTGCAACTCACTTCTTCATGAAAACATTGATGACGCCTAAATTGAAATTACAGGGTGTGTCGATTCGATTTTTAACTCAGATGGAAATATAACTACAGTAAAGCAACTGATTTGGAAGATTAGAGCTAATGAATAGTGACATTTCATTCAACCTGAAACCTATAGGTTTGGCACATATCAGTGTTACTAATGTGTGGTAATATAGGACTGTAAACCCAAACAAAATAGATATTTGTTTCATCTGCTTGTCTAATAGATGTTGACTGGTAACTTAATCTGCCTTGATAATCATTTTTTATCGACTGTACGCAATAACCATCTTCGTCAAGTTAAATATTGAAAATAAAATCAAACATTCTAGAAAGATTCGGTTTCTTGAGACCTTAAGCCCAAAACTTCATTTTCATGCATTATATACTTTACGTCCAACATCACTTTTATCTAAATCTTTGAAATGAGATACAGGGATGATGTGCCGTTTCATTTTGTACAGTTCACCATTAGTGTTCGTGAAATTTAACCTTAAATATCGAACTACTTATAGTAGTTTCATCTTCTTTTGCAAATTCAGTCTTATAATTTGTTTTTCTGTAACTTGTCGTATAAATCTCCCCCTAAAAGCCATATCTGACGCTCACTAGCGACTGGCCCTATTCACCTAGGCAGTTACCTGGGTCCCAGTGGGAAGTCGTCACTAGTAGGATACAGCAGGTTGAAGGTGAGGCAGGTACTCATCAAAGAAAACATTGGCTAGTGCCAGTCGCTCTATGTCGTGAATTGGTAGAAGCTGGAATTCATGGACTGACCACTGGATCGGGTCCCAGTGGCTGATGAATGGCCTACGAGCTCTCCTTATAACCAGTGGGTCCTGAGTTCTAGTCCTGGCGGTGTGTGCGTACTGCTGACGAGTTCCAAGCACTAGAACGAAACAGCTGTTCAGTACTTCCAATTGGTTTTCCAATGGTCTTGTAACCGATGTCAGCTCATGGTGAAATCCTTCAACCAATCAAACAAAATCCATACAAAAACCAATACCTATTACTTTCCCTTCAGAAGCTATATGTTCCCGCATCCTCAGTGTGTAAGACTCGAACTCAGTACCTATCTTTTCAAACTCCAAAGTATTGTTCAATGGGACATGACAACCGATATGTAAACAAAGACCGAGCATTTCGATGCATCAGTTGAATTCACGGAGACTGCATCACGCGCGGGTCTACATCAAACGCTACCAGATATCTGCATTTATTCTTGACTGGAACTCTTCAATGTTTTGTGCACACAGTCATGGAATGACACCATAATTTCTGTGATAGATTATTGTCTTTTTTTCAGTCCTGTATGGGACTACGTGTTTATGTATACACACAGATTGTTATATTAGGACGAAGCAAACGTAAACATTCGTTTCTAAAGGCCAGCTTAAAATCATCATGGGTAAAATTTATTTTGATAAAGTCTCACTGTGTTATACAGTGATATTTACTAATGACGTTTCTAGAACAATTTTTTGCTTAAATATAACTTGTGAGTAACTGTTAAATTAATGGTATTTTAATACTTGATGACTGTGTAAGAGTTGGACTTGGGTTAACTTCGACCTAAAATAACCACTCTTACAAAAACTCTTCACCGCTTATGGCCTTAATCGTACTCTGCCTAACGTACAAGTACTAATGAACGGAATCAAGGTTAAAAGACTTGAGACGGCAAGTGTAACTGGAACAGAATTGTATTTACACAAAAGAAATATGGAATTTGATAAGAAATAAGAGGTATACACTTATCTGGAGGTGAGACGGTGGTCAGCTCGGAGAGTGCGCTAGGTGAAAGCACAGCAAGAGAGCGAAACCGAAACCGTACAGGAGGTTCACGAATCCAAAGTGGAAGTGGGGTTAAAGGTCAGGCTGAGTTCGTTCAAACAAAAGTTCGAAGGTACAATGTACACTACAACTACATGTTCCTCCATGGCTTGAGATATGATGTAATAGCACAGAAATCATTTTCACTACGTATTAACTGGTGTACTTCGTGGATCACTTTCTTTTTCTTCTACCCTCTTGAATTTTTTTAATTATTCTCTCTGTATTCTTGCATTCCGGGAAAGCAAGACAAGCTTTCATTACTCTCAAGTCTGTGTGGAGGTCAACACTCGGTGCTCAGCATCAAAAATAAGATCCGGATTTTCAACTCCGATGTGAAGTCAGTGCTACTATACGGATCAGAGACTTGGCCAGTGCGTCATAAAGACCACCTCAAACAAACTACAGACCTTCATCAACAGCTGTCTTCGCTCAATACTCAAGATCAGATGACCAGATAAGATCAGCAACAGGGATCTCTGGCAATGAGCGAACCAACACAGCAGGAACCGATTGTGAAACAAATAGGCAGGAAGAAATGGAGATGGATTGGCTGGCCATACTCTGAGGAAACAATCCATCAAGTGACATCACTAGACAAGCCATTGCTCGAGTGGAACCCGACTGAAAGGGAAGTGGCGAGTTGGTCGTCAGTGCAAGGGTGACTTGAAGGAAGTCATGTGAAGAGGAGATGAAAAGGTGTGTGCAGACGTGGTGCCAGGTGAAAACTCTAGCAGAGAACCGAACGCAATGGAAACGTGCAGCTGAAGCCCCATGTTCCTCTAGGAATTATTTTATTTTTATTTTCGATAACAGCTCGATGCCACACCGTATTTTCAGTACAAGTATGACATTTTCAGCATGGATATCGGTAGCCCAAATTTTGCAGACCGACCATAGATATCGGGTGTGCGTCGGCAGGGGATCGAACCCCGGACCGTATGCATGGTCGGCGAGAGTCCTAACCACTGTGCCACCGACGCATTCTTGCATTCATCACCTTTGATAGTTTCCATCAGGTGAGAATTTATAGTAAGAAAAGACTCTTTCATCCCAATAGAACAGGACAGAAGGTTATTATTCATTATTGTGAATCATGCATAGACATACTGTGATTTGAAATATGATTAGTTCGTCCGAAGGATCCGTCAGTATGCATAGGTTTTAAATAACTTAATTCTCTAAGCTGAACAAATTTCCATGTACTGTTGGTGAGCTCAGTGTTACAAATCAGTGGAATGGTAGCCCTCAAGTGTTTAAATAATTTTCATCTGGATAATAATAATAAGTACTATGACGATCATCAGTTCTCATTTTGAGTCTCCGTTATACATCAACCAGTTGACTTGTTCACTCTAGTGTTCAAGTTATTCCAAGTGATGATGCCAACGCTCTCGTTTTCAACGGAACACTAGAGAATACTTTTCACGACTAAAACACCATGTAATTCCAAACTGTTGTGTCAGTGATTATGTAGTAATACTGCTAATGTGTTTGTTTGTTTTTTTAATAGACAGAAGACAAGTAGTTCAGCGAAGAGTCTCTTTTCGGTGAATTCATTTTCATAGCTGTACAATCGCAAATATATATGGTTGTTTTGTGTGTGTGTGTGTGTGTACATTAAATTTGTCAAACGAAAATACAATTAGTAAGTTCAGATGAATTGGATGTTGATATAAGAGAGTGGTAACAAAAGTGATGAGTTGTCACAAACGATTGTTAAAGAAGAGTTACGTAATAACATGAATAGTTTGATGAAAGAGTTGTACTCAGGGTGTACATGGAAACAAAATATACGGAATTACACAAGGGTTTTAAGTAGTTAGAAAAATAAGCATACAAACAGAAGTTAAGTCAAATCAAACAAACAAACAAAGAAAAGTTAAGTCAAATCAACACAGTTGTTACCATGGGAGTAGAAATGGTTGAATAATTTTCTTTAGTATGCACAGTTCTGGTTCCTCTAGCTTAATGGCTAGGGATTCTGCGATGCAAAGAAGACGGAATCGTACTGTCTTTGGAAGGTTGTTCTACACTGTATAGATTACTTTGAAGGAGGCGTTTGTTGAGATGTAATGACCAGTGTTGACGAGGTGTTCGATTATTGCACTCCTTATGCAGCCATGCTGGATAGTGTTCTATGACCCTTTATGACAGGATGCGCGTAGAACGACCGATGTACCTGGCTCCACAGCAACAGGTGAACTGATATATACACATAGAAGTGGTCATGTGCGGAATCTTGTCTTTTGGGCTTCTGCAGATCAGTGGGCGACTAGAGAACACTACCCTCAATATTGCCGCAAAGAAAGTTCTTCTTAAAGAGGTGGAGATTCTCCTTCTAAGGACGTCACTGTTTGTTTTTTGTCGATACTAATGCTGATCACCGATTATTGATATAAGTATAAAACTTGATCACTGTGGTAGAGTATAACTCCATTATGGATAAGATTTTATTTTGATAAATCACACAATGTTGAACAGTAATATTAACTGCTGACGTCTCGAGCACAAATTATTACTGCTCATAATCATGTCAAGTTGATATGATTATGCTGTATAACACTGTGTGATTTATCAAAATAAAATCTTATCCATAATGGAGTGATCACCGATTACTTCTAACGATCAGAGCTCACGAGAATGAAGATAAACGTCAGACTGCTTCGTGCCAATGAGAACAATTCATTTTGACCATACAAAAGTTCATTATATATAAATATTACAATCCTCGAAAAATAAAGCTAATAAATAATCAGTTATACACTACCTGCATAAGATTGGACTTCTAGATTGTCCAATCGCATTGTAATAAACATCCTACTTCAGTCCAGCGGTTTAATTTGTCCAGTCTGGTTTAATCCTCTCTAGGACTGCTTTAAGATTGATTTTAGCTGCCTCCAATCATAGACCACTAGTTGGAATCTGGCTGTTACCTAGATTTCTATTTCACCTTCAGGCATTAAGCAATACATCAATAACAGTCTAGTCAACTCAAGGCTGTCTCAGCCCAAAAAAAGAAGACGTAAACAGCGAAGGGAATTTTATTTTCCACATTTTCATTTTCAGAAGCTGTACAATCGTGTTTACACTTAACGAAAAATTCATAAAACCGATCAGATACGGGTATCTGTGTTCTAGGAGATGTATCACATAGTGTGAGGGATGACTAAGCAGAGAGTGGGAAAGGGTTTGGAAGGTGAAATTACGTAATACGTGTGATAAATGGCTAACGAATCTAAATGAACCAAATGGACGAACGTTGATGTAAGTGACAATAAAATTAGTAATAAACAATAATAATGACAACAGTAGTAATAACTGTAAGATAATAATAATACAATGAAACAAAATTATGATATTAGAACGTTACTCTGATCACGGTACTATGAGTGAGTGTTTGCAGGTCTCAATTAGCCAGTGATGACGCATTTGTAGTCCTTTTAGTACGATATTTAGGATCTCTGTGAAGCAATCATTCGAGGATGTCCAATGTCCAGAGTTTACAAGGCGTTCGAGGATAGAACCACTGGTGTTCTTCTTCTCTCTTCTGGCTACCTAGTCTGGATAGTATTTCAGAACACATTTGCAAACGTGATACTGTGTACGGCCGATACACTTTGCTGCACAGGAACAAGTAATCTGTTATATATACACACATCGTGAGGTGGCCAAAAGAGGTATCTTATTCTCAGTGCATGACTGAATTAACTATGTACTGGAGAATGTCATTTGTAAGACGTGTGCTTTAAATGTATCAGATAGTCTTCAACTAAATAAATCTATTTTAAAGAAACTACTTTTATCCTATTCAGTAGTAAGATAAGAACAATAAAATTGTCTTTGATATCTACAGCATGTGATAGCTTTGTCGGAATGGTAGAAGTAACAATTTTGAAAGTAAGAAAAAACTCCAACCTTCTTTTCTTAAAATAAAACTCAACAACAACAACAAAAATCAATAATAACAGTGATTAGATTAGACAGTATTTCTCTGCACACCTTCCATATCCCTAAGACCACTTTCTTATCGCAATAATCAATTACAGGTAAATAAACCAGTTGAATTTCTTTCATTTATTTGCTTATTTACTAAAATCATAGATAAACCTCACAGCAATATTATTTATGCTATAATTTAGCCTAATGTTTACTTATACTTCATACTGTTTCCTTCTCATTTTTATACATGAACAACAGTAAAATCGATAAAAATGATGACCTTGATCCAATAAAAAAAATGATTTTTGGATTTACGCTGTTTACTGATTTTGTTTGTTTTTTTTTTGTTTATTTGATTGTTTTTAATCCATGCAAATCCATATACACCATCCAAAACTGATGAACCGTTAAAACAAATCGATTAATTTGCATGTTAGATTCCTGGGTGCGGTTTACTGGGGTGGGGGCTGGGGAGGCGGATAGAAAGGTGATGCTAGGCGTTACCGACTAATTTCGAGTTAGAAAGTATCAAAAAGCTGAAGCCACTCATAGAAACACTAACAATCAATAAAGCAGTTGACAACTTCTGTCAGTTGATATTTACCATCAAGGATAGTTAGGTTTCAAGGAGAACTTGTTTTACCAATGATATTCGGTTGATAGTAGCTGGTAGTCGACCTGATCGGCTAGTGTTCATTTTTTTCACTAAGATTAGAACCCAGCACACGAGGATTTCGAAAAGATGGATGCTGGTTTCAGTTCTGCTATAAGTAATGGAGGTTTTATTCATTTGTCATGCTACAGATACGTAGGTCTGTATTCATCATCGCGATGACCACGATACCCATTTACGGAACCTTTATGAGATCGAACCTACAGTCTAATTAATTAAAGGATCGGGAGTGATTCACCTCATTAGGAATTAGTTTTCAACCTTCAAACACCATGGTAACCAGATTTCAGCTTATTACTTATCTACATAACAAATGTTCGTAAACCCCGATAATTGCATTCAATCACATATGGGTCCTGGAGTTCAAATAGTAGAGTGTGGGCTTATAATTAAGAGGTAGGCAATCTAAATCTTATCGTGACCTATATTCTCATTTCATTCTTCCTAAGGTTGAATAGCTTTAAAGGTATTGACAGTGATATGAATAATACCTATCAAAGACAATTGAATAATACCGACAAAAACATTAATTTCACCGTAGAATATGAAGTTAATGGAAAACTTTTCAATTAAAACTTTTTGAATATTATCTTCGACAAACAGAACAGACGTTACACTTGAAACATTCAGCCACACATCAAAGAAGTGCATACCGTGAAAGTTACTTGAATCTCAACAGGTTTTATCTGACTAACTAAAAGCGCATAGCAGTCAAAAAACTTGTTTCACAGCGCGATAATGGTATGCTTGAGTAGCTAATTCGAGGCGGAGCTAAGGATCATACAAACGTGTTTATAAGATAATGGGTATCCACAAAGATCTATTGGCAGATTTGTAGAGGAAAAATGAAAGGTTAAAGAATTTTTAGAAATATCATAGTGAATATCAAAACCTGTATTCATCCACTTAAATGGCAACAGCATTATATAATATTTCCTGTGGCTAGACTGACTCCTGTGTACCAAACAGCATCCTCCTTAGTTCAGTCAAAAGTCAACAGATAACCTTCTTTTTTGCTCTAACTGTATATATCAATTTATGCGTAACTGCGGAAGCAGATACATTGGAAGAACATAAAGGAGTGTTTGTCTTCGGATTTCTGAACACATACAAAAAAGTCTGCGATTGAGAATTAAATCTTTGGACAGTGCTATTGTGGTGAGAGCAAGCTGCTAGCCAATTGGTAGACATTGATCTACGCTGATTGGTAGAAATTAATCTAGGCTGATTCAACAACCGATCACAGCTGACCTAGACGTGGACAAATATGATTCGCAGACAAGTGGCTCGCATTTCCGAGAAATATCGAAAACGAGAAAGCAGAAGACTGCGTTTGTTTGCAAACAACCAATCAGAAGACCGCCTTCTTTCTGCGGGCAGAAGCCTATTAATGTACGTAAAATACATATAAATACCTGTTGATTTTCGTAATAAAACTGATCTGTTGCCTGGCCCTTGTCTTCTATTGTTACACTATCACGCGACATGTGACTGCCATACAAGATCAAGTAGACATCTTAAATTCCTTCTAAATAACAAACAAACAAGCAAACTCTCACTTCTTGAAAATCATGGAGACTATCACTGTCGAACGTCTCAAGACAGATTTATCCATTAAAACAGAAGCTCTGGTAAATTTCTCTTCCTACCTGCGTAAATTGGCTTCCAACCTTCAATTGATTTTTAAGTGTTGATCTGCAAGGATTTGACCGATTCCAAGTTAGGTAACGGACTGATACCAATTAGAGAACCATTAAAAATCAGAACGCACTAGGCGGATGTTTCGTCTTAATTTGGGACTCTTCAGCACTACGAACCTATATATGCTAGGAATCGAAACTAGGATTTTCAGGTTACAAGGTGAACCCAATGTTCATTCAGCTACTAAGGGAGGATCCAATGACTCACAGATTCTAACGTCTGCGATTTCGCACTATGCAGAGCAACCGATGTCATCGGCGAGTATTCATCCTCATACCCGACCTGACTGAACCTGCTAGTTACGACTTCTCGCTAGAACTTCAGGAACGCCATCCTGTAATCACTTACTAGTGAATGGAAGATTAATTCTCAAACATATTGTTTCTCAGTGGTTCTCTAAATGGAGTCAGTTCGTGGTCAGACTTTAAGTGATTATATCATCTATTAAACACAAACATTGACTGCTCTTTTCTCACAATTACTTAATTACGTGATAACTTGTTAAACATCATGCTTGATATGTCTGATTTCTAACCAAACGAACTTAACTCACAATAACAACTTGCGTAATCTTATAATTTGTGCTCTTCAGCTGCTTTTACTACCTTTGTCTACTTTCTTTTGAGAAACTTTGATTCTATTGCATATTTAACCACAGAAATGCGTTATCCTGTACTAACTTAACACTTTGATTCATGCATGTACTGTAATCATTCTTAATCATTGTTCGACAATCGTTCCCCCCCCCCCCCAACGAACTAAATTAGGTTAAAATTGTAATAAAACTTCCAGCTTTAATTATTCGTATTGTAACCAAATGACATGGGATAGCGATGAAATGAAGCAGATTCTACAGCGGCAAATAATTTCCCAAAATTATTAGACTACAGCATTCTTCGTGTGTCGGTGGCACAGTGGTAGAATGCCCACCAACCACGCCCCATGTGGTCCGGGATTCGATCCCCGGCCACAGACGCACTCCTTTACCTCGCTAAGCCAGTAATAAGACTGGTAAAGAGGGAAGGTCGGACATGAGGCTAGCAATGTCATCTCGTAAAAATAAATAAACACCACTGCTACCGAAACTTTGAGCCGCTAATTTGAAGCCTTATGTACCACTGGGAAAGTAAAGGAATAAAAATAAATATAGCACTCTTGACTCAGTATTGGATGCTGATCTCTCCTGTTTAAGTCGACTTGTTAAGCTAAAGGTTTGCGGTGATATATCCACACCATTTGGCCCACTATCGTGTTACATTCGTTCGTTCGTTCGTTCTTTTTTCTGTGTATGATCCTTAGATAACTAATCAATCATCATCTCACTACGATTCTGACCCGAAAATATATCTGGTATCCTGGACGATCAATATGGCGTTTTGATTTGTCTTTGGTCTTAGCAGAACTAGTACTATATGAGTTGGAGGATATGAACTTGCATTTGTTATTATTATTATTGTTTCCTTTAATTTCTAGAGGAACAGAGGGATTCAGCCACGCGTCTACATTGCGTTCAGTTCTCTGCTACAGTCTTCACCTGGCTCCAAGTCTACCCACATGCTTTCATCTCCTCTTCACATGACCTCCTCCAAGTCACCCCACCTTCGCACTGACGACCAACTCGCCGCTTCCCTTTCGGGTTCCACTCGAGCAATGGCTTGTCTAGTGATGTCACTTGATGGTTTCCTCAGAGTATGGCCAGCCAATCCATCTCCATTTCTTCCTGCCTATTTGTTTCACAATCGGTTCCTACTGTGTTGGTTCGCTCCCAGAGATCCCACCCTGTTGCTGATCTTTTCTGGTCGGCCATCTGATCTTGAGTATTGAGCGAAGACAACTGTTGATGAAGGTCTGTAGTTTGTTCGAGGTTTTCTTTATGACGCGCAGTGCAAGTCTCTGATCCGTATAGTAATTAGCACTGACTTCACATTGGAGTTGAAAATCCGGATCTTATTTTTGATGCTGAGTAGTGCTGTTGACCTCCACACAGACTTGAGACTAGTGAAAGCTTATTTTGCTTTTCGGATTCTTGCTTTGCATACTACTGACCTTGCAATAAACGTCAATATTGTCTTCATCGACTGAATGTAAACGTTATGTTGCTCGGCTATTCAAATACTTTAGTGTAAATGTCTGCACAAAGCTATTCCACTCACAGTCTTATGACATAACTTCAGTCGCCTTTATCTCTTAAAACCCCTTGTTTTTTTTTACCTGCTCCATACGTATTGTGATCGCCTTAATTCAAATTTGAAATGATCTATTTTAAACATCTTAGCCATTATCATTTGTACACAGTTGAAGACAAGCAATGAAAACACAGAAATAGATTCATGTTATCCAGCCCCTGGTGGTTTTCTCCTTCAAATTGATCATTTATGATTTTTAACTATTTTTAGTAGATACATTCATGTCTGCCTGCATAATAATTCAACAATAATATTCTAGAAAAGATAATAAAATATACATATAAAGTTGACAAATAAAAATATTTTTAAGTCATCTTTTTTTGCCGCGATATCATCATTACAATTGTGATGTAAAGTCTAGAAAAGTTTAACATATTTCTTCATTTAATACATTTCTACTTTTCTATCTGTCAGTGAAATTAATCAATCACCGTCGTCAGTTTTAATTTTTAAATAATTGATCTTATACTTTTGTTGGTGCCTAGATAATAAATAAAATGAATAATCTGCGTAATTCAAATGTATACGTTACCAGAGAGAGAGCGCGTTTTATGAGTATTCAAAGGTTTAAATAACAATAATAACAATGACAGCGATATTTAATTCAAATTTAGATTTTCCTGTCGATTGACTGGACCGAATTGCTCGGTCTCAGGTTGACATGATGGCTTCTTATGCAGATGCTTCGACGATGTCTGGGCATTAGTATTTAATTGGTGGATGGTCACTAGTAGTGGAATCCAGGATGCTCATTTCGTCCTGTTTGGGACTCGTCATCTGGATGTACCTGGGTTCAAGCCTCAGTGGGAACATCATCACTCACTGTGGAATGCAGGTACATCCAGATAACGAGTCTCAAATAGGACGAAATGCGTGTTATCCTGGATTCCACTGCTAGTCATCATCCACTAATTAACTTCTAGTGACAATGATAGTTTACACAAAATACTAAGGTGAATTTCAAATATTTCGGCTATTTGAACTTGAAATAGAAATACAAGTAGTTGTATGAGTCTATCTTCAACAACTATATCACAAGATTATGGAAATCTATTGATTAGTATGATTGAAGATATTTCATCCTGAAACATAGCTTTGTAACAAATTCTTGAAGGTGTTCATTATGAAATATAATTAATGCCTCTTAAAAGACGTAAAGGGATACTGCGATAAGAAGTCATATTACAGATCAATGTTGTACTGATAACTGGAAATATGTCCAAACCAAGTTCACTTTTAACAGTTTGAAAAAATTTGGGCATTTTGTGTATGATATTCATCATAATAAAGGTTTTCTCGCATTTCCCAATGAATGAAAAACAAAACGATATTGTTTTCACTGACGTTTCACTATTTAATGCTGCTTCTAATAGCTTTATCAAAGTAGTATTATTAAACCAGAATTTACAAAATCCACTCAGCTTATGCATACGCCAACTTAATCATCGTTCACCAGCATGGGGTTATTTCTGTGCTGGCAAATTGGCCAATCGGTAAAAATAACAAAACCAGGTAGGTGGAGATTATTGGATTTTATAAGTGTGTCAAATTATAATGAAATTGCCCATCACATTCGTGTTGATTTTGTCGTTTCATAGGGGAGGGGGCTGTTGTAACCGGGTCAAATTCTGTTTTGGTCTATCATTCCTATTCAGTTCCGACAATTTGTATTTCATTTGATATGAAGTGATTCTGATGATATGATATCAGGTAGGTAGTTGCCTGGGGTTCTAGTGAGAAGTCGTGACCAGTAGGGTGCAGCAGGTCGGGTGTGGGGACAAATACTCGCCGAAGACATTGGCTAGGGGTCGCGCTATGTCGTGAATTGGCAGAAGTTAGAATTCATGGACTGGCCATTGGATCGGGTCCCAGTGGCTTAATGGTATGCGAGCTCGCCTTGTAACCAGAAGGTCCTGGGTTCGAACACTGGTGGGTGGGTGGGTGCTGATGAAGAGTCCCAAACTAGGACGGAGGAACCAGCTGTCCAGTACTCCCAGGTGTTCCAATGGTTCTCTAACTAATGTCAGCTCATGATGAAAATCCTGTAACCAATCAATTCCCTACAAACCAACACTTGAATATGAGACTTTCTTAGTGATTTCTGAAATTTTTCTGCATGATGATTTCAATGTTGTGAAAATCAATTTTGTGGCCTGATTCTATTCCGTAGAGTGTAGACGAGCTATGGCTGATGATTTTCCCAGCTTTTCTAATTCACTAACTGGATTTCTCAGTGGTCAAACACATGCTCTACGGTGTTCACTTCCTCTGATTTCGATTTCTCGAGATATTTCTCCGATGTTATATATAAGCTGAGAGGATTTCGTAAATTCCGGTTTAACAACACTTTGATAAAGCTACTACCATTAAATAGCGAAACGTCAGTAAAAACAACAGTATCGTCTTATTTTTCATTCATTAGGAAATACAAAAACCTTTATAATAACGAATTGAATTTGTAAGTTTGAGAATAAAATCAGCTGTGATTGCACATTAGCTAAGTTTATTTATTTGATATAATACACAGTGAGTGACATAGTATTAACAAGTGGATAACATTTCGAGGACGACTTATTGTTCACAATAATATCAATGTATCACCATGACTTGATAACTTGCTGCTTTATTAGTGAACAAAGAATATTCTTTCCGACAACTTCCTCATCTGATTTTACAGTGAGACCTCCATAATCTTATCAGTAAGTTCTCATTTTATTACCGGCATATAGATGACACCTTCATTCTTTGTGATAATGATTCCGATATGAGTACAATGATTACTGAATTCAATGAAGTACATTCGGCTATGAAATCCACAAGACAGAATTGTCTTCCTGGATGTCCGCCTTACAAGAAAACCAGACGGTAGCATAAAAAGAAATTTGCATAGAAAAAGTACTTGGACAGGACAATATACACATTTTCACAGCTTCGTTCCTATTAAGTACAAAAGAAATTTATTGAAGACCCTCAACCACATAGTTAGAGCTATATGCTCAGAAGAAGTAATTGAAGATGAATTAAGCATTCTATATGATACTTTAATCGAAAATGGTTATCCTGACAAATTTATCAAGAAACACATGACAAAGAGAGTGGAAAAGGACTACCCACTATCTGCAAACAAGAAGCCCCTTTATATTCGACTACAATTCAAGGGCGATAAACCAAGTGAGTTAATTACAAAGAAGTTAAGAAAATCAGTTCACAGGACTGTTAATGCTGGCGAACTACACATCTTATTCTCTATAAGACCGATGGTGCTACCTCGACTGAAAGATGAAGTACCTAGACTGGCCACTTCAAATTGTATTTATCAATTCAACTGCGCTTGTGGAGCGAGTTATGTTGGCCGTTGCTCTAGGAACTTGACTTTTCGTGATCGGGAACATATCCCACTATGGTTAAGTAAAGGTTTAGTGAAAACCATTAGCAGTTCGATATTGGCCCATCTAGTGCAAACCGGCCACAAAGCCAGAGTGGAAGAATCCTTCTCCATAATCTACCGGGTGCCTAATAAATTGCCAAAATCGTCGAAGCACCGCTTACTCCAAAGAGCAGAGGCTATTGCAATTCGCCTCAAACAACCAGTGCTCTGTGTTCAAAAGAAGCAAGTCCAGCCCCTACTACTGCTTGGCCTTCAGTAGAGATTACAAATTCATGAATTTGTAATATTATCTTTCCTAATTTTTCTAACATTCAACTTATTTTATGTTTATTCTATTGAGCTGTAATCTATCAATATTATTGATTCGATGTTATTTAAACAGCATTAATGTTGTTCATAACACTAATTCATTCATTCACTATAATGTGTATATATAACTGTAGAGCCTGATGAAGAAGGGGTTATCGAGAAGAGTACTTTGTTCAGTATCCATTCTTTCGAAAATTTTAATGGGTATTTTTATCAGTTAAAGATTTATTGTTATAATCAATAGTATCTTTGGATTACTGTTAAAAAGCCACAGTGAGAGATAATCTGCATTAACATAACACTAAAGTGAATATCAGAAAAAATTAATAAAAATAATGCAGAGATTTTATCGATTTATAAGTCCTACAACAGGTCAGGTTAACCGTAATAGCTGAACCTGTTTCTTTTTTAACACAGAGTTCCACCTGTTTTAAGTGAATTATAATGGTCTCTGCTGTTTAGCGCATTTGGTAACTCGAAGCTTCTTGCAATTTATTGGGCAATACTTGAATATCAATGTGATGCTCACTAGCAACTGACCCTATTCACGTAGGTAGTTACCCGGGGTTTGTGTGGGAAGTCGTGACCAGTAGGGTACAGTAGGTCGGGTGTGAGGACAAATACTCGCCGAAGACATTCGCTAGTGTTCACGCTATGTTATGGATTGGCAGAATTTGGAATTCATTGACTGGCCATTGGGTCGGATCCTAGTGGCTTAATAGCCCATGGGTTCGTCTTGTAACCATATGGTCCTGGATTCGGACCCTTGCGGTGGGTGCCCCAAACTAGGACGAAACAGCTGTTCACTACTCCCAATTGGTTTTCCAATGGTCCTGTAACCGATATCACCTCATGATGAAATCCTGTAACCAATGCATTAAGTATCCGATAGATGATAGAAAAGGATTCTTCAATTCTAGCTTTATGGGCTGTTTAAACCAGGTGGTCTAATATCGATCGGCTGATGGTTTTCACCACACCTTTATTTAGCCACACTCATAAGTTTTCCCATGCACAAAAAAGTAAGTTCTTAGAGCAAAGGCTAATATAGCTAGCTAGCTCCAAAGGAACGAATGAGTTGGTAGATACAAGAAATAGTCATTAGCCTAGGTGCTTCACCTTTCAGTTGAGGAATGACAACTAGTCGTGTGAAAAGTGGAAGCTGTAGCTAAGTAGCATGAAAAGTGCCTCGAATAATCGATTACCTCAATTTCTTGGTTATTATTTCACTTGGTAAGCCACCCTTGAACTGCAGCTGAATATATAGGGGCTTCTTATTAGCAGATACAGAAAAATTCTTTTCTACTTTCTTAGCCATATGTCTCATGATGAACTGTTCTGGATAGCTATTTTTAGTTAACGTGTTATATGCAATCTTTAGTTTACCTTCGATCACACCTTCTAAATCTGCAGCTGAGGGTATTCCCAAGTACAAAGGAAATTTGGCAAGGATCCTCAGCTACAGTGTCAGAGTTTGGGATCAGATCATTCATCTAGCTAACTACATTCTCCAATTGCACTTCCGTGTGCAGCTCATTCACTTTTGACGTTGCATCACAGAACTTAGGTTCAAGTGCTAAGATATGCATTTGAATTGGCGACAGTGAGACATCAAAATAATTGATCAACTATTTTTCTCGATAAGTAGGAAAAACTGTTTCTTTGGAAACAGACTTTATGTTTTGGCTTAATATAATTATGATATCATCTGTTCTTTTCTCTGTAACTGTATTCGTGTAGTTCTCGAATGAATTTTGTTCATCTTTGGATAAATCATAGAGGATGTAGGAGTTTTGCTTTTGACATATTCTGCTCCAGTACAAATAGTCTTGATCGAAAGGCATCGATGTGATTCACAGTGTATCGTTTGAGTGTATGTGAGTTAGGGGATATGTGATTTTGTCTGAGGTGCTTCCAGAATACTTTGGGATATACATGTTTATTCAGACAATTCTTCCAGGAGAAAATCTTTGCACTCACCACAGCAAGCTCGATGGAGAAACGTAGAAACTTGTTCAGTCCCTTTACCGTCAAACAGTCTTTGCTTTTCTTCAAATCACGGAATATATCCACTGGATCATAGGAATTATTAAAAAGAATTGGAAAATATGATGGTAAGGGGACTGAACAAGTTTCTAAGTTTGTCCATCAAGGTTGTTGAGGTGAATGCTTCAACTGGAGCAGAACTTGTCAAAGAAAACTCCTACATCCTCTATGATTTATCCAAAGGTGAACAAAATTCATTCGAGAACTACGCGAATACAGTTACAGAGAAAAGAACAGATGATGTCATAATGAAATTAAGCCAAACCATAAAGTCTGTTACCAAGGAAACAGTTTTTCCTACTTATCGAGAAAAATAGGTGATCAAACTATTTTGATGTGCGTTGGTGGCACAGCCCTAGAATGTTCGCCAACCAAGCCTCAAGTGGTCCGCGGTTCGATCCCTGGCCACAGACGCATTTCTTCACCTCTCTAAGCCAGTAATAAGACTGGTAAATAGGAAAGGTTGAGCATGAGGCTAGCAACCCCATCCTGCCTGTAAAAGCAATCCCCACTGCTACCGAAACTTCGAGCCTCTAACTTGAAGCCCTATGTTCCACTGGGAACGTAAAGGAAACTTTTAAAAATTATTTTGATGTTTCACTATCGCCGATTCAGATGGAAACCTTAGCACTTGAATCTAAGTTTCATGACGCAGCGTCAAGAGTCTGAGTTACATATTCGTAGATTGTAACTTAAGATGAAATGAAGACTTTATATGACAAATTAATTGAAAAAATAAAAACATATTCTTTGTCCACTAATAAAGAAAGTTCAGTCTATGTGATTACTTTGATATCATTATGACCAGTAATGAAATGGGCTTGAAATGTCATCCATTTATTAATATTGTATCACTACTGTATGTCATATCAAATGAATTCATCTAATCTGGAATTATATCCTATCACAGTGTGGAAATTCTCCTCTTACTTGAATGGACTATAGTCTCACACACACACATAAAACAACAACAAATCAAATTACCTTCCACGCATAATCAGTGGGATCAGTCACACGTGTTGTATGGCTGACACAATTGAAATGCATCAGTCGACTAGAGGATAAATGAATCCAGTTAATTTAGCCCAAACTATTCAGCCCTTAATAATCAATCAATAAAACAAAGAAATATTTAAATTATTTGTGAGGATTTGAATTATTAATTTAATAATTCCTATTGTAGCATTAAGAACACAATATTCATCGAAGAGACACTTTTCAACGAATTTATTATCAAGCTGTACAATCGTATATATATGGTTTTATTATAAAAATTAAATCCGGTGAGGGAATTAGGTCAAAGGTGTGAATACATGAAATAATAATAATAGTATGAAATGCAATTAAAATATTTGTGATTATAATCATGGTTTAATGTCAAGTGGCAAAATAATTAATGTCGTATATTGAATAATACATAAGGTGTATATATTTTGGCTGAGGCCTTGGCAATTCATGACTTTAAGCCAGACCTTTGTGTACAAAAGAAGTATATACAATCCCTACTTCTGCCTTGGCCGTAGAGGGATAGACATTTATTTTGTTTATTTAGTTATTCTATGTACTTTTCCCTTATTACTACGATTATTATTATTATTATTCTCACTCTGAATCTTACCCACTTGTCATTCTAAACCCAAAATTATTAATTTTTATATTTTTTATTTTTATAATATTGAATTCAATCTTATCAAATTTCACACCATGTTATGTAACATTTTATATTATTCTACTAATCCTATAATTATGTACCCCTTTCCAAAATCAATACACCTTATGTATTATTCTGTATACGACATTAATTATTTTGCCACTTGATATTAAACTATGATTTTAATCACAAACATTTTAGTTTTAATTGCATTTCAAACTAGTGTTATTTCAGGTATTCACACCTTTGATCTAATTCCCCCACCCAGGTCAACGTCAAGTTCATTGACTATTCAGTCACTTGAACTGGGATTCAGTGACTCGTGAATTCTAACTTCGTCAATTCGTGATGGCTACTAGATGGATACCCTGAAAATGTTATGACCAGAAGTCATGTGACCGATGGGATCCACTATGTCAAGGTGAATTGGATACCCATTGAAGTTATTGATTGAGGGTAGCACTATAATGATGAACTGACAAAGTTAGAATTCACAGGTCACTAAATTCAAGTTCCCAGCTTCTATCTCTCCAGTGGGGTAGTGGATGCACACTTTTGAAGAGTCGCGAAGTGGGACGAAACAACTGTCAAGTTCTTCCTGATTTTTAACGATCTCTCTAACTGGTGTTGGTTCATGAAGAAATTTAACAATTCAAAAGAAATTTATTATTAGAAAATTATAAATTATATGTAAGAAAATATTAAAGAGCAAAATAACTAACAGCACATCATGAGAAAGTGCATCTTCTTTGAACGTTTCAGCCTGATCCCTCTTTCTTCATTTTTCATTATTAAAATGGCGGTGTATCATTATTATTATTAATTATTTTAAACAAAGTAATTACGACATATACTACATAATCTCAAATTATCCACATTTGTTATTGATGCATTGAACAATTTCTCTCATTTCGATTTTTGTAGAAATTCTTCAAAAAAAACCGGCCACTTTCTTTCTCATTTTTGATAATAAGAATAATAGTAGTAGTAATGACTACTCAGAATTTGTACGATAAAATTGTCGTCTCACTTTGAGTAATTCCCGTGTCACAAATATAATATGTATAGTAGAGATTATTATGACCAGCAGACAAATCGATATGATACCATAGAATAATACAGCTACCTGATGACAACTAACGCTTACAAGACTGATAGCAATTATCGATAGAATGATACCGAACACGAAATCACACAATACAGTGGCTAACATTAATGTTGCCGATGGCACTGATTCATATTGATACAATGTGGTAGCAAGAATACCAATGAATAAATAGCCGGAAGCACACCATAGACCAACACCATAACAGACGATACTATAACTGTACAGAATATAACCAACTTCCAGGACAGAACAGCATAATCCCAACAGTAATAGGCATAATCCTGTGAGCATAGTGAATAAATCCCATTTGTCACCATCATCACACCAATAAGTAAAATAGGAGTGTTGTGTATTCGAGTTTTGATCATGGCCGATGATTAGCGTTTTAGGCATTTGATCGTCTTCTTTCCCTTATATTTTTTTGTGAATTGACAGTAGAAGGAATGTAATTAATTATATATCACAGACCTCCAATACAAAAAATGATCTTGATAAAAACATACATGGAAATAAATGTCTGTTTGTTTGTTCGTCTTATTTCGTTTATTAAATGTTCAAGATGTCCAATTTTGTATTTAAATCAATTATACAATAGAGTATACCACCACTATGACTCTCCATCCATCCATCCACTTTAATAAGTGATTCATAAATGAAATGGTTTGAAAACCTGTGAGAGAAAATGAAAAGGCCAAATCACATATACACAGTAGCACACATATCTGACACCGATTAACCAATCATTGTTAGCATAAACAAAAATAAAAACAAAAACAACAACAGTGGCTTGGATCTATACGAATCTAAATTTCTGAGAAGATTGACATTGATTGATTGTGCAGTTAGGGGTTAGAAATGTAGAAATAAACAACAATAGACAGGATGTTTGGATAAAATGAAATCTAGTGGGATCATAACTAATGTGACGAATAATTGTTTATGCAATCAGGGATTAAATATGTAGAAATGATAAAATAACAAAATAGACAGGAAGTTCGGATATGAAAATATGGTAGTGTAAATAGGAGGGATTAAGAAAAACGTGGAAAACAACATGAATAAACATGACGTTTGGATAAGAAAGTCAATGGGATAGTCACTATTAGAAGAATTACCTGTTTATGATGGCCACGGCAGGGACAGGGGTTGAATGTATTTCTTTTGGATACATAGGGTGGGTTTGAGCTTTTGGATGGCTAGTGCCTCGGTTATGCCCTGGTGTCTTAATTTTACTCCCTTTGATAGGTTTGATCGAATGTTGTATATTATTTTGAAGGATTTTTCGAATAGCATTGAATGTCCTGAATTGACCAGATGTTCTGCCACTGAACTATATACCTGTTTTCGTTCTCCTTTTACTAGCCAGGCTGGATAGTGTTCACGAGCGCGTTTTTCAAGTTGGCCCATGGTACGACCGATGTACTCAGCTCCACCAGAGAGCAAGTAAACTGGTATATGCACGTTGAAGTGGCCCAATGCGACAGCTTGTCTTTCGCGTTCTGGCTGAACATTTTCTTGCAGGAAAACCTTAGTCGTGGGGTCACGGCGAAGTATGTCTTCCTCATAGATTTGGCGAGGCGTTTACGAAGGATTTCTGCTTCATTGTCAACTTTGAGTTCTAGATTAAGTAGAAGTATCTTCTTGAGGACGGATTGAACTTGTTCGGAAGTCTTCTTTGATTTGAGGTTCTTGTCTATGAACCTAGGCAGAAAACTGTTTTCCATCAGGGTTCTTCGGAGGTTACTCAGTTCTTCATCAATCACCTCCTCGCTGCATATCTTCCGAATCCTTGAGGAAAGAGCTTATATCAGGTTCCTCTTTCTGCTTAGGAGGACGAAGGTTTGAAAGTTGATGAATTGTCCAGTCCATGTGGGCTTTTTGTATATGGACCTTTTCAGAGAGTTGTTGGCATTTCTTATCAGATGGATGTCGAGGAAGTGGGACATTCCGTCGGATTCGGCTTCAAGAGTAAAGTCGACATCAAAGAAGACTTCCAAACAAGTTCAGTCCGTCTCGAAGAAGATACTTCTACTTAATCTGGAATTCAAAGGTGACATTGAAGCAGAAATCCTTCGCAAACGCTTCTGCAAGTCTCTGAGGAAGACATACTTCGCCGTGACCCCACGACTAAGGTTTTCCTGCAAAAACGCGAAAGACAAGCTGTCGCATTGGGCCACTTCACCGTGCATATACCAGTTTACTTGCTCTCTGGTGGAGCTGAGTACATCGGCCGTACCATGCGCCGACTTAAAAACGCGCTCGTGAACATTATTCAGCCTAGCCGGTAAAAGGAGAACGAAAACAGGTATATAGTTCAGTGACAACTGAATCAATTTTCGCCAGATCTGTGCTTCCAGAAAAAGCTTTTCCATTCGTTGTCCTTTTCCTTCAACGCATTCATAACTAGAACAGAATTCTTTAAATGATGAAATATGCCCATTTATTCTTGAATAAAGAGAAACAAAGACTGCTTCAGAGAAACAGTATTTCTTTTTAAATACTTCCTTCTCAAGCTGTACAGTCATATTTATATCATGTAAAAATCAATTGAAAATGTATCGGTAGTTTACCAGCTATCTCTTTTCCTGCCTATCCTTCTCTCCTGCTTTCAAAAAGTCTCATTGTTTTTCCATGCAGGTTGCTTCAGTAATGTTGCTTAATGTCTCCAACTCTCTCCAGGCAACTTCATTTAGGGTGTCCTTTGTAGATTTATCCTTCATTTTCAGTGTGTTGAACTTCAATTATGATCTTACTCCACCTCTATTGCAGGGATTCAATGTCATCTTGAAGGTTCTCTGTAATAGATAATGATCTGAGCTTACCTCTGCTGTTGTTTTCAATCTTATTTCCAGTAGGTTCCATCCCCACTTTTTTGATACTGAAATGAAGTTTATCTCATTTATGAACCTCTGTATCCTTCATGCGTTCCTGACCTGTGTTTTCTGCTGCCAGTTAAGCTGATATTAATACTACTCATTAGGATTTTGATGTCGTCATCTTGCTGGGGTACTGTCTATTAATGCTTGCAGTGGTCTATAGAAGTTCTCCTTCTTCTCTTGGTCTCCATTGTTTGTAGGAGAGTAGCATTGTATGATTATTACTCCCCTTCCTTTCGAGTTGAATCCTTGTGTCACGATTCTGTAGTAAATTGGTTCCCACCGCATAAGAGCCTATGAGATTGTTGCTAACGCTATGATAACTTCTTGCTGAGCTTGTTCGTGGTTGTCACCTGGGTGACCAGAGTAGATTATTGACCCTCCAGTTAACAATCTGAAGAGTCCACTTCCATTCCACCCAATCTCACAGAATCCCAGTACTTCCATAGCTTATTCTCTCAATTCCTTTACAATCTGAACAGTCTTATCAGCCAGACCCAAAAACGATACTTGCACTCAATGTCGTTTGAAAGAAAAAACATCAGTTGACTAGCTTCCTGAAGACTTTCACCAACCGACATAATTAATCCTCCTGGATTCCAACGAAGAATAAGTTTCTCTTTAATGTGCACTGAGGTATTGGTAGATATCTTTTAGGTATAAGTCACCCGGGAATGAGTAACTTCGTGTATTCACCTTTCTTTATTATAAGCTACACGTTTCTTTTAAAAAAAACTCACTGCAACTGACCAACATAATTAGCAGCACAACAGCGTGTGATAGAGTCGATGCACAATGACGTGTCAATAACCGGCATTTTATTGTCTACGCACTGATGAATCATGCTTCAACTTGAAACAAGCTGACATGATTGGAAGATCCAGTAATAATGTACTATCTAAAATAGTTCGTGACAACTGTCTGACTAATTAATTAGGCAAATGTAAAATCAAAGTCATAAATGCCACGCACTTCACTTCACCAGCACATGCGACACAGGTGACTCAGAACAATTGTCATAGCGTGTTAAAAAATACAATTAAAACATATCATATATATGTGTGTAATTACTATTTATAAATAATAATTATTATTGTTCCATTGGGTTCCAAGTGGAACATAGGGCTTCAACAAAACATCTCCACTTTCTTCTGTTTTCTGTCATCCTCTTCAACTGGGTCGACGATTGCCCAAACTCTCTCATCTCCTCCTCCCCAACACACAATCTCCTTCATGTCACCCTCGCACCGATGACCCACTCATCGCTTTCCATTGGGATTCCACTCGAGCGATGGCCTGCATTCAGCGCGATGTCATTCGACGGTCTCCTCAATGTATGCCCGATCCATCTCCATTTTCTCTTACATATTTGTTGAGCGATTGGCTCTTGCTTGTTGGTGTGTTCCCATAGTTTGTTGTTGCTCATTCTTTCCACCAGCCATTTGATCTTCAGTATACAGCCAACCAAGTGGGCAGCTGGTGATTAAAGTCTGCAACAGGTTGTTAGAAATCCTTTTCGTTACACGCAGTACAAGTCTCTGAACCGTATAGAAGAACTGACTGACTTCACATTGGTGTTGACTGAGTGCAGAAGATTTCCAAACTGTTTTGAGATTGATGGATGCATATATTGCCTTTCCGATTCTGACTCGCTTTGACATCTTCAACTATTCCGACTACCTGTAGTTGAAACGATGCTTCCTGGTGAGATAAGTGGAGGAAGTGAGCTCTGTTAAATCTCTCCCGCTGATGGTGATTGGAGATGGTTGTTGTTGCTGCTGTTGTTGCTGTTGGTGCGTGGTTAACTTCATCAGCCCTTCTTCTCTATATTCACTTGGAATCCTGTCTTCCCTGGCTGCTTATTCAGGCAGTATTTTTGGTTTTTACCTTCAAGTCTTCGAATTTGTGTGACAATATATATATCATCTGCGAAATCCAGATCTTCTAGAGTCTTCTTATTGGTCGTCCAGCGTATTCCTGACTCTTCACCCCCAACAGTCTGACGCATAATCCAGTCACTCTACCACAACTAAGAATATCATCGATGATAATAGGTAAGCTTTCTTGTCTTACTCCTGTATTTACTTCGAACGCCTCATTGAGTTTCCCGTTGTGGATCACTAGACAAACTCTTTATAAATATGTGAATAAAAATAATTATTGGTTTGATCACGAGCAGTAATTGTACTCGAAATATTACCAAAATTATTTTGAAAAAACCCTCTGCATAAACAACCACTAAAAAAAATATAATTATGATAAATTGACTCGTTGTACAATTCACAGAATATTTTCAGAGACGTTAAGAAAGAAGACACCTATTTACATTTTTTAAGGATAGCAGTGTCGAATTACTTACATCCTTACACAAAACCATTTATAAAGATGGTAAGGAGAAAATCAGCCAAGAATCTTCTATTGCTCAACAAATATACGGGAAAAATGAAAATGGATTGAACATACGCTGGAGTGACTGTTGACTGACATTGTATATCAGACTGTCGAGTGAAACCCGAATGGAAATCAACCCACTGGCCATGGGTCAGAGAGTGACACTCAGGAGACCGTGTGATGATGACATGGGTAGTGTTGAGGCCAGTTAAAAGTGGCAGTATGGAACCAATGAAGCCCTATGTTCCACGCAGAAAGCCTGGAATGGACATGAGTAATAATAATGACTTGTAGATTATTGATGTCGAAATATTGAGGAAGATTTTTAACTCATATGGAGGTGATTTGTTGTTTCTGTATTACCTGAGTGGAATGATTCAGTTGCAAAATTGTTATTCTCCTTGTGAATAAAATAACTGAAGTACAGCCAAATTGCCAATTCAGTGTAGACTTCATCATTGAAAATCATGAAGCACTATATAGCTGTTTCGTTCCAACTTGGAGCTCTTCAGAAGTACACAATCATAATCCCACCACATGGACAGAAATGAAGATCTTCAGGTTACGATACGCATCTCATTGACTATTCAGCGATTTGGACTGGAATTCAATGACCTGTGAATTCTAACTATGTCAATTCATGATATAGAGCTACTGTTAATAATACCTTCGACGAGCATCCACTTCAACTTGACATGGTAGACCCCAGTGGTCGAAGCTTCTGGTCACTCCAGCTTCTGGATTTCCATCCAATGGTCATCAGTGAGCTGGAGACTGATATTTGAATCATGCGTTTTTTAAGAATTTAGATTTATACTGGCTGATAGTGATTTTCTATTTTTGTGAACCTTGATAGTGGGTAGCTGAGATGAAGATCCACTTGACTCGCTAGACAGCCAAATTACAAAGTGACATCATCTGGTTCTTCCTTTCTTTACTCCATCTTCTCAGATAAGTGCTCGATTTTTACTTTTTGTTTTCAGTAATTTTACAAAAACACCTAACTTCGGAGACGTGTAACCTTGTAAGGTGATTATAGCTTGAATGTCCCCATCCTTCAGTAATAAAGCTCATAGTAAACTGTCAGGTGACATATACGCTTTTTTTATTGTTCTTTAGATATCTTAGAGAGATGGTACTATTTGCGTCAGTGCTAACATTTCAGCAACGGCTAATTAAGGAATGAAGATGCAGATTTTCAAATAAGCTTAGTAGTCAACTCATTCAATAATTTACTTCTGTTTTTCAGAATCCGTTCAAACTTGCAGTCCACCTAATCTTTTATTTGAGAAATCTCATTAACCGTCAAATGACCATATGATCAAACTGCCCCCACCCCTCCAAACTGTTTGAATCATCGAAACACTACACTCACAAACTAGAGTCATTAGTATTCTAGATTGATTCAACAGGATTACTTAAGATTCTCATGCTCTTACAAACACCTCATTTTTGTAATTAGCAACTTTAGAGTGACATCTGGAAAGACTTTGAGTGCTGGCTTGCAGGAATTTGATTGGTTTCACTGACTGTCATCAGTTGGAGAACCATTGGAAACCATGAAGTATGAGACAGCTATTTCAACCTAGTCTGAAACTCCTCAGCAGCACGCATCTGCGACCCCACTGATGATCTAATGCGATACCTTCAGGTTAATTATCTGGCCCACTGACTGTTCAGCAGCTGGGACAGAATTCAGTGCCCCTGAAGTCAAACTTTTGCTAATTCGTGGTAAATATTTTCACCACCAGCCAATGTCACTGACAAGTATTTTTCCTCACATTTCACCCGATGGACCCCATCGGTCACAACTTCTGACTATAGTCCCAGACAACTTCGTTCTGTATTCAGTCACTAGTAAGCATGACATCAGTTTCCAGGTGTTGGTTTGCAAGGAATTGAGTGGTTTCATGCTTCAGGGAGTAGTGGACAGTTGTTTCGGCCTAGTTTGGAGCCCTTCGGCAGTGCGCACTAACGACCCAACCAGAGACCGAATGCGACACCATTCAGTTCCCACTTCGGGGAATTGTTACACCTTTGAAACTTTAGTGAAATAAAGAGTGCCTTACCTATGCATTTCTGTTTGTAGTGGAGCGCTATAGTATATCTCTCAAACTGATTCTCAGTTTTTACACCCAACCCTTTAAGTATTCCTCTTGCAGGTTATCAGGAACTTGTCCTTTGGTGTGATCATTTTACAGCTGCATCATTAGGATGTTCATTTTTACTTAGCCTTTTTAACAACTATCTTATACCAACAAATTCTCTATTTCTTTCACATTTCCTTATTTAAAGGTAGTGATCAAAATTTATATCAGGCGATTCGTGGTCCGTCGACGATTCAAGGGTAGAGTGTTAGGTAAATATACAGTGGGTCAAGGGTTCAATTCCAAGCCAAAGCACTCATAAACTACACCTGGTTTACTAGTGAACAGTGATTCAATAAAAGCAGGCAGGGTGGGCATGAGGCTAGCAACTCCTCCGAAAAAAAGGGACACCACTTCTACTGAAAAGTCATAGCTTAAGCTTGAAGACCTATATTCCACCCGGAAGGTAAAGGAATGAAGTAGAAGAAGAGTTAAGTTCATACTTTTACACTATAATCTTCATAAAAGCAAGAAGAGGAAAAATTTGCAGTATGATGAATGCGTAGATTCTATTTCAAGGGTCATTTTCAACTGCAAATAGCCTAATATATGCAACATAGGAATAATCAAATAAGAACGGGCATATTTTCCTTTCATTCAGCAGAAGTTTTACATGAAAACCACTAGTTTAAAAGAGAGAGTAGTGTGTGAAATGTGACGGTAATAATCAGTAATAACTGACACGAAAAGGAAGAAGTCATCTTCAGTTGTCAGTCTGTAGGGACTTCTTTGGTCTCAAGTTTGATCATAGGCTGACATTGGTTAAAGAACCAGCGGAAAACCAAAGGAGTACTGGACGGCTGATGAAGAGTCCCAGGATAGGACAAAACTGTTGTCCGGTGCTCCCCGCTTGTTTTCCAATGGTTCTTTAAACGATGATAACTGGTGATCGAACCTGTAAGCAATCAAATCCCCACAAACCAACACTTGATAATTTATCCGATGTTCAGTAGCGACTAATTCCATACAGAAGGTTACCTGGAGTTCTAGTGAGACGTCGTGACCAGTAGAGTCCGCCAAGTTAAGAAAGAGAATAGTTACCTGCCTATGATACTGACTGGCCAATTGACAGAACGTGAAATTCATGAGCCGCTGCATCAGGTCCCTCTGGCTGAATGGTTGACAATGGTTGCCTCGTGACCAGAAGCTCCTGGGCTCGGATCTCATTGGATGCGTACTGCTGAAAAGTCCCGAGCTATATCAAAATGGCTAGCTATCCAGGGCCTCCTAACTTCTACTGGCTATCCAACTCATGTCGATTGATAACAAAATCTACAATGAAATTAATCAAATGTCTACAAATGCAATGTCTGAAATGACTGTCTATTTCAAGGCCAAACCGAGTATAAAGTTAGTAAGTTTTTCCGTCAAAATTCATTCTTTGCAGGCAACTAGAAAATAGTCATTACAATCGTATGTAGTCTTTAATGCTAAATCAATTCTATCGATTGATTCTGGAATATAACTAACAAATAAGGCAACGTAACACAACCATGGACAGAATATATTCTGTATTGATTAGAATCACTTATAGCTATGATATATGGCTGTTGAGAATTGAATATGTGAAAAGGCGAATTGTTTTTGACCACGGATGTCTGAGCTCCATCTTCTACGTTAATATGATAGTTAATATTGAGGTTAGGCGTAGATTATTACATAAGGAGGGGAAGTCACTCGATAAAGTTGTCAAAATGTATTGATTGAAATGGCTAGGACATGTGTTACACATGCCGAGGCACGGAATTCCTCGATGAAGAATTCTAGCTGACAAAAGATTAGCTTGGAAAAGAGTTAGGCATAGTCAAAGCAGAGTCAAAAACCAAAACCTGACACCAACCCATGAAGTCTTTAACCGTTGTTCTGAGCCAGCGACATAATTAGGAGTCCTCGAGATGTTAAGGACCAATGGCTTGAGACCGTCAGTAATATTTCCCAAAACTGTTCTTGGTCACACAGGGGTGCAGACACCTTTTATGATCTTCCAGATCTATTAAGTCATCACACTTTCATATTGTTCTTTTCCACGTATTTCTCTGCCCATTACAGTTCTTCTGACTTTTATTCTATTCTCTATATTGAGTGTGGCAACTTGAACTGTTACACTTTCGTGGAAAGTGCGTATTCTTGACTGCTGCTAACAGATATTAAATGTCTAACAGATGTGTTTCGTTAAGTATTTAAATCATTTAGGAAGTCATTAGAAAGCGAAAAAACTCAACATAGTTGTTTCAATCTAGTTCGGAACCTATCAACAGCGTGCATCCACGCTAACAGAAGAGATGTAGCCTAAGAGCAGGTAAGCAGATTATGAAATAATGGAGAAGATTTGTAGTTCAGGTGGATGATATTCATTAAGTTGTGTTCACTGAGCTAGTTGATTTAATTGCGAAGCTTTCGTCGTCCAACTTCTAGACAACATCTTCAGCGCAAATGGCCGAAATACAACAACCCATGGTTTCAAAACTAGTGTAAATTTGCTCTGTAGAACCCCCTCTGGTGTCGTCTACCGAAGGATGTAGATTATCAAGAAAAATGCTTTCACACCATAGACACAGGAAGTCATACAAGGTATACAAGATGACCGAGTAAGTGAGATTAAATTAAAATCCTCACTCTAGAGTAACTAATCAGTTCTTTCAAGTAACTTCTGTGTGTGATTCCCGTCCTTATTTTATGTAGCACAGACAACGTTCAGTCACTCCGCACTTAAATAGACGGATAGATCACCAGCAGTCATCCGATGAATACAAGTAAAATCTCAGCAAAATGTAATAAAAAGATGCCATATCTCAACAATGAATCACTCTTTTCTGGTTAGTACAACTCGTAGATTAGCAACAATTGCTGTCCAGTTAATCACTCCATTAATTACTGATATATTTGTAAAGTTATTGTGGGATATTTTTAATATACGAGGAATACCCACCCAGACATGAATATAAGAACAAAAAGTTCAGCGAAGAGTCTCTTTTCGACGGATTCATTCACTTACCTGCACAATCGCATTTATATATAATTATTTTGTGTGTTTGTGTGTGTGTGTGTGCGTACATTAGGATTGTCAAACAAAATTAGTTAGGGTTATTGTTGACATAATCAAAATGTTTCAAAAATGTGATGAATAATCAAAATTGTAACTAGGGGGGGAGGGTGAAGATTGGTAAGTATTGACAAGAGTTGCGGCCACGATCTCAATCAGTTACTGCAAATATTCAACAAATGCCATCCAGCCACAAAGTTCACTCTTGAAACTGAAAACGAATCTAAAATCCCTTTCTTGATGTTGAATTTACAAGGAGAGCTGATGGAACTTTAAGAAGGTCCATCCATAGGAAATTCCATGGAACGGCCAACTGACAAGCTTCTACAGCTGGGTACCAATCAGTCGGAAAAGAAACCTAATCAGATCTCTTGCCACTCGTGTCCAACGCATCTGCAGCTCTGATACCATGGAAGAAGAACCAAACTTCCTGAAAGAAACCTTCATACAAAACGGTTACCCATCAAGATTCGTAGACAAAAACATAAAACAAAAAATCCAAAAGCAAGAGACAGCATCCGTGCCAAAATACATACTTTATATGAACCTCGACTTCAAAGGAGACCTACTCAGTGATGTTCTTAGAAGGAGAATCTCCATCTCTTTAAGGAGAACTTTCTTTGTGGCAACATTGAGAGTAATGTCCTCTAGTCGCCCGCTGATCTGTAGAAGACCAAAAGACAAGATCCCACACCTGACCACTTCTATGTGTATATATCAGTTCACCTGTTGCTGTGGAGCCAGGTACATCGGTCGCTCAACGCGTATCCTGTCAAAAAGAGTCAAAGAACACTATCCAGCGTGGCCGGAGAAAGGAAGTAATGGCTGCATAAGGAGTGCAATAATCGAACACCTCGTCAACACTGGTCATTCCATCTCAACAAACACCTCCTTCAAAGTAATCTACAAAGTGAAGAACAACCTTCCAAAGACAGTACGATTCCGTCTTCTTTGCATCGCAGAAGCCCTAGTCATTAAGCTAGAGGAGCCAGAACTGTGCATACAAAAGAAAATTATTCAACCACTTCTACTCTCATGGTAACAACTCTGTTGATTTGACTTAACTTTTGTTTGTATGCTTACTTTTCTAACTACTTAAAACCCTTGCGTAATTCCGTATCTTATTTTGTTTCCATGTAGACCCTGAGTACAACTCTTTCATCAAACTATTCATGTGATTACGTAACTCTTCTTTAACAATCGTTTGTGACAACTCATCACTTTTGTTACTACCCTCTTATATCAACATCCAATTCATCTGAACTTACTAATTGTATTTTCGTTTGACAAATTTAATGTACACACACACATACAAAACAACCATATATATTTGCGATTGTACAGCTATGAAAAGGAATTCGCCGAAAAGAGACTCTTCGCTGAACTACTTGTCTTCTGTCTATTAATTTGAAAGACACCCAAAAAAATAGGTTGTTAACGAAAGAGCATGAAGACACACATCCGAAATAAATTATGTAATAGGTAGAAAGAGTAAATAAAGGGTTAGTTAAGAAAAGGATGTTACTAAAAATTCCATATTAGATAAGTTTATTTAAATTATCACACAGTGATGATTCAGTATTAACAACTGGATGACGTTTCAAGCATAAATTATTCCCACTCATTATTATTATTATTGTTTCCTTTAATTCCTAGAGGAACATAGGGCTTCAACGGCGCGTCTCCATTGCGTTCGGTTCTCTCCTAGAGTCTTCACCTGGCTCCAAGTCTGCACACACCTTTTCATCTCCTCTTCACATGACCTCCTCCAAGTCACCCCACCTTCGCACTGACGACCGACTCGCCACTTCCCTTTCGGGTTCCACTCGAGCAATAGCTTGTCTAGTGATGTCACTTGATGGTTTCCTCAGAGTATGGCCAGCCAATCCACCTCCATTTCTTCTTGCTTATTTGTTGTACAATCGGTTCCTGCTGTGTTGGTTTGCTCCCAGAGATCTCTGTTGCTGATCTTTTCTGGTCGGATATCTGGTCTTGAGTATTGAGCGAAGACAGCTGTTAAGGAAGGTCTGTAGTTTGTTTGAGATGCTCTTTCTGACGCGCAGTGCAAGTCTCTGATCCGTATAGTATGTAGTACTGACTTCACATTGGAGTTGAAAATCCTGATCTTATTCTCATTTTCATGCTGAGTGCCGTTGACCCCCACACAGACTTGAGAGTAGTGAAAGCTTGTCTTGCTTTTCCGATTCTTGCTTTGATATCCTCGTCAGTTCCGTTCTCCTGTAGTTGAAACGATACTTCCTATGTAGGTAGGCAGGTAGGTAAAGAAGGTTGTTTCTTTCAGGTTCCTCCCATTTATGCTGATTGTTGTCTGCTGTTGTTGTTGTTGTTGCTGTTGGTAGTGTTGCCCAAGAATCTTCATCACCTCTGTCTTCTCTATGTTTACCTGAAGTCCTATCTTTGATGCTTCTTGTGCCAACTTGTTGCTTTTTGCTTTCGTATCTTCCAGTTTGTGGGGAATCAGACATATATCATCGGCGAAGTCCAGATCCTACAAGTTCTTTGCGTGAGTCCATTTTATGCCTGTTTCCTCATTGCCCGCCGTTTGTCACATATCCAATCTACTGCAATCAGGTAAATCATTGGCGATAGTAGGCAGCCAGCTTGTCTTACTCCTGTCCTCACTTCGAAGGGTTCCGTAAGTTTCCCATTGTCGATTACTTGGCATGCAGCATTGTCGTACAGCTGTTGGATGAGATGTATAATTGTCGGTGGCACCCCATAGTAGCGAAGTAGTTGCCAAAGCACCTCTCGGTCAACACTGTCGAAGGCCTTTTCAAAGTCGATGAAGTTGAGATAGAGAGGTGACTGCCATTCCAAGCTTTGTTCAATGATGATCCGTAATGTGGTGATCTGATCAATACATGACTTGTTCCTCCTGAGTCCAGCCTGTTCCCACTCATAATCATTTCAATTTAGTCACATGTTTTCACAGTTTCTCTTATACATTTTCCCTCTATTTCTCTCTCTCTTTCTCCAACTTCACTTTGTTGTTCAAAGCTTCATTGATTAACCTCTCTGTCTCTCCACCTAACTATGTTACCTTATAATACTCTCACCTTGTCCCACCCTAATTTTGTGATTGCATGCAAGTAAATGCAGTGTAATGGCTGAGCTCTATTTTCTAGGTAATTTAACTTAGCAGGGTCAATTTATGCTCGAAAACTTGTCATCCACTTGTTAATACTGCATCGCAGTGCGATAATTAAAATAAACTTATCTAATATGGAATTACATTCTACCACAGTGCCCAAGTTTGACACTTACATTATATGTTATTAAAAAGTCACAAAGATTCAAGAAAAGCATTATTAACAGAGCAGTAGAACTTGGAATAATGCCCAAGGTAGAAGGAGGTGTTGGAGAAGTTTCTTCTGTGTACATAAATCAGGGTTTTCTATCCGGCTCACTAAGGCCTCAGCAATACGAAGTATAGGGAAGCCTACCGTTTTCAACTGGAGGCTTCCTTTCACTTTGTAGATGACTTTGAATGAATTCTCCGTGCATACTGAGTGAACAGTGTTGACTATATGTTCAATTATAGCACTTATTATTGATCAACTGGTCCCTCAATTTCACCCCCCCCCCCCAGTTACAATTTGATTATTCATCACATTTTTGAAACATTTTGATGGCGTAAACAATAACCCTAACTAATTTTGTTTGACAATCCTCATGTACGCACACACACACACACACAAACACACAAAATAATTATATATATAAATGCGATTGTACAGGTAAGTGAATGAATCCGTCGAAAAGAAACTCTTTGCTGAACTCTGTTGTTCTTGTATTTTCTTATGATAAAAATAGAAAAAACAAGAATGACTTCTCAAATGGAACTGAGTTTCCTGAGTTCATAAGATGTTCTTTTCCCTAACTGTAAACACACCTACGTTCCCATTTTGCTAGCAAGGTTGAATAGTGTTCCCGAGAGTGTTTTATAAGCGGATAAATGGTATAGCTAATGTATTCAGATCCACAGGAGGAAGTGAAGTGATATGTATATACATGTTGATGAGGTCCTTTACTTGTAAAATGCTCTCGTTAGCACTAACCAGCCTGGTTCGGTAACAGAACATCTCGTGAACGTAGGATACTCAGCTCCATTTGAGTAGTCCCATACAAGATCTAGTCGAACCTGTCCAAGGAAGTGAGATCAAGACATCTGGACATAGCTGAAGCATTAACGATCCAAAAAGTGAAGAAAGAAGGAACTACTAAATTATCATTATAATTCACACCAGCTCTACTCTCCACCTCCAACAGATCAATAATATTGATTTCATAATTAAAAATTCATTAATCACTGATAATTGACTCCTACTTGTTTGTTTATCAATCAGCTGATGCCTTTATCATCTATCACATGTTCTCTCTACAAAATACAATCAGTGCTGAAAAATTTGACGCACCTGAAATATTTTGATAATATCTTCCTTATAATTCGTATTTGGTGGATTTAAACACCTTTACTTCTTTTCTCTTGACTGAATTTATATTTGAGCTACTGGTAATGTGATGTGTGCTACTTATTACAAACGATTTAAGTACTATGTAGCAGGATGACAATATTAATAATTAATAAGTATTATTTTATATTTTAGGCAGAAAAAAGCTATTTTCACAGGCGAGAACCCATGATCGTAGGTTAGATACCAGCATCTGTAAAAAACTAACATATTCTAATCAATACTTAGACTTTGATATTCAAGTATTGGTTTCTCTAGGGATTTGATTGATTGGTTACAGGATTTATTCATGAGCTCACATCAGTTAGAGAACCGTGGGAAGCACTGAAGTGTCCCAAACTAGGACGAGACAGCTAACAAGTACTTCCAGGCTTTCCAATGTTTCTCTAACCGATAACAGCTAATGATCAAATCCTGTAGCTTAGACTTTGATTCATCCCACATAAAATCCGTACAGGTAGGTTTAGATAATTGTTTATATAATCGAGGCAGGAACCCATCTACTAAGTCAGAAGATTTAAATAATGAAATTAAATATATACGGAAAACGTTATAAATACCCAGCAAATTTTATTCAAGACGGTATATGCAGAACATTCAGAGAAATAAAAGTACTGGTGTAAATAATAGGAACAACACAATGAGTAAGGAATTCAAGGCTTCAATAGTACTGCCATATAAAGAAGGAGCATAACAGGTTCTACATAGGATTCTTAATAGAGCTGAAATTAAGGTGCCATTTAAATCAGCCAACTCATCCAGAAATAAACTTTGTTGGCTTAAAGACCGGACAGATCCAATTAAATTAAATGATATATTTTATCAAATACCACCTAATGACCCTGAGGTCAGCTACATAGATTAAACTAATAGAGTGGGGCCAGTTAGTGTTAATTTCTTTCTTGACAGAGAGAACTTATTATGCTGCAAAACTCGTTTCCCTTAACACCACTAAGCAAGTGATTCAACAATCTGGGAAAGACCAGTCGCCAATCCTCGACACTTCAAACTGCGTATATCAATTTGAGTGTGTTTGTGGAAGCAAATACATAGGTCGTACGGAAAGGAGATTGTCTACTCGCATGATGGAGCATTTGCCAAAATGGTTGAAAACAGCTGAGTTCAAAGTGCCAAAATCCTCAATAACAAAGCATCTTGTGGATTACGGGCATGATATCGACGCGGTCAAGTCATTCACCATTGTCAGCAGACAAAGAAACAAGAAGATGCTTGCAATTGCAGAGGCTTGTGCAATTCGAGTTTATAAACCAGGTCTCTGTGTACAAAAGGAGATGGTCGTGACTCTGAATCTACCATAGTAATACGTTTACTTATAATTCTACCTCTTATTATTATTATTCTCATTATTATTATTCTTGATTCATTTAAAACTATCCTTTATCAGTAGCATTATCTTAACTCACTTCAACACTATTATTATTATTGTTATTGTAACTATTACTATTGATATTACTCTGTTTGCAATTCATATTATATTCTCTAATGTCTAATTGTTTATCTAAGTGATGTAATTGAAGCGTAATGCAATTTACCTTAATTTTGATCTCCCATACTCCCTCTCCCCTTATCTATTTGAACATGACCTGGAAAAACATTCGCATCTGTCTTTCTGCATGACTAATTCAATGTAGTTTGTTTACTTATTAGTCTTATATCTCCCAATGTAATCTCAGTAGTATTTATAGCCGTGTATGTAGAGTATTCAGCTGACGAGTTCTACCGGAATTTGATGAATTCATTAAATCCTGTTTTATTAACCTTATTGCTTGTTTTAAATTCGTATCGGGAAATAAATGTTTTCAATTTCTTGATAGAGAAAGACCAGATTTGCAGTATAAAATCATATCATCATTCTATTTCACAAGTTCTCATCAGCTGCAAACTACCTGAAGTTACAATGTTTGTAAATAATGACATTTCATACTTCAACGTTTGAAAGGTAATTCTTTTCTCATCTGTTCTCTGCTATTCTTTCTTTCGTGTTAAATTTATACTACTTACTATAAGTGAGTAGTATGAATATTTTCCTTCTTAAACATGGTTATTGAGGTTTTACTCAATGTAATTATGCTCTATTCGATATATATTAATTAATTTCTTATAGTTGAATATAATCCGCTGTATACGCTTTATTTATGTACTCGTTAATATAGAACATTTCTAATTCATATCCTTTTATTCTGTGTCTGGCATACGCGCGCCGTTTAAATAACACGTGGATTGCCTTTGACATAGCTCTGTTCATTTTTCTTTTTGGCGTACATTGATTGTGCTTTTTTAACGGCATTCAGTCACAGACACCTCACATTTGAGGTTTGTATATTAAATATCATATTTCATGTTTAATATTGCACCGTATTTTAGACAAGTCCTGAGTTTTCGGATTTTATGCGTTACTCAACATCTGGTTTTAATAATCGTTTAGATTATCGTCCCGAATTTCTTTTGGAAGAAATTGACAATTAGATTATCAGAACACAGAAATTCGGCTGGTGCTAGAATAATTAACCGTGCTAAGTTGAATAATCTAGAAAAAAGCTTGGCCATTGAGATCTATTCACTTATATGTAGGATGGGATAGGGTATACGTATTACGAAGTTATACAGTTAGGTAGAGGGAGAGAGAGAGGTTAATCACTGATTATTTGTTCACAGAATCAACATAGAATCAGACACATGCAATCGAAATAACGCAACGCCTATCCATGATTAATGGGAAATCGTGATCGAATAACAGGAAGGAGTAAGGTTATATAAAGCAAGTTATGAAGTCATGTGAATTCAATGATAAACTTATGATGAGAAATAAATTGTGCTCGAAAAGTCATCGGGTTATTAATTCTCTTTCACTTTGTGTCACGTCAAATAAACTGATCTAATAGAGAATAAGTGTAAAATATTATGAGTTACTAGTAATCTTGATTTCCGAGTTTGACCACGGAGTGATATTAGTTAGAGAAGAATAGAAAACCAAGGAGTACTAGACAACTGTTTCACCCTACCTTGGGACTGATCCGTAGTACGCACCCACTGGATTTCAAACCGATGACCTCCCGGTTGAAAGGCAAGCACTTGAAGGTTAGACCACGGGCTGATATCAATTGGAGAAACATTGAGAACAAAGGAGTACTGGACAGCTGCTTCATGCTAGTTTGAGACTCATCGACAGTACGCGCCCACTGCTAGGTTTTGAACACAAGACCTTCCGGTTACAAGGCAAGCTCCTATACTGTTCAGTCACTGGAACCCGATCCAATGTCCAGCCCGTGAATTCTAACGTCTACCAATCCGTGATGCATTTAGCTTGAACATCAACCAATGCCATAGGTAGGAACTCCGTCTTCACTCCCGACTGGATGGAACCCATTAGTCACGAATTCTCACTAGAAATACAGGCAATTCCATCCTGTAGTTAGTCACTAGCGAGCATCAGATTAATTTTGAAGAGTTGATTTGTAAGAATTTGATTTGTTTTTACGAGTTTTGTGGCGGCCGAAAAATATGGAATCCAATGAAAATCGTGGTTGTTATGTGAGATTGAAAAGGACTCAACCTTGAACCGCGCGCAAGGAACGAATCGGTTGCTCTCACTCCGGCGGCTCGCTCAGCACATTTGCCAACCAACTCTGTCTCGCACTGATCGACACATCCACATTAAGATATTTCGCTCCAACCTGCTTTCCTCTACGCAGGAGCTCTCCGACAGTTGAAATCTCTAAGGTGTAGTTGAGTATTTGCATAATCAACAAAAGGACAATTTCATTCCTATTATTTCGTACGTCTATATTTTGAATATTTTGTGACTATTGTAGTTTTTTTTTTCGAATAACTTCATTTTTTTTGTATACTAACTTAAATGAACTGAATATCTTATATATACAAACTTGTTAGTATCTGTTCTGTCCTTTTTAATTGCGTATATAAACATACTTAGTTGCTAGGTCCACTACAGTTTGACCACCGATGATTTTCAATGGTTCTTTAACTAATATCAATCCGTGGGCAAACTCGAAAAACAAATCAAATTCTTACAAATTAACTCTTGAAAGTAATTAAAATTAGAATAAATATTAAACTGTTATGGGTCCGGACAACCAAAATATTAAAAAAAGAGAATTAGTCAGAAGGTAAATGTTAGATGAAGTTGTTTCATCGTCGAATAAACTGAGATTGGATATGCGAATTCCCTTTTAATAATGCGATTCAGCAACAAGAAACAGGATATTATGAATCAGCTTTACTTCGCCCATATGCCTTGTCAACTGGTTGAAACTTGAATGATGAAAGTTAGTAATTTTATTAAAATTTTAAGATACTTTAGTTAACTGGAGATCACATTGCAGAGATGAACAACATATGGCATAAGAAATTACTGGATAAGACATTTTGTTTTCTTCCGCTAGGTTAATCCCTGTGTGCCAAATAACACCCTCTTTAGTTGAATTAATAGTCGACAAGCACGCTTCCTTTATTAGCTTTAACTGGCGAAGCAGATACATTAGAAGAGCACAAAGAAGGGTCTGTCTTCAATTTTCTGAATAGACACCAAAAAGTATGCCTTTGAGAGGAAGTAAATCTTTGAATAACAAATTCAAACAACCTCTGATTGAATTCCTTATAGATACTAGGCAGACTCAAGCCTCTTGAAGACAGCAGAGACTCTCGCTATCAAATAGTTAAAATCATAACTTGTGTATTTAGAAAGAAGCTGTAATTAGCCTTTATCTACCCTGATAACTCGGCTGTCAAGCTTTAATTGAATGCATCATATTTTATTGGACGTAAATATTGATTTATTTCCACTCTGAATTGGTTAGATCATCATTTATACTTCTGATATCTAACTAAATAAACCTGAGCTACAATATTTATGTATTAATTATTTCTAATATCTTGTATAATCTTATGATTTATGCTCTTCAGTCTCTTCTGCTATATTTGTTAGTTTCTTCCAAGAAAATTCTGTTGTACTGCATATTATAATTAAAGCAATTCGTCATACTTTACTAGTCTAACAGTTCAATTCATTTCATGCATTTGGTTCCCTTGATAAATTTCGATAGAGAAAGAAAGACCAGATTTGCAGTATGAAATGATATCATCATCCCATTTCACAGGTTCTCATCATCTGCTGCAAACTATCTGAAATTACAATAGTTATAAATAACAACATTTCATACTTCGTTGTTTGAAAGGTGATAGAGAAAACATTATAAGGTGAACGCATCCGGAATATATAAGCACTACAATTTTTATTTTAAGTTACCATCAATTTATGTGCTATCAAACTATGAAAAAAAGAGGGGGAGGTGATAGAAGACAGAAAACAGAAAAATCTAATAAACAGTGTTAGCTTGTACGTCAACATAGCGACTCAAGTAGATACCTCTAGATGGTGAAGTCGCATTCACTTTCTTACTCTACTCCTTCTCTTTCAAAAATTTAGATTCGTATAGATCCAAGCCACTATTATTTTCTTGTACAGTTTTATTTCCCAACAAAGGTCAAAGGTCATTTTCAGTTAAGAAACACAGATAGATAAAGAGAGTATGAGAGATAGCAATGCATTGGAAACAAATGAATCATCTCATTGTAATAAAGGTTTTTTGTATTTCGCAATGTATGAAAAACAAAACGATATCGCTGCTTTTACTGACATTTCGCTATTTAATGCTCCTAATAGCTTTATGGAAGTAGTAATATTAAACTAGAAGTTACAAAATCTCAACTTATGCATCCACCAACTAAATCATCGTTCCTCAGCGCACATACACACTTATCAGATCCAACAATCTACAGCTTCCTGATTTTATTATCTTTACAAATTGATCAACTTGACAACACAAAATGACCCCATCTGAGGAACGATGATTAAGTTGTTATATATAAGCTGAGTGGATTTTGTAAATTCTGGTTTATTATTACTACTTTAGTAAAGCTATCAGCATCAGCATTAAATAGCGAAACGTCAGTAAAAACGATAATATCGTTTTGTTTTTCATTCATTGGGAAATACAAGGAAACATTTGTTATAATGAAAATCATATACCCAGTACCCAAATTTTTTTTAAACTGTTAAAAGTGAACTTGGTTTGGACAAATATAACTAATTCCTCCCGTTTAAGATATGTCAAGTTCACTTTATCATTATGTCAACAAGTGGATAACAAAGCTCTTAGAAACAATAAAAAGGAAAGTATATAGCTATCTTTCTCATGATGTGTTCAAATTTATCAATTGCATTGATAATATTAATATTACTTGGAAAACTATGCTGTCACTTGATGAATGTTTGGCGTTTACTAATGTCCCATTAAATGAAACTGTATGTTTTATTTCTAATTATTATATTGACTTACAGAGGATAACACAAGGTGAATGTATATGCTTGCATCATACTTGAAAGGGTTTATACTTCATTGTACATTGAATGCCCAATTTCTTTTTCAAATCAAAATTTACAAACAGACAGATGAGGTCACTGTAGGCTCACCACAAAATGCTTTACTAACTGAACTTACTAGGGCGAATAGTGCTCTTGCACTTGATATCAAGGGAAAGAAGTTTTGCAAAAGATACAAGGGTGATACGTTTATCATATTTGGTGGAAACTGTGATTTGGAAGACATCCTGAAAGTACTCAGTAACAGTCATCCTGCTTTACTGTTTATGTCAGAATAAAAAACAGGGAGTAAAATATCTTTCCTAGACGTGCTGCTTATGAAGAGAGCTGATGAGTTGCTGAGAATATCAATTTACAGAAAATCGACATGCACGAGACAACTGACTGTTTCTTACGGTTTTGTTCTCATGGACAGAAAAGAGAATTTAACCCTTTCTCTCTCAATACGCATCCGGAGAATTTGGAGTGAAGCTGGCGTTGATGAATAGCTTAAGCAACTGAAAAAAACTTTCATAGAGAATGAGCATCCAATACACTCTGTCAAGACCAATAATAAATTATCTGAAAGAAATGCAGAGTGGAACAAGGTACCTAAGAAAGCAATGCATCTAAACTTAGAATTTAGGGGGGGCGGTGATACTCAGAGTAAAGTGCTTAAAAGCTGGTTGATAAGATCATAAAATAAAACATTCTTTGCTACTACTCTACGAATAACTTACTCTAACCGTCCACTTGTGGAGGCCGAAAATATCAAATTATACGTTCATTGTAAAAAAGTAAAAAACAATGAATTCACTGCACATCATGGATGTTAACTGATATATCGAATAATGAACTCCATCGTGTTCACTGTTCACTACGGGTGATACAACCTTCCTTCTCCAGTATTTTTGCTTCCCACTACTACCAATCATTGCTGGCTGGTGCCCAATCCATATATCCACATTTTGGATCTTTTGCTGGAACCTACTCTTCTTTTCGCAAATACCTCTCGGGCTGTGAGCATACCCCTGCGGGGAGTGAGCAATAGCAGGTCAAAAAGACTACTTCAACTCCGTACGTTTTTATTTGTGTATTTTGGAACAATAATAACACCAAATAACTATATCTTATATATATATATATATATATATATATATATATACAAGTTCGTATTTGTTTTGTTATTTTCCTTCGTGTATAAACGAGTTTAGCCGGGTAGTCCGCTACACACTGTTGCACCTTAATTTCAAAGAAATGTTACCTCGATTATCTAATTCCATGTGTATTTATATGTTCACCTGCTCTTGTGGAGCTAGTTACATAGGATTTTCGTCGAGAAACATATCCCACCGCGTTTGAGAGCACCTTCCAGTTTGGATGAGCAAAGGAGAACGTAGAAGTATTAATTCATCCATATTGCAACACATTATAGATACTGACCACTCAACATCTGACACGTCGTTTAATAGTCTACAAAGTCCCGCAAAGTTTTCCGAAAGGGACACGAGTGCATTTGCTGCGTACAGCAGAGGCTTTGACAATACATAACATTAAGCCAGAACTTTGTGTTCGAAAACAATTTGTACTATCTCTTTAGTTACCATGGTCTTGATTTTACTATGTAATTTAGAAAACTTATTTATTCCATGTTGTTCCAATCTTGCTTCGTTATCACATTCTAACATTTTATTTTACTGACGACACCTCATACATCTTATTTTCCCATCTTATTACATTTGAACAAATTCATATTTCCTGATGTACTTCCTATTCTTCTTATTATCCATTCCACGCGTGTCTGCTGAACTCTTTGTTAACCTTTGCTTATTCATTGATATGTATACTCAATGTGTGATTCATAATCATCCACACCAGTACAATATCACTTTAGGGTTAGATCACGGATTGATATCAGTTAGAGAAACATTGAAAACCAGCAAGGAGTACTGGACAGCTGTTTCATCCTCGTTTGGGAGTCATCGTCAGTACGCACCCACACACCCGGGTTCGAACACAGGACCTTCCGGATACAAGGCAAGCTATTTAGCCAATGCGACCCCAGTCAATGGCCAGACCATGAATTCTAAGATCTACCAATTCGTGATGCATTTAGCGCGACCACCAACTAATGTCATAGGCGGAACTCCGTCCCCACTCCCGACTGGATGGATCTCACTGACCATGACTTCTCACTAGAACTCCAGCCATATTCGACCTGAAACAGCTGTCCAGTACTCCATGGTTTCAATGGTTCTCTAACTGATAACACCCGTACTTGGTGATTTGATCACTAAGCTGTCTTTTTATAGGACACACGTTGATGATGTTACTGAGGAGGTGGGAGAATCAAGTCTGTAACAAAACACTTAAATGGAAAGAATCACAAGATGGATATCTAGATTATCTACTAAAACTATCGACAGAGAAAACTTAAACAAACTGAGGTGACAGCAATCTGTAAAATTAATATATGTGAAGAACTATAATAAAATATTTTTGAATATATAGTTTAGGTTGTTGTCCACACATAGTTAGAGCTTCGGTGATACATACTTGAAAAAAGCATAAACTGCTTTTTAGAGTGACTAAATTTATCCCTGTAGACAACTTTAAAGGATACTTCTCCTAGGGCTAAATGATGCGACTGAAAAAGATGTGAACAGATGGAAGGTTTCGCCGCCCTATATTCGCGCTCCATCAGCCAAACAGGGTAAGATTCAGCTACAAGTTTCCGGAGAACACTCTTACAATAACCAATGTAATCAAGTCTTCAGGATCATATGGAAGAGTAGTGCACAAAGAGGTGGACATCCGTGATAGGTTGTCCATCTCGCATTGTCAAATCATACTTCGGTTAAAACATTATCTTTATTCTTATCACATGTGCAGAATTGACTGAACAGTTTTTAACGCCACTTAAATGCCTTTTTCCGTAATATTAACACGACTGTACAGCATGAAAACGATAGCCCTGAAAAGAAATATTTCTTCTCTAAAAAATGTTATTCATGAATAATGAATAAATGGTTATATTTCATAGGTCGCACTCACATGGGTTTATCCATGTACAACAGCAATCACTACAGGAAGCCTTGATCTCTATATTCAGAAGAAGTATATCTAGTCGCTTTATTTTCGTTGGCGCACAATGAAGCGAAGAAAAGTCCTGTATAGATATCGATAATTAACACATTAAACTCCTAGAAACCTGTGCCTGAAAGTAAGCAAATATTCTCAGACTGCAATTACCAAACATATTGTTGATACCGGTCATGGAAAACACCCATAAGGACATTCGAAAGAAGAGAACACGAAGTTCAGCATAGATATCTTTTCGTCGATTGCATTTTCAAAAGCTGTACAATCACATTTAAATACATAATTTTACATAGATACAATTCTTATTTGATTCCAAATAATTACGAAGGTGAATAAAAGGTGATACTTATTTTCAACTGGATATGGTTTACAAGAGGCTTAGAAACAAAATTACACAGGATTAGAACGGATAACAAGTGTGTAAAAATGAGCATGGAAACAAAATTGAATTTATTTTTACACGCTTTATTTTACACACTTGTAATTCGTTCTAATCCTGTGTAATTTTGTTTCTAAGCCTCTTGTAAACCATATCCAGTTGAAAATAAGTATCACCTTTTATTCACCTTCGTAATTATTTGGAATCAAATAAGAATTGTATCTATGTAAAATTACGTATTTAAACGCGATTGTACAGCTTTTGAAAATGCAATCGACGAAAAGATATCTATGCTGAACTTCGTGTTCTCTTCTTTCTTCATACCGGTCATCTCGTAGAGATTTCTAAGTCCTTCAAAATATTAAATAGACAAAGGACAGCAAATTGACTACTATTTGCCGAAGCGATCGCAATCAAACGATTCAAACCAGAATTATGCATACAGAAAGAGAGTGTTGTTAATCTCTCACTCCCTTGATAACTGAATTTTGGTTTTGATTACATTAACTAGTCATCTTTTTCAGTGAGCTCAACTCACTGAACAAATCTAAATCTTATAAACTGTAACCACTTTTGTTTTTTGAGTTACTATATGAAACTACAAGCTAACACTGTTTGTTAGATTTTTCTGTTTTCTGTCTTACTCCTTCCACCTTTTTTCTACTTTGAAAGCTTGTAAATTGATGATTAAAACTTAAACTAAAAATTGTAACGCTGCTTACACTTTGGATGCGTCAATTTTATAGTATTTCTTCTCTACTACCAATTAAACATTAAAGTATGCGAAATAGAATGATATCATTTTATACTGCACATTTCGCCTTCCTTTCTTTATCGAAATTTATCAAGGGAACCAAATGTATGAAATCCCTATCCTGTTGCTTTCACTTTTCCCCTTGTTGCGTCAATAAACTCTCATCTGAGACATCCTACACTGTCATAATACTTCTTATCAAGTTCATTACCGTGCGTTTAGGGTGAGTTTTTTCGTATTTGTTATTGTATTCACACAGTACTATTCTTTCCACATTATAAAATTCTTCGTTACAAAGAATTTATTAAGGTCACTTCTCTCTAAACTATATTTTAATGTGATAGTCCCCTTCACAGGAGTAAACAAAGTTGCCACAGAAACTTCTGCACGATGAAACCAAACACGTAGTTTAAGTGATAATCAAATCAAATCTGACAGGCTATTGTTATTCCACATTGTACATTTGTACCAGGTAATACGCAACAGACAGCCGGCAATGAGGAAACAGGCATAAAATGGACTCACACAAAAAACTTGGAGGATCTGGACTTCGCCGATGATATATGTCTGATTTCACACAAACTGGAAGATATGCAAGCGAAAAGCAACAAGTAGGCACAAGAAGCATCAAAGATAGGACTTCAGGTGAACATAGATAAAACAGAGGTGATGAAGATTCCTGGGAAACACCACCAACAGCAACAACAACAATAGACAACAATCAGCATAAATGGGAGGAACCTGAAAGAAACAACCTACTTCACCTACCTGGGAAGCATCGTTTCAAATACAGGAGAACGGAACTGACGAGGATATCAAAGCGAGAATAGGACAAGCAAGACAAGCTTTCACTACTCTCAAGTCTTTGTGGAGGTCAACAACACTCAGCATCAAAAATAAGATCCGGATTTTCAAATCCGATGTGAAGTAAGTGCTACTATACGGATCAGAGACTTGGCACGTCATAAAGAGACCTTCATTAACAGTTGTCTTCGCTCAATACTCAAGATCAGATGGCCAGAAAACATCAGCATCAGGGATGGATCTCTGGGAGCAAACCAACTCAGCAGGAACCGATTGTGAAACAAATAGGCAGGAAGAAATGGAGATGGATTGGCTGGCCATACTCTGAGGAAACAATCCATCAAGTGACATCACTAGACAAGCCATCGCTCGAGTGGAACCTGAAAGGGAAGCGGCGAGTTGGTCGTCATTGCAAGGGTGACTTCGAGGAGATCATGTGAAGAGGAGATGAAGGCGTGTGGGCAGACTTGGAGCCAGGTGAAGACTCTAGCAGAGAACCGAACGCAATGGAGACGCGCCGTTGAAGCCCTATGTTCCTCTAGTAATTAAAAGAAATAATAGTAATACAATAATAATAACCAGGTATTACACTTTCTGACTGTAATTCTAATTTAACTTTACTGGAGCCGTTGTATATGCTGAAATTATTTGATTTATAATACTTCAGCCTACAGAAGAATTTATTCCAAACAATTGTTCGCTCTAATTATTATTTTCGGCTGAATAAATTATAGGTTTACGCAGATTACTACTAATTTATTTGAGTAGTATATATACACGAATTTATAAGTGACCGATGTAATTCATATGAATATTAACACACATGAATATTATTTTACTGTCAGCTAATCTCTTCTCTCCATGCATTGATTCATTGATGGATATGCTACCTTAATCTCACTGCAAAATAAAACAACTAAGTAGCGAATCGATCGTTCGATAGGCTGACATGCAACATACATACAGAATACAACTGAGTGTTGTCAGATTAATATTACAATTCGTGTTGTGTTCTGTGTGTGTAACTCATAGTTAGCAATACGAATTCAAGTAATCGAAGTGCAGACATGTATGTGGTGGTATATCACTTCTAACTTATGACAGATTGATCGATTGATTAATTGATTGATGAATCTTAAGCATAGCTAGTCTTAGTGTTATGTGACTGATTTTAAGTGATGTTCACTGATGGACCGAAACTCAGCAACTTGTTTTGATTATTTCGATTTTTTTTTCAATTTGAAGTGAGCTTATAGATTTCTCCACGAGTTCATTAGTTATCTCTCCTGGTGATTGACCTTGAACTCCGTGATTGTATTTTTTGTGATTTCACCCCTTCTAGACTACTTGTATTGGAACTGATTGTTTCTTTGACCTGAACTTTGACCCTTTGTGTGTGACGTTTCTTTCTTATCGGTTGATAAATTTTGTCTATCTCAATGTGTCTATTGATTGATGATTCATTGGAATACCAAGCTGCCAAAAATTCTCTAGCATTCTTGTTGTTTCCTCTGTCTAATATTTGAACGTCGGTTGTCCCAGTCGAATTGATGTCCGTGGTTGTCTGTATGCAGCGATATGAGGGAGTGGATTTCATGTCTTTTGACGACTAGCTTATGTTCGTGGATACGAAGACGAAGAGGACGTCCACTTTGGCCAATGTAGTGTTTTTCGCAGTTGTTACAATTTATTTTGTAGATGATGTTTGTTGTAACCGTAGGGGAATTAAATGAGGTACGTTGTCGCCTTGTTCTGTCTGCGCCTGACTAATATGCCTATCTGCTTCTGGTACCTTCCGATTCAGCGAACCACGCGAATATCAAAAGACAAAGTCTGATCTCTGACTGTGTATTGTAGTACGACAACTACGACTACGACAACGACAAATAACTTATTTAGGAAATGGTATTTATACAATTTTACAAACAATAGAGACAGCTAACAGTATTTGAAATAATTGGTCGTAATAGTCAATAACAAAATGCGTGGGAATGATGATATACCACTTATGCGAGATTAACAGTCATTAAGATAATTGAACAATAACAAAGTGCCTGGGAAATGATAATATAACACATATGCGAGATTAACAGTCATTAAGATAATTGAACAATAACAAAGTGTGTGGGATCCTATCACCTCCCTCCGTTAAAAGTGTAGGACTTGCTTTTTGGACCTATTTGAAAAGGTTTTGGAGCTCTTCTTTGTCGAGTTGACTTTCGCGTACTGGATAGATTGTGATCTGCGTCCCGGGCTTTCGGCTGTGGAAGGATTTGGCGTCGTACGATGATAATGTAGCAAGGATCTATCCAAAATTTCTTCTGTTGTTCCCTCCCCCTTCGGTTTTGCATAAGCACGCAGGCGTTGCAAGAGAGACTGACCAGATACATGTCCGGGAACAACGTTCTTTGGTGAGGACGAAACATTAGAGCATACTGAATTTAACGGTACATTGAAGATATGAAGCTTGTCTAACCAGTCAAGACCAAGCAAATTCAAATCATGGTAGTTTGTGACGTAACATACACCGTTGAACTGATTCTCACCAAACTGAACCTGGCAATTTATCTCACCCACGAGTTTCAGTATATCTCCAGAGGCATTCTTAGCGACATGCTCGGTCGGCAGAATCTGTGGGCACCCAAGTTTGCGCCACGTAGTTCGGGAAATTAAGGTGATATCTGATGCCGTATCCAACTGAAGACGAATAGATTTGCCGTTAATACGTAGTGTAATGTACTTACGTTTGCTGGCGAAATCGACTTTGGAAGTTGTGAAAATAGTCTGTACTCGAGGAGATTGTTTTGGCTTGAAACGACTACTTCTGTTCTTCATCGAAGAATTTTTCTGTGGTGGACAGTAACCCTCTTTATGTCCAAACCGGTGACAATTACGGCATTTATGTTTCTTGAAAGGACAGAACTTGACAAAATGCCACGAACCACAGTGCCAGCACACTGAAGGAGGTTTAGCTGAATTCTGAGACTGACGTGCTGTGTGCTTAACGGTGATCGGAGGACTTTTCACTGTGTTAACTGAATCAAATTCAGACGAATGTCGTTTGCACTCCAACATAGCAGTATCGTGCTTCAAGTTGATTAAGCGTTGGCACTCTGCTGTCACCATTTGTAAAGTCATTTTTGGGTCTTGTTCCACGAGTGACAGAAGTCGAGTTCTTATGTCAGTATCTTCTGGGTTCTTCAACCCACAAATAAAAATCAAACACTTGAACTGATCTGATGTCATTTCGTGTGGTTTGAAACTTTCGCATTCCTTGTTCATTTTGCCGGCGTAAGTAACATAATCATTGGAAGGCATTTTTGTCAATTGAAAACATTAATACCGAATATTAAACATGGATGACTGTTCACCAAAGATTTGTGATAAAATGGTGACTGTCTCATCGAATGATAACTCACGTGGGTTCTTAGGCAGAATGAAGTTAACATATCTATTGTGCTCAACAATTCCAAGTTTTCTTAGTAACAATCGGACTTTGGCAGCATCATCAAACATGTGGCATTCAATACGAAAAACGTCTTCATAACGATTGAACCATGCATCAAATACGAGACCAGATATTGGGTCGTAGTTGAACTCACTGATGGAATTTGAGATGCTTTCATATTTGTCTGAATGAGATGTTGTTGGAACTTGAATTGACAGCTTCTGAGTGAGAGCTTCGATTAATTTAAGTTGAGCTGCTTCATTCTGAAGTTGCTGCTGCTGCAAGATGGATTTGAGATCGTCCAGAGAGATAGACATTGTAATTGGGTTGTAATTAACACAGTCAAAAATGTTCTATATTTGCGCTGAACAGAATAAAACTCGTCGTCGCTTGCTTGTTATAACTGCAATAAATTAAAGTAAACCCCGTCGCCAATTTGTTGTAACTGCAATGGATTAAGGTAAAACCCCGTCGCCAATTTGTTGTAACTGTACGGGGGATTTAAATGAGGTACGTTGTCGCCTTGTTCTGTCTGCGCCTGACTAATATGCCTATCTGCTTCTGGTACCTTCCGATTCAGCGAACCACGCGAATATCAAAAGACAAAGTCTGATCTCTGACTGTGTATTGTAGTACGACAACTACGACTACGACAACGACAAATAACTTATTTAGGAAATGGTATTTATACAATTTTACAAACAATAGAGACAGCTAACAGTATTTGAAATAATTGGTCGTAATAGTCAATAACAAAATGCGTGGGAATGATGATATACCACTTATGCGAGATTAACAGTCATTAAGATAATTGAACAATAACAAAGTGCCTGGGAAATGATAATATAACACATATGCGAGATTAACAGTCATTAAGATAATTGAACAATAACAAAGTGTGTGGGATCCTATCAATGTTGGTTTTATCTTCTTTCGTTGTTGAATCTTTTGGTTGACATAGAACTGAGTGAAGTGATTTTGTGGGTTTGTGTGTGACGTCAATTCCTAAAGGTTTGAAGAGTCTTGCAGTGATTTCTGAGATATCCTTTATGTATGGTAGGGCGATTTTCTTTGTGCTTTCCTTGGGGGCTTTTGGTTTGATAGGTTTGCTTGGGGATGTATATCAACAACTCCCAACAAATCCCAGACAAACATTGGTCAACCGCATCCAAAGGACCTTAAACAAGCTCACCAAAACTGGACAGATCACAAAACAAGACCAATGGCGAATGAAATCCAATGGACCAGTTCTCCCCGATTCTACAGCAGACCCAAAATACACAAGCCAAATATCACGTTACGACCAATTGTATCACCACCAGGAACTCCAACATACAGTTTATCCAAAGAATTATATAGAAAACTGAAACACCTAACGGAATCTTGTGATCACTCCATCAACTCTGCTATCCACTTTCTTGAGAAAATCAGAGGCATCCAAATAGATGAACAAGAAATAATGATATCCTTCGATGTCACAGCATTATATACCTCAACCGGACAAAAATTAGCAAAAGAGACCATGGAGTAATTACTCAGCAACGACAAACACCTCCCACAACAATCAAAAATGCAAAACACAAGCTGGATGGAATGCATAAACCTATGTCTAACAACGTATTTCCAATTCAACGGCTAAATATATTAACAAGTCAAAGGAACACCTATGGGATCGCCATTTCAGGTTTGATTGCAGAAACAGTGTTGCAAAGGCTCGAAAACATAATCCTACTAAAGATCTAACCCGAAATCTGGATACGTTACGTAGACGACACATTTGTAAGAATCAAAAGAAACGAGTTAGATAAAACACAGAACTCAACAAACAACGCCTTCAACGACATCAAATTCACAAGAGAAGAGGAATCCGAGAACAAAACCCCATTTTTGGACGTCTTAGTCAAGCGAACAACTACAAGGGAATTAGAAACTCAAGTCTATAGAAAATCAACTCACACAGACCAAATACTGAATCACAACAGCAACAATCCAATAACACACAAAAGGAATTGCATACAAACACTATTCAAGAGTGCCAGGACTCATTGCAGCACTCCCACCTTAAGGAAAACTGAAGATAGATATCTCATGGACGTCTTCCAGAACAATGGATATCCACGGAATTTTATCAAAGGACATATACCCCCAAGCAAAGTTATCAAACCAAAAGCCCCCAAGGAAAGCACAAAGAAAATCGCCCTACCATACATAAAGGATATCTCAGAAATCACTGCAAGACTCTTCAAACCTTTAGGAATTGACGTCACACACAAACCCACAAAATCACTTCACTCAGTTCTATGTCAACCAAAAGATTCAACAACGAAAGAAGATAAAACCAACATCATCTACAAAATAAATTGTAACAACTGCGAAAAACACTACATTGGCCAAAGTGGACGTCCTCTTCGTCTTCGTATCCACGAACATAAGCTAGTCGTCAAAAGACATGAAATCCACTCCCTCATATCGCTGCATACAGACAACCACGGACATCAATTCGACTGGGACAACCGACGTTCAAATATTAGACAGAGGAAACAACAAGAATGCTAGAGAATTTTTGGCAGCTTGGTATTCCAATGAATCATCAATCAATAGACACATTGAGATAGACAAAATTTATCAACCGATAAGAAAGAAACGTCACACACAAAGGGTCAAAGTTCAGGTCAAAGAAACAATCAGTTCCAATACAAGTAGTCTAGAAGGGGTGAAATCACAAAAAATACAATCACGGAGTTCAAGGTCAATCACCAGGAGAGATAACTAATGAACTCGTGGAGAAATCTAAAAGCAGAAAGATTGAGCGAAGAAATATTTTCTTTTCACTTAGATCCTCATCTCTGGCTCTACTCTAATATATATAGCATTTTTATTGCAATACACAACAATTTAGCAATCAAGTGGCAATATGTTTTTTAAGAATAATTAGTCAGTATCAAAATGTCATTGGGGGTGATAATTAACGAAGAAAATAAATAGTCTTTTAAAAGGTAGAAATGGTTAGAATAAATTAATTTTACAGGGATAACACGTAATTAAAGATGAAATGGTCAGAAAAATAAAATAATTTAGACAATTATAATTTTTATAATTTTAAAGGTTTAGGGGGAAATCTAAAAGCTCACTTCATCAAATCGAAGTATGCGCTGAAGATGTCGCCTAGTAGGGCGATGAAAGCTTCACAAATTAACTATCCAGCTCAGGGAACACAACCACATGAGAAAGAAGCTTTAGTTCCTACAATATTGTAGATATGTTTTACTGGTCAGTTTCTGTAAGCACAAACTCCAATACTGGAAACGTAATCTGATTCACCCTGGTGACTAGCCCTATACGAGAAGTTACCTGAGAAGTCATCACCAACGGGTTCATATATCTATTCAGTTTGTTACTCATAATCCTATACACTAATATCATCATAGCATTTTAGTATTTCCCCTCGCTGTCAAACTTATATATATATATATATATATATATATATATATATATGAAAATTGTTTTCGTAGAGAAAAGGAATTAACTAACTTGGGATCCAAGTGATAGAGGTCATGAATATTCATACTTAAGTGGATAGGGTGGGCAGAAGTGACGGTGCTAAAGGCAGAGTCAAAATGATTAGAAGTTTTTTTCCCAAATCCATGGAAAATTCTACCACCAATGACGACTGGATTTAAACGACATGTTACTAGGCTATTCAAATGGATTGGAATAAATGTAACTAAATACTCGTTGAATCATAAGCTTGTCTTGTTTTTTAGTAATAATAATAATAATAATAATTTTATTCCAAATAACATTAATAATTCTACAGAATGAAGTCAGGGGATATAAATTATCTGAATTAGAATAGTCAAGAGTTATGTGAGTACCGAAGCTCTAAATGATGAAGAATGAATACGGTATACTAAGGAAAAACAGATGCTGTATTAATAATAAGAGTAGAAAACTGGCACTATGGGTGAATGTAAATCGATTATGGAGTAAAGTGACATACAGACACAACTTAATCAACGTGATGACATTCTGAACACATTTTAATGTTCCTGAATTGATTATCTTGCTTATGAGGAACAAACTGTGCATATACTACACGTATTCATTGAGTGGACCCTGAAATAATCGGTCGAAAGTCTAGTGCTCAAGCTAATGAGCCCTATCTCCATCAGTTTCTGATCATGTATAGAAACATAATATGGGGAACGCGCTTAAAATTATCAGTTGAGTGATGATTTCAGTCCTTCTGAACCCACCTTTTTACATTACTGTAAACTTCACCTTTGCTTCATAATGGTCTCTTTATCGATATGACTCTGGGAATTTTTAGTAGTTTGAATCGATTAGCTTTAGTTAAGCAGGCGTGCCCGTTTACCATTAATCTACCGGGACAAGGTAGCTCCGAATGGAACTTTGGTAGTTTTCCCAGCATTACGTCGAATATTTTACTTGAACTCACTATACAAACTTTGCTTCTAGTGACAAAGCGTGTTCAGCAAGCTTACCAGATAACAACTGGTGAACACTTGTTAGCTTTCGTAATATGTAGTATAGCGTATAATGACATCATGTCAAACGTCCCAAAGTAAATTACTGCATGCCACAACAACTTTGCAAATTTCATATTCAAGCTAAATCTCTATTTCCCCATTGGTTTCATAACTTGACATTTGCCACATATCATACTCTATGTAACACTACCAGAAGTCTCAACAGGGGGATTCAAAGCCAGGCTACTCTCGCACATGGGTTCCTGGCACCATTTCAATCAAAGCGGAAAAAATACTACATTGACAAGCATCATTTCAATTGGAATGAAATTTAATAACATTCCCTTTGACATATTGGCTGCTGCGAGTCAAAATTTCAAAGATCTTCGCTTTAGATATGACACCTAAAATTCGCCCTGAACACTAATACCAAATTAAAGATAAATCTCTAATGCCTTCCAGCCGAAATTCAATCGAAAATTCCACGTCACTCTTCGAAATATTAGAAACGATCAATACTATCACCCTATTGGTCAATACGATTTCATTCTTTCATCTCTCATTGGCTAAGAATGTTCTGGTCAAGGTTATAGAAATTTCCAGTATTTTCTACGCTAAACTGTATTTATTATAATCGACAGCCTTGTCTGTCATCCTTTATTTGGTGCTACACTCTCAGATTCTACCAAGTTCCTACGTGCCTATCTACTTAGCTGTGTTTAAAGCCCAAATTCTACTGTGACCTATACAAGAATGCCAAACGCAATTGGAATTGATCTTGGTACTACGTATTCATGTGTCGGTGTTTTCCAGCATGGGAAAGTGGAAATCATTGCCAACGACCAAGGCAACCGAACGACACCGAGTTATGTTGCTTTCACAGACACTGAACGCTTGATTGGTGATGCTGCTAAGAACCAGGTGGCGATCAACCCAACGAACACAGTGTTCGACGCGAAGCGATTGATCGGTCGACGATTTGATGACCCATCAGTTCAGAGTGATATGAAGCACTGGCCTTTCGAGGTGATCAATGAGGCTAGTAAACCGAAGATCCGTGTTGAATATAAGGGTGAGAGGAAGACATTCTTCCCTGAGGAGATCTCGTCGATGGTGTTGACGAAGATGAAGGAGGTGGCTGAAGCGTATTTGGGTAAGACGGTGACTGATGCAGTGGTGACAGTTCCTGCCTACTTCAACGACAGTCAACGTCAAGCTACTAAGGATGCAGGTACGATTGCTGGTCTGAATGTGTTGAGAATCATCAACGAGCCGACGGCTGCTGCTATCGCGTATGGTCTGGACAAGAAGGTTGGTGGTGAGCGTAATGTGTTGATATTCGATTTGGGTGGTGGTACTTTCGATGTGTCTATCTTGACAATTGAGGATGGTATATTCGAGGTGAAGTCTACTGCTGGTGACACTCACTTGGGAGGTGAGGACTTTGACAACCGTTTGGTGAATCACTTTGTGCAAGAGTTCAAGCGTAAGCACAAGAAGGATATAAGTGACAATAAGCGTGCGGTTCGTCGTTTGAGAACAGCTTGTGAACGTGCTAAGCGTACACTGAGTTCAAGTACACAGGCGAACTTGGAGATTGATTCGTTGTGTGATGGTATTGACTTCTACACAGTGATCACTCGTGCTCGATTTGAGGAGTTGAATGCTGATTTGTTCCGTGGTACATTGGAGCCGGTTGAGAAGGCGTTGAGAGACGCCAAGATGGACAAGTCTCAGGTGCATGAGATTGTGTTGGTTGGTGGTTCAACACGTATTCCTAAGATCCAGAAGATGCTTCAGGACTTTTTCAACGGTAAGGAGTTGAACAAGTCAATTAATCCAGATGAGGCTGTTGCTTATGGTGCAGCTGTGCAGGCGGCTATTCTGAGTGGTGATAAGTCTGAGGCAGTGCAAGACTTGTTGTTGCTGGATGTGGCGCCATTGTCACTGGGTCTTGAGACGGCTGGTGGTGTTATGACAGCACTGATTAAGCGTAACACGACGATCCCGACGAAGCAGACTCAGACGTTCACAACGTACTCGGACAACCAGCCAGGTGTGCTTATTCAAGTGTACGAGGGAGAACGTGCTTTGACGAAGGACAACAATTTGCTTGGTAAATTCGAGTTGTCTGGTATTCCGCCTGCTCCTCGTGGTGTTCCTCAGATTGAGGTGACATTCGACATCGATGCCAACGGTATTCTGAATGTGTCGGCTGTGGACAAGAGTACTGGTAAGCAGAACAAGATAACTATCACGAATGACAAGGGTCGTTTGTCGAAGGACGATATTGAGCGTATGGTGAATGAAGCTGAGAAGTTCAAGGCTGAGGATGAGAAGCAGAGAGATCGTGTGTCAGCGAAGAACTCACTTGAGAGTTATGTGTATGCGATGAAGCAGCGAGTGGAGGGTGATGAGTTGAAGGACAAGATACCTGAGGATGACCGTAAGAAGGTATTGAGCAAGTGTGAAGAGACGATTCAGTGGCTAGACGCGAATCAGCAAGCAGAGAAGGATGAGTATGAGTACCACCAGAAGGAGTTGGAGGGTATTTGTGCACCAATAATCACGAAGATGTATCAAGCAGCAGGTGGCGGTGGTATGCCTGGAGGCATGCCAGGCGGTTTCCCAGGTGCAGGTGGTGCTAGCAGTGGTGGTGGAAAGGGACCAACAATCGAAGAGGTCGACTAATCCGGTGGTATTTGTATTTCTTGTTTTATTTTCACGCAATGTTCATGCATCAGATTATCCATGTTAAAATATAGTCCATTATTTCCCCATTGATTTGAATTGTGTTGTTTTTTCTTTGCGTTTTCACGTGTTTGGGAAGTAGATGGTAGTTGTTATTGTTGTCGTTGTTGTGATTTGACGATATGTATTTGGTGTTTTCGCGCTATGTGGTAGTTTAGTATGCGTTATCTTAGTGTAGGTCGTTAGAAGGTGGTAGTAGGAGCGAGCTCTGTCGTTGGATAACAACTTTGATCAGTCTCGTTTGATGACTTTCTCTATAGTTGTTGTGAAATGCGTTTTGTAGTTGTGTGGTAAACAGTTATATCGGAATTTGCCGAAAATATTATCCGCAATATGTTCGAGGCTACATATCTTAATTCGTCTGGACCAAATTTTGGCGAGTTTAGGAACGTTTGTTATGGACGTCAAGCTTACCAACTACTGGATATAAGGAATTATTGGGAAAATAGAAAGCACCAACGGTACCGTGAATATATCACAGCTAATGTAGCATCTGTGGGCTTAATGTAGTATTGTATTGTGTCGTGTAGGTGCTGGACGTATCATTGCATGTCAGTTGCTCTCATTATCTCCAAATGTATTACGTGACTACAGGACATAGCGTAATGTTCCCAACCTCGGGTAATGTATTGACTTATTGTTTACTATCGTGTGAACCAAGCAGCAGTCGTACTGATATTAGTTTTTCTGACTTAGCTGTAGCTCATTCCATAAGTAACTAGTTATCCGCTCCAACAACAGTAAATGGATGCCCTCCGCTATGCTGTATTTCACCAAAGCACGGTAATTTGTGAAGTTTTCACATATTTGACTACGTTTCTATTAGTATAGTGGCTTGTGGCTAATTGGACTAAGCATTCGATTTCCTGGTGGTTGGTCCCAGGTTTCTGTTCTGTCGCACCTATTTCAGGCCTTACAAAATGAATGTGGTTCATAGGCTGGGATGTTAAAGACCAGCTGAGAAACGTGAGTTCAAACAACTTAATATCCTGTGCAGCAGAAACTAGATATCAGTGGTTGGGAGCGCGTTATAGACATTTATGTGTTGAGCTATTGACTCCTGTAGTAAAATCGGATTGGGGAAGGTTAATAATATTCCCATAAACTTATTGTTAATATCATCCTTAATGTGTAACAACTCGTTTTAAGTCAGTTAAAGTGGTGAATGACTCAAGTTGTTTTGGGATGAATATGAGAAGCGAATACGATAAAGGAAAATAAAACGATATCTTAAGCATTAGTATTTAGTCTATAAAAGGCCAATTGAATAATAATATTTCATTTTCTTACTAACTAGTCAATACTTTTTGTAATTGCATTAAACCCACAACCTTATCTTATAACTTTAAAACTTAATTTAATCTGATTATAAATCCACAGTCGTATGATAACTTCTTTAGGAATTGACTTTTTACCAAGCAACAGTCACATCGACTTTGATTCAACGTATAATACTATCTCAGTGTGTTTGTCATGCGATTCGCCTACGTCAAAATGAGATGATTCTGAGGGACCAGTCTACACGAACTATCAGTTTAAAGATAGAAAGTGAATTGGTTGACTCTGTTGACCACTTCACTTACTTGGGAGGCTGAATCTTCTCGTATAGACTGATTGCTCACAAAATCTCAGAACCAATACAAATGGCTTGTATGACATCTGTCAAATTACGTCGTCTCTGGCTTAGATGCGATATTCGGTTATTGATGAAAGGAAGTGTGTACTGCACATCAGTTCACTCTGTCCTTTTTTAAGGCTGAGACGTGGCTATTGAAAGTGGAAGACCTGATGAGGCTAGTTGTCTTCGATCACAGATCTTTGTATTCTATTTCCTAGTTAAGTGGTATAATATAAGTATAAGATAACGAAAGGAAGTCAGTCGATGAGATTTTGAAGCTGCATGCATAAAGATGACTATGAAATGTATTACACCCACCAATTCATCGGCTTATTCGACGAGTAATGTTAACTGACAAGATTAGGCTGAAAAGGGTTAGTGGTGGTTAAACCAAAATCTGGCGTCAATCCATGGAGTAATTGACTGTTCGTTTGAGCCAGCCAAGTAAAGGAGTGCAGACCACGTGGTTGGGGTATTTGGGATTCTAAGAACCAATGGCTGAAGACTGTTCCTAATGTCACAAATACATTCACTCTTTGTAACCTCGCAGATCTATTAAGTCCTCGTGTTTTCCCATGTTACCATTCCTTATCATGTATATTTTTCTTCATCATAGTTCTTCTAAGGTTTCTTTTTTTTTACATTTGTGTCCTATATCGAGTGTGATGAACTGAACTGCTCCACTTTTGCGTAATGTTCTACTTTAAAATTCAGTCAGACATTCATGCCCTACATAGGAATGAATGTATTCATCACGTTCTTGGTTGCCATTTTAACAATCTAGTTTTACGACAGTTACGACCTAAAAAGACTTATTTGTAAAGCATTTTCTTCGTGCATGCCGAAGTTAATGTTATCAGTGCATAACAGACTTTAAAGTAGACAATCTCAAAATATGGTTGCAGAAATATTTCCATAGAATTAGGCAGTTTTTTTGATTTTCCCGTTGATTGATTGGGCTGAAAAAATCATACTGGTGAGATATTGAACGCTTCACGATTTTGCGCGTCATCCTGGTGAGATATTCCCAGTCAGAGAATGCACCTGGGCAATGTGCGCTAAATGGGTAGTTTTGATGGGTAAATAGGTGGTCAAAAGATGGTGCAAATGCTACATAATTTGCCCACATTGGCCACTTTTTCCCCGTCTGCCCATGTCCAGGAAAATTTAATTTTCCCACTTTCCCCATGTCATTTTCTAAAATAACCCACTTCACCCATGTTACAACAGAAAACAGCCCACCTTTTCCCACTTTGCCCAAATTTGAACGGAATACTGCCCACTTTTTTACCCACATATCCCAGGTCCCAAAAAAAATTCACCAACTGGGTCGGCTCCTAGTATGCACACCTCGATGGTATCTGAGGATTAACTTGAAGCAACTTCGGTGCCTCGGTAGCACAGCAGTTAGGACGCTCGCCAACCATTCACATGGTCCGGGGTTCGACCCCCGGCAGACGCACTCATTTATCTCGCTAAGCCAGAAATAAAAGCTGGTAAAGAAGAAAGGTTGGGCATGAGACTAACAACCCCATCCTGGGGAAAATAGGGCTTCAAGCTAGAGGCTTGGGAACGTAAAGGAATAAAGAAAATTTTGGTGGATAATGACTAGCAGTGAAATCCAGGATGCACATTTCATCCCATTTGACACACGTCATCTAGATGTATCTGAAACTCGAACAGATTACCCGCCTTTTCAAACGTTAAAGCGTTATCCACTAGACCACCTAATCTCAGTGGGGACACCATCATTCACAGGGAATTCAGGTGCATCCAGGTGAAGAGTCCCAAATCGGACAAAATACGCGGCCTGAATTCCATTGCCAGTCACCATCCAGCAAAAGTACTTCAAATTGTTCAGATTACCTTTCGGAAATGTTGAACTAACAGAGAAGGTCCTGCAAATGAAGTAGCAGTCGTGGATGTACCCACTTTATATATTTGCGTTCAAGGTGGAGCTGCGGCGTGTGCTACTGCTAAGATTCATCAGTAGTATATAAAAGACGTTCATCGGTATAGAAATGTCAAATAGCAGAGTGATAGACTTGACGTCAATGAGAGCAAATGAACCAGTTTGGCAGTGAAAAATAGGAAACTTGAAAAGAAGGGAAAGAAACACAATACGAAGGACATCTTATTAAATAAACTTGCTGCAAGTCAAACAGAATGTTGGGCTGTTAACTAGTTACATTCCTATTTCTCACAAAGAAAGCAGTACACCGTGTATAAAGGGAAGTCTTCCACTTCATTGGCTACTGAAGATGGTGCCCCTCAAGCCTCTGTCCTTTCTCCTTTTCTTTTTTCTTTCTTCTTACATGACTTGCCTCACTCTGATGGAATAAACTTTGTGAAGTACACTGATGATTTACCAGTTTCAATGGCTGTTAACTCCCAGCTAGATTGTACCAAAATAAATAGCTTTCTGTCGGGAGTCAGTAAATGGTCTGAGTCTAACGGTCTTAAACTGAATCCTTCTAAATGTCAAACTGTTAATTTCAGCTTAAGATGTAAACGACAGTTAGAAGAAGCCGTCGATTCTCATGACACTTGTGAGATTGAGAAATTAAGTATCTTGGACTTATTCTGTCTTCTGATCTCTCCTGGTCTTCCCATGTCTTAGCGATCTCCAGTAAAATATTCCTCCTGACATTTTACATTAAGAAGTTAAGGCACTCGGGTATAACTCAACCCCTCCTCTTACACTTCATAAACTCTTGCATCCTACCTATTCTTCTTTATTGTTCACTTTTATTCTTTCCTGGTTTGCTTAAAAAGGACTATGTCACAATTCGTAGAATGCTGAAGACTGTTAGTAGGACGAGTGGTGTCCCAGTGGACCACATAGTTAACGTCGTTGCCGACAGGCACTTGACCTCGTGCAATAAATTTGCTAGAGGGATTTTGTCTGACTTGGAGCATTCACTTCACCCTCAGCTTTCACCAAGCATCTCCTCAGGTAGAACAAGAAGTAACTTCAGAAAACTGTATGCTCTCACGTCTAAGTATAAAAATTCTATGATACCATACTTGGCACGTATTTTATGTGATGAAAATAGTGTCAGGCAAGAATGAACTAACCTTTTTTCATCCAGTAAATAAACAATTTCCTCCATCCATACTTATATACCTTCAAGTTTTACTTTTATTATTTCTGTTATATTTATGGTCCTCTTGCTTCTTTGTTTTACTTTCATAATTGCAAACACCAACTTATCTCTAAGACTGCTGTAATCTTTGTTTTTCCCCTCACCATATCATGTAAAGAGAACATTATAGTTAATATTTTTAAACATGCTAGGATTTCTATACCGCATCGACAATACTGTGTGAAACAAGTCCACGGCAATTTTCACTTGTATTATTATTACCTTAGCTGCTTTCATTATTATTATTTCCATTTTATATGCTGCATGTTTTTGACATTACCCCTATTGTGAATGTGGAAAATTTTCTGTGTGATTAATTTTATTTAAAATTTGAGGAAATTAGATGCAACATTGTGATTAATGCTGAAAATTCCATTCTGTATCACAAGTACTGTTTTTGGAATGAAGTAAATTATTATTAATATTATTATTATTATCATTAAGTAGGACAACATGGAGGATCTGTGAAAATGACGGTTTTCGTATAATTTGTACATAATTTTCCTATATAGAGATATCAAATTCCAAATAAACATTCCCTTACCAAGTCTCTTGTCTTCTGTCATTACAAAGTAACCTAAAAAGGACTGCAAGTACAACAGCGATGACTGTGGATGTTCTGATCTACTAATAGCTACAGCAGATAGTTGTAGTACGCGTCGACCACAGAAAGGACTCTTCTGGAAAAAAGCCATTCAATTTATGCATTTAAATCCTAACACTATGTTGTTTGCAGTGTTCAACTTGTTGAAAAACTGACAATTTATAGAAGGAATAGTCCTGATTCGTATTCCATTTGCAACTTCTTTTGTGTACCCACAAGTAATGAACATCCAACAACTGTCGGGACTGATCTCTCAAGGACTGGAAGTCAATGCAGTTTTGTCTATAGACAAAACTTAACCCCCGCTATAGACCTCTGTAGTGTAAGTCACGATGTACCACCTTTGGGGTTGGGATTTTATAACTACTCATGGAATGTTTTGTGACTGCACGATGGAAACACTTTACTGCTACTGCATACCTATACACTAGCATTTCAGCCTCGCCCTTGACCCCCCCCCTCCTACCCCACGATAAAATAGGCAGATAACTTGGTGACTGTAACTGCCTTTAGTCTCGGCAGTTACCATTCACTCTAATTAAAGACTGACAATATAAAATAACATAAACAACTGTTAGTTTGGGCCTTTTAACTCATTACAGGGTGCGAATGTGGCTGAATATCTTAAACACTCAGCCAATAGGTATCATGTTCTAAATTTTCTCTCCACCTTTGTTTAAGCCTGAGAAAATGGGTCCATATATATATATATATATATATATATATATATATATATATATATATATATATATATATATATATATATATATATATATATGAAATGTGGCTTGTTTTAGTTATCTGTTTATTATCCCTATACATGTTGGCGTTTTAAAGTAGATCCTGATGCAATCATAAGAGTACATATAGATGTATGACTATTCGTCAAAAATGGGGATGCCATCGTTCGGTGTGAATACAAGCATGTGTAAGATATGCCTTGTAGGCTAAATCAATTTGCATCTTGGTTCGAAAAAACAGTCGTTAAGATTCAGTTATATCTCTTGAGAACATTTTCTAAGTAGACATTGTGCTCAGCCAGCGATGAAGTGTGTTACTCCTAAGATATGTGTGTAACAGTAGAATATGATTCACATTGCTTTCAGTAGCTAAATATCATCATTCCTTGTTATACAAACGTGTTAGAAGAGGATTTTCAGCTAAATTTATAGTCGGTGTACTGTCGCTTATACATTTCTTGAGACTTCAGAAGTCTCGGGGTAACGGCAAAGTAAGTTGATATGGTTATGAGCAATAGTTTGTGCTCGAAACGTCAACAGTTAATATTGTTGTATTACACTGTATGATTTATCAAAATAAAATCTTATCCATAATGGAGTTATACTCTACCACAGTGCCCAAGTTTTATACTTATATCAATAATAATTGCATAACACACTTACTAAACCACCAATTTATTTTCACAACTAAATATACCTAGATATGACCCTTATTGTTTGGGATTTACCGTACAACAAACAATACGTCTGCTGACTGCTCGCAACATAGAACTTGGCACAGAAATGCAGCAGTTCGAGTTGCCACACTCCATCTAGCCACAAAAAGAAAGACGAGAAAGAGAATCAAAAGAATAATGATAAACAGAAATGTGAGGGAAAAATAATAATAATAATAATATGGGGTTCAATAGATATGGCAGATCGAAAAGTCTGAATGTATCTGCGTCATTGAGAGCAATGATGAGCCATGTTACGGATTACCTGAAGCCGTTGGTTCTTGGAATCCCGAAGAGCCTACGCATTTAGTCTACACCTACCTACGTGGCTGACGAACTGATTCGAGCTTCTTGTCTGACCACCCGTAACCCTTTCCAGCCTAATCCTACGTCATCTAATGCTGGTTGACAAGGAAGGCAGTGGATTGGTAGGTATAACACCTGTCTTAGGTGTCTCAGTCGATATAGCTTCGTAACCTATTGATCGACTTACTGTCTTTACCTGGCACTCTGAAATAAAGCTCAGTATTACTCACTATATCACCTTATTATTATTATTACTATTATTATTATTGTTATTATTATTATTATCACTTAACACGAGACATAGAGTGCGAACATCTGAGAAAAGAGGCAGCTAACCTCTTCAGATCTTCCATTTTCAATAGCCATGTCTCTCAGCCATAAAAAAGGACGGAGTGAACTGATGCGCAGTACACACGTCCTTTCATCAATAACCGAATATCGCATCTACGCCAGAGACGACGTAATTTGGCAGATGTAATACACGCCATTTATATTCGTTCTGAGATTTTGTGAGCAATCAGTCCATAAGAGCTGATTCAACTTTGCAAGTAAGTGAGATGGTCAATATGCTCAACCAATTCACTTTCTATCTTTAAACTGGTAGTTCGTGAAGACCAGTCCTGCAGCATCATCTTACATTTGGCAGGAGCAAATCACACACCAAACATTTGGAGACTGCTGCTCAAGGTGTTCAGAATACACCTAGTAGGACTATATCATTCGCATATTCTAAGATAGCAAGACTGTTGCTTGATAACAGATCTATTTCCAAGTTGCTGACTGCAGCTAGGATTGATTCCATTGGTACTTCTATGATGATGAAAGAGGGACAGCGAGCATTCTTGACGGACACCGCTTGTTGTCGTCACTTCAGGTGACAGTTCTCTATAAGATTAGTGAGTTCAAGTGGAGTGCCTTGATTATTGCGATGTACTGTCTCGCCACTCCTTTCGGGATCAAACATTGCCACAGCACCTCACAGCCGACGGAGTCGGATTCCGCCTTCAGGTCAAGTAATATGGCAACTATCAGATGCCAGTATGTCTATTTTTATGAATCCGTCGAGGGCTGAATACATGATCAATGCACCCTCTACCTGATATTTTCGCTTTTGTTTTTTCATGAGCTCCAATTTGTCTACACATCATTGTTGAGCCTAGAATCTTAGAAACCATATTAGTCAAGCTAGTCGCGGTATGTTTATCACAGGGAGGCTTGTGTACTTGGAAAATAGTAATAATGATAATAATAATCACTTTATTCCAAATGATACTAATGATACAGAATGGAATTTTCTGCGTTTTTATACATATTGCAACAATTTAGCTCCTTTTATAAATATGTACATACATAAAATTTAAAATAGTAATGATAATAGTAATGATGAAACCATTATAAACAGAATGTTGGTGGAAACATAATGATGATGATGAAACCATTATAAACAGAATGTTGGTGGAAACATAATGATGATGATGAAACATTGAAGTATATGTAGAGAGTACCGCAGATAATACATGTAATAATAATCTTTGATTATACTTTGGAGACAAGATAACTTTAGCTGACTGCTTGCAGGAACTGAAATTCCTATCAACAACAATGTCAGTTAGTTGAGTCAAAGGCACACCACTAACCGTACATTACAGACTTCAGTATTCTGCGTAAAATGACACAGTCTTTTGGTCAGAAGTCCAGGGAAGAATAAGGGTAAACAATAAATGACTTACACCAGTTCAACAGGATTACGTCTGGATCCCAGATATTACTTAATACGTGACTTAATCCAGGCAGTTTTTCACCGAAGTCCTTAAACACCTCTGGAGTCATTCCGTCTGGTTCTGTGGTTCTGCCTCTTTTCAAATTAGGAACAGCCCTTGTAACTTCAGTAAAAGATTGAGGACCGATTTATACATCCCATTCAGGTAGGTGTTGGGCTCTGCGGACACATATGATAGCGTGTAGATTTAATCCTTAGTCTAGTCTAGGGGTAGGCTGTCTTTATACTGGCAATATTTTATCACCTTGAAGACCGAAAATCTTTTTGGGAGAATTCAGTGAAGCAGCCGATACCACTTAGTCTGTAAAGAGTTCTAGTCGTTAACCATCCTACATAACAATCTGACCTCCATCCGTAACTTATTTGACCACAATTTAAGCATCTCATGATCACCTCGCAGAGGCATCTCGGATAGAGGAAAAACCTTTGAAAAGTCAACTCCCTAGATACATTTTAGTGGTAACAAGACATGTCGAAATGAAGTCACTTTTCCTCCTGTGACATTATAACGATAAGAGATTTGGACATCCCGTCATCTCATATGATAATTGTGAGGTATCAGTAACTAGATAAGTTACAGGATTTCATCATGAGCTGACATTGGTTAGAGATGAGATGCTCACTGGCGACTGGCCCTATTCAGGTAGGTAGAGTTACCTGGGGTTCCAGTGGGAAGTCGTGACCAGTAGGGTGCAGCAGGTCGGGTGTGAGGACAAATACTCGCCGAAGACATTGGCTAACGGTTGCGCTATATCATGAATTGGCAGAAGTTAGAATTCATGGGCCATTGGATCGGGTCCTAGTGGCTTAATGGTATGCGAGCTCGCCTTGTAACCAGAAGGTCCTGGGTTCTAACCCCGGTGGGTGCGTTCTGATGAAGAGTCCCAAACTAGGACGAAACAGCTGTCCAGTACTCCCAGGTTCTCCAATGGTTTTCTAACCAATGTCATCTCATGATGAAAATCCTGTAACCAATCAACCAAATCCCTACAAACCAATACTTGAATAACTAGATAAGTGTCTATTTTCTGAAATCTTTCTAATGCTTATTTGTAGGGTGAGCTAACCAATCTGCATTCAGTATTCAAGATGGAGTGTAGCACATTAAGTAGAGTATTTTCATCTAAGTATTAAAAAGCTCTGCACATCGCCCACAGTAATACTGTAGTGTGCAGCAGCTGACAACGATGACTAAATACCTTCATTCCCCTAATTCCTGATACTTCTATTTCGGCATGGCAATACCTATAAAGAAGCTTTTGTTCACAAAACTGCAGTTTCTTAGTGGTATAACCAGTGATGTTATAACACAGAACCTAAAAGCTGCAGTGAAAACGATAGTCAATGCAGCGTTGGTACGCTGTCTCTTTACAACCACGTCAGTTTTTACCACCTAATTTCCCCTCCACTACTTTTATCTACTAGTCTGACTGTTTCAAATACATTGCGTGTATAATTAGACATAGATATGATAGAGAAGATTTATAGCTTAGGTGGATGATTTTGATATGGTTGTGTTCTCTGAGCTGGATAGTTAATTTGCGACGCTTTCATCGCCCTACTAGGCGACATCTTCAGTGCATACTTCAATTTGAAGTACGCACACTGACATATTGGCACTCACTAATTACTGATAACAAATTTATCAACGATCGATATCGGTTAGAGACCCATTAAAAACCCTGGAGTGCTGGATAGCTGTTTCGTCACAGTTGGGAACTCCTCACAGTACCAGTATACCGGCATTAGAATCCAAGACCTTCCTGTTACTAGACTAGCTCGTGGACCATTCAGCCACCTGCACCCAACGCGATGGCCCATGAATACCAACTTCTATCAATTCGTGATTTTAGAGCGACCGACAACTAATGTCATCAGATGAACTAAAAGCAAACAAACTAACTAACTCTTAAAAATAGATCACCACTACATTGTTAAATTACTCTATTGCATTCCAGTCGCTACGCATATTACAGTAAAGTCATAGATGAGGTGATGAAGATTCCTGGACAAGAACAACAACAACAGACAACGATCAGCATAAATGGAAGGAACCTGAAAGAAACAACCTCCTTCACCTACCTACCTGGGAAGCATCGTTTCAACTACAGGCCGACGGAACTGACGAGGATATCAAAGGAAGAATCGGAAAAGCAAGACAAGCTTTCACTACTCTCAAGTCTGTGTGGAGGTCAACAGCACTCAGCATCAAAACGAAGATAAGATCCGGATTTTCAACTCCAAGGTGAAGTCAGTCCTACTTGCTATACGGATCAGAGACTTGCACTGCGCGTCATAAAGAGCATCTCAAACAAACTACAGACCTTCATTAACAGTTCTCTTCGCTCAATACTCAAGATCAGATGGCCAGCCAGAAAAGATCAGCAATAGGGACCTTTGGAAACGGACCAACCAGGAATTGATTATGAAACAAATAAGCAGGAAGAAATGGAGATGCATTGGCTGGCCATACTCTGAGGAAACAATCCATGAAGTGACATCACTAGACAAGCCATTGGTCGAGTGGAACCCAAAAGGGAAGCGGCGAGTTGGTCGTCAGTGCAAGGGTGACTTGGAGGAGGTCATGTGAAGAGAAGATGAAAACGTGTGGGCAGACTTGGAGCCAAGTGAAGACTCTAGCAGAGAACCGAACGTAATGGAGACGCATGGCTGAAGCCCTATGTTCCTCTAGGAACTAAAGGAAACAATAATAATATAATAATACATAAATGAGGACCTAACTGAAAACGAAGTGTCTTCGCTTAATTCTTTTGTCTATTCAATATCTGAATGAGGCGGCATTAGTATAGTGGAGTTAGCTTTTAATGTCTAGATCCAGTACATAAGACGAACTCATTGTCTTTACTATTTTTAATATTGATAGAATTCAGTCTGCATCAAACAAAGGACTAGACGGATCACATTGGTCACTAGTGTTCAGTCAAAATATTTTCAATCCCTAAAATTTTAATATCACAGGAAAATAATGGTGAAAATGAGTTTAGAATCTGAAGTGAGTTGTAATAAAGGATATTTAAGGACATAGAGTGATGTCTTATGCTCAGGGTTTTCATACTGATCGTAAACTACCCGCTGGGTAGTCTTAGTTTCACACTAAAATGTACACAGAAATTGTTACCTAGATAGATAATCAACTAAGAAACAGAATATTGTGTTCTTAATGCTACAATGGGAATTATTAAATTATTAAGAAACAGAAAACCAGCACACGCAGGCAGCCAAATAATACCACAACTCTATCAAGTATTAAGTGTAATCCTCAAACACCTCAGGTGGAAGCAGTGGATTTCACATTAAATGCTGTCACCAAGCATAAATACCAAATTAAAGATAAATCTCTAATGCCTTCGAGCCGAAATTCACTAGAAAATTCCACGTCACTATTCGAAATATTAGAAACGATCAATACTATCACCCTATTGGTCAATACGATTTCATTCTTTCATCTCTCATTGGCTAAGAATATTCTAGTCAAGGTTATAGAAATTTCCAGTATTTTCTACGCTAAACTGTATTTATTATAAACGACAGCATTGTCTGTCATCCATAATTTGGTACTACGCTCTCAAATTCTACCAAATTCCTACGTGTCTACCTATTTACCTGTGTTTAAAGCCCAAATTCTACTGTGACCTACACAAGAATGCCAAACGCAATTGGAATTGATCTTGGTACTACGTATTCATGTGTCGGTGTTTTCCAACATGGGAAAGTGGAGATCATTGCCAACGACCAAGGGAACCGAACGACGCCGAGTTATGTTGCGTTCACAGACACTGAACGTTTGATTGGTGATGCTGCTAAGAACCAGGTGGCGATCAACCCAACGAACACAGTGTTCGACGCGAAGCGATTGATCGGTCGACGATTTGATGACCCATCAGTTCAGAGTGATATGAAGCACTGGCCTTTCGAGGTGATCAATGAGGCTAGTAAACCGAAGATCCGTGTTGAATATAAGGGTGAGAGGAAGACATTCTTCCCTGAGGAGATCTCGTCGATGGTGTTGACTAAGATGAAGGAGGTGGCTGAAGCGTATTTGGGTAAGACGGTGACTGATGCAGTGGTGACAGTTCCTGCCTACTTCAACGACAGTCAACGTCAAGCTACTAAGGATGCAGGTACGATTGCTGGTCTGAATGTGTTGAGAATCATCAACGAGCCGACGGCTGCTGCTATCGCGTATGGTCTGGACAAGAAGGTTGGTGGTGAGCGTAATGTGTTGATATTCGATTTGGGTGGTGGTACATTCGATGTGTCTATCTTGACAATTGAGGATGGTATCTTCGAGGTGAAGTCTACTGCTGGTGACACTCACTTGGGAGGTGAGGACTTTGACAACCGTTTGGTGAATCACTTTGTGCAAGAGTTCAAGCGTAAGCACAAGAAGGATATAAGTGACAATAAGCGTGCGGTTCGTCGTTTGAGAACAGCTTGTGAACGTGCTAAGCGTACACTGAGTTCAAGTACACAGGCGAACTTGGAGATTGATTCGTTGTGTGATGGTATTGACTTCTACACAGTGATCACTCGTGCTCGATTTGAGGAGTTGAATGCTGATTTGTTCCGTGGTACTTTGGAGCCGGTTGAGAAAGCGTTGAGAGACGCCAAGATGGACAAGTCTCAGGTGCATGAGATTGTGTTGGTTGGTGGTTCAACACGTATTCCTAAGATCCAGAAGATGCTTCAGGACTTTTTCAACGGTAAGGAGTTGAACAAGTCTATTAATCCAGATGAGGCTGTTGCTTATGGTGCAGCTGTGCAGGCGGCTATTCTGAGTGGTGATAAGTCTGAGGCAGTGCAAGACTTGTTGTTGCTGGATGTGGCGCCATTGTCACTGGGTCTTGAGACGGCTGGTGGTGTAATGACAGCACTGATTAAGCGTAACACGACGATCCCGACGAAGCAGACTCAGACGTTCACGACGTACTCGGACAACCAGCCAGGTGTGCTTATTCAAGTGTACGAGGGAGAACGTGCTTTGACGAAGGACAACAATTTGCTTGGTAAATTCGAGTTGTCTGGTATTCCACCTGCTCCTCGTGGTGTTCCTCAGATTGAGGTGACATTCGACATCGATGCTAATGGTATTCTGAATGTGTCGGCTGTGGACAAGAGTACTGGTAAACAGAACAAGATAACTATCACGAATGACAAGGGTCGTTTGTCGAAGGACGATATTGAGCGTATGGTGAATGAAGCTGAGAAGTTCAAGGCTGAGGATGAGAAGCAGAGAGATCGTGTGTCAGCGAAGAACTCACTTGAGAGTTATGTGTACGCGATGAAGCAGCGAGTTGAGGGTGATGAGTTGAAGGACAAGATACCTGAGAGTGACCGTAAGACGATATTGAGCAAGTGTGAAGAGACGATTCAATGGCTAGACCACAACCAGCAAGCAGAGAAAGATGAGTATGACTACCAACAAAAGGAGTTGGAGAAGATTTGTGCACCGATAATCACGAAGATGTATCAGGCAGCAGGTGGCGGTGGTATGCCTGGAGGCATGCCAGGCGGTTTCCCAGGTGCAGGTGGTGCTAGCAGTGGTGGTGGCAAGGGACCAACAATCGAGGAGGTCGACTAATCCGTTGACTTCGGACTGTGCCGTTTTCTTTTCGTGTTATATTTTCTCAGAATTTTCATGCATCAGATTATCTATATTTAGTCCATTATTTCCCCATTGATTTGAATTGTGTTGTTTTTCTTTGCGTTTTCACGTGTTTGCGAGGTAGACGGTTGTTGTTATTGTTGTCGTTGTTTTGGTTTGACGATATGTAGTTGGTGTTTTCGCGCTATGTAGTAGTTTAGTATGCGTCATCTTAGTGTAGGTCGTTAAGGGTATGGTAGGAGTGGGCTGGCAGCTGTGATCAGGCTCGTTTGATGAGTTCGTTGATAGGTGTTGTGAAATGCGTTTTGTAGCAGTTATCGAAATTTGCCGAGATTATTATTATTGTTATTCGTAAGGAAATGTGCGTGAGCGTAATGAATAAGAATTGTTGGGTCGACTTCTGTCATTGTCTGTATATGGATTAGGTGGCGGCCGGACATGTAGTGTTCCTAACCTCGAGTAGTGTCGAGTATTGACTTGCTGTTAACGCTCGTATGAATCAAGTAGTAGTCGTACATAAGTTGATTTACTGATATTAGTTGTTGTCTAGCCTTTATGACTTAGATGTGGCTCATCCCATAACTAATCGGTCATCCGCTCCAACTTTAACTAATATGTGTTAAGTCATTGAATAAACAGGTGGATATTCGTATGGTTTCTGTGATATAATAACATCTTATTTTGTATGTTCGTAGAATGCTGAGAATTGTTGTAGAACTTCAGACTAATTGGTGTTTCACCTGTTCACCGCTTAACTGATAGGTTAATGCTGACGTTCCCAAGAAACTGGAAAGCGAAGTGTCTAGGCCGTTTAGCTCTTCAGTAATTAATGTAGTGTTTGATGTTATTGGGATCTTTCCCATAAGATTATTAGTTCTACAGCGCTGAATTTAAATGAACTAAACTCTGCGATTAGCATATGTAACTGTTTTGGAAATGATGAGAAGTGCCACACTAGTAACTTCCACTGACTGTTCAGGATTGTTAATTGAAATATTCTCAGGATGTCTATGATAATATGAGTAATCTTAAAGAAGTTAGCTTTGAGGTTGTGTGAACTATTCAAGGAGTTTATTCATCTGACCGATACTTGCCTGCCAACAATTTCAGCATTTAGTGTGAATATTAGCTCAATTATGGACGGATTTGCCACGTCTCTGAATTGTAGAACAAGGCTGGATGATTCGACTACGCGATCTCCAGCTTAATGATCAGTCTTCTCGGTGTCTTAAAATCCTATCCGGACCTTTAGACGAACTAACTCACCTAGCCACTGCTAAGACTAAACTATACTTTTATTCCGATAGATCCGGAAAAACACTGATACAATGTCGCTGCTTGTTCTAAAATGTCTTAGCATCTATTCGTGTGTCATCGTGTATAAATTGACTAAAAACATAAGCAGTTATCAGAGTCTAAATCTAAACCTAAAATCTTGTTAGAGAGTGTTGCTGCTCTATTTTGACTGAACTAGAATGCACGTATATCTTAGTACTTCTTCGCGTTTATATTTGTGTCCTAACGTTGTGATTACTCGACATCCACAACGTAATTAAAAAGGCACTTGCGAAGGAATACGACAGTGTATTATTGCAGCAATCAAAATTCAAAAATCGAGCGAGTACAAAAAGTATCAATTGTTAACATGCATGATTTAGAGTAATAAACAAATGAAAGTACAATTACACAATGAAAGTATAGTACGATTATGAGTAATAAAACGGGTCACTACAATAGCCCCTCCGTAGAATGCAGGTAAATGAAGTTTACCTGTATTCGGAATGATATTGTAAATTACAATTACAGAAGAAATATATACGAGTTTGTGGTATGAAAACCGAATTGAGGATTTTAAGTTTTTGAGGTTTGATAATATAACTGTATATATGCAAAAATGTTAACAACTTCGAAACGAACCGAAATATTTAGAAAGTTGTGCAAAATGTAACAATAAAACCAGAAAAATTATTAGAATAATAATGGGGTTGTTATTGTAAAGAGTTACAGAATAGATTTATATCTTAACATACAGTTAATAGTACCGTAATAAGGTAGTATGGAAATGAATTAGAAATAAATTGTCTGTACAAATCTTTGTGGCCAATGTACTCGTCTGCCTGATCTTGTGATTCTTTCTGTTTTGTTAGACGGAATATCATCAGATTTTGAATCTTGAAAGCAGGAATCATTTTGTGGCGTAATTTTAGGTGATGTTGATGACTTGGGTAAACATTCAGTCACCTCTATTTCCATGAAAGCTGGTTTTACTCGATCGATGCTTACAATCTCGTGTTTTCCTCCGCGTTCGACAGTGATGATTTTGCTTGTTCTGCTTATTACTTTGAATGGTCCGTCATAAGGTGGTTGAAGTGGTTTCCTTACACCGTCGTGTCGTATGAAAACATGCGTGCAATTTTCTAGTTTTTCAGGCATGTATGCTTGGTTGAGCTGATGTCGCGGTGGGTGATATCTTAAAAGACTCATATGCTGTCTCAGTTGTTGTACAAAAGTAGTTTCGTCAGTTGGAACTTCAGTGGCTGGGTTGAAATATTCTCCAGGTAGTCGTAAAGTAGTTCCATAAACTAATTCTGCTGGACAACATTTGATATCTTGTTTTATTGTCGAACGTATTCCAAGAAGTACGAGAGGTAATTTATCGCTCCACTTATCATCGTCCTTCACTGCCATCAATGATGCTTTCAGTTGACGATGAAATCTCTCCACTAAGCCGTTTGAACTGGGATGATATGCAGTAGTACGTATACGTTTGATTCCCAGTAGTTCTGTGAGTTGTTGGAATAAATGGCTTTCGAATTGGGAACCTCTGTCTGTAGTAATAATGGTGGGCACTCCGAAGTTGGAAATCCAATTTTGTACGATGCTCTTTGCAACGGTTTCAGCAGAAATATCAGGTAAGGGACAAGCTACTGGCCATCTCGTAAATCTGTCAATACACGTTAAAATGTACGTAAAGCCATTAGATGGTGGTAATGGTCCAACGATGTCAATGTGTATGTGTTGGAACCTACCATCAGGTTCTGGAAACTGTCCATTAGGCGAAACTGTATGTCGTTGTACTTTTGACTTTTGGCAGGCTAAACATGATCTGGCCCACTGTTTAATCTCCCGATTCATATTCGGCCATACATATCGGTCACTTATCAGTTTAACTGTTGCTCGGATGCCAGGGTGAGAAATGCCATGTACTTTGGAAAAAACTGATCTTCGCATTTCTAGTGGGACAAAAGGGCGCGGTTTACCTTTGGAAACATCACACGTAATAATTAGTCCTTCATCAAGCATAACATCTTGCAAACGTAAGGAAGTACTCGTGCTATTTTTTATTCTTTTCAGATCCTCGTCCATAGTTTGCAGTCTAGCCATATTTTTAAGATCAAATTGGTCTTTTTCTAAGGTATTTATATGGATGCGGGATAACGCATCTGCTACCTCGTTTTTATGTCCTTTTATGAATCTAATATCTGAAGTGAACTGAGAAATGAACTCGAGGTGTCTGAGTTCTCTTGGCGAGTACTTATCGTGCTTTGCATTCATGGCCTTGGTTAGTGGTTTGTGGTCTGTGTAGATGGTAAACGGTATTCCTTCTACCATATGACGAAAATGTTTAACAGCAAGATAGACTGCTAGTAATTCTCTACTGAATGCACTATATCTTGATTGAGTGGCGTCTAGACGTTTGGAGAAAAAGGAGAGAGGTTGCCATTTCCCAGCAGAAAATTGTTGAAGAACTGCACCGACGGCGACATCTGATGCATCTGTCATAATCGCTATAGGAGCGTTGACGTCACGACGTACTAGTAAAGTTTCTGAGCTTAGAGTTTGTTTCAGCTTTTCAAATGCCTCGATTGCTGAAGTACTCATGTGCAGCGATTTTGCATGACCTTTTAGTAAATCTGTCAGAGGTTGGGCCAGCTGTGCACAGTGAGGAATGAAACGGCGATAAAAATTGACGAGACCAAGAAATCTGCGTAACTTTTTGAAGGAATCTGGAATCGGGTATTCTTTTATGACTTGCAGCTGTTCTGCTATTGGTCGAATGCCTTGATTGTCTACCTGATGTCCCAAAAATTTTATAGTTTTCTTACCGAATTCACATTTACTTGGTTTAATGACAATTCCATATTCGGCTAAACGTTTAAAGAGTGTTTCTAAGTGATGTTCGTGCTCCTCAGGGGATTTACTTGCAACCAGTATATCATCGATATAAGCGTAAGTGAATGGGAGGCCGTGCAATACCTGGTCAATGAATCTCTGAAATGTTTGAGCTGCGTTAGTCAAGCCAAATGGTAGGCGGACGAACTCGAATAAGCCAAAAGGAGTGGTCACCGCCGTTTTGGGGATGTCCTTGGGCTCGACCGGTATATGGTAGTATGCACGAACGAGGTCAATTTTGGAAAATATCTGAGCACCTGCCATGTTATGGAAAAAATCGTGGATGTGCGGAATTGGGTATCTATCTGCTATCGTCTGCTTATTTAAAGCTCGGTAATCTCCACATGGTCGTATCTCTGTTGAGTTTTTCTTTGGTACCATATGCAGTGGTGATGACCACGGGCTGTTTGACGGTCGTATTATTCCTAGATCTAATAATCTGTTGAATTCTGCTTTTGCTATTTGCATTTTAGCTGGATCTAGACGACGTGGTTTTGCTGAGACCGGTGGACCTTTAGTTACAATATGGTGTGTAACGTTGTGCTTGAGAGAGGCTGTGGAGTAATCGCTCTGTGTCAGTTCAGGAAATTTCTTTAGCAAAATATCGTACCTGGATAATTGATCTGTTGTGGCTACCATCAAGCGAATACTCTCGACATCTGTGGAGATGCCTGAAATCGATAGTTTACGACTGGTATCTATCAATCTATGGTGACTAGAGTCAACTAGCAATTCGTAGTGTTGAAGAAAATCTATTCCAATGATAGGAAAGGTTACGTCGGCGACTACGAACTCCCACTCAAATGGCGTACTGCATCCAAAATTAAGTTTTTGCCTCCGAGTTCCAAATGTTTTTATGGTAGAATTGTTCGCAGCCTTGAGAACTAATGCTGGGTTTGGTTGTAAGCGCTCGTTGGGTGTTGGGGGAACTACACTAATTTCTGCACCAGTATCTACCAGGAATTGTGCCCCCGTTGTTTTGTCTGTCACCCTGAATAGACGGCTGTGGGACGTGTGTTGGCCAGCGACCGCAGTCGTCACCGACCGCCGGCCTTTTCGTTTCCCAACGCCACCGTTTGTTGGAAAGCACAAGGTTGTGTGCACCGTTTTGCGTGTACCCCAAATTTCCGATGATACCAGCATATATTCTGTTGTAAGCTATATTTACGCCTATTGCGTGAGTGGCTACGTTGTCTTCTGTACGTTGTGGTAGGTTGTCTATTAACCCTCATTGCCATTAATTGCTCAGTGAGCACGTCGATTTTACGTTCTAAGGCTTCTATGCGCTCGTTTGACGTTTTGTCGACTCTGATGGCTTCTGCTTTATTCAGTGGGTCTATCGTGATAACTTTATCTGGTATTCTGCTAGTGGAAGCGACAGATTGAGGTGTTGACCTCTCGTACATGCGATCTGCGATTTCAGTGAGCCTTTCTATGTCAATGTCGTCGTCTCCGAAGGCAAGAACCTGCTGGATGTTTTGCGGAAGTCGTCGCAGCCAGATTTGATAAAAGAGACGTTTATCGATTTCTCTTCCTGCAACTAGGCTTTGCATATGCCTCATGAGTTGAGATGGGGTTTTATCACCTAACTCAACATTGCTTAACAGGCGATCGAGTGCTTGCCTATCTGAAAGCGAAGTGCATCGCAGTACCTCTTCCTTCAACTTGTCATACGGCGCTTCTGTGCTGGGATGAACGATGTATTGTCGTACCTGCTCGGCGACTTCGTCTGGTAGCACTGTACTCAAAATGCCAAATTTAGCTGTCTGTGATGTGAGCTTATTGCTAGCCAAATAATGTTCCAGTCGAGCAAACCAAAGATGAGGGTCTCTGGGCTTAAAAACTGGTACAGTAAGAGAGATAGCACTAACAGATCCCAGCTCTAAGTTATCAGAGGTATTGGAAGACATGTTACAATTCGTAAAAAATTGGTTTAAGAGTAACAAAATAGCAAAATTTTTGCACAATAAGAATATGGCAAAACAGAAAAATGCAATGCAGGTGCTTACCACAAATTACTGCAGGTTGTGCTATGAGCAAACACAAGAATGAGTTCGGAATATGTAATAAATATATAGATCCACGAAGGTTAAAGTTTTATTAATCCAACAAGTGTAACAACGCGTCGAGGTCAAAAGTCGTCGTCGTCGGAGTCAGCAAGTTATCGTAGGGCTCACCAATTTGTTGCTGCTCTATTTTGACTGAACTAGAATGCACGTATATCTTAGTACTTCTTCGCGTTTATATTTGTGTCCTAACGTTGTGATTACTCGACATCCACAACGTAATTAAAAAGGCACTTGCGAAGGAATACGACAGTGTATTATTGCAGCAATCAAAATTCAAAAATCGAGCGAGCACAAAAAGTATCAATTGTTAACATGCATGATTTAGAGTAATAAACAAATGAAAGTACAATTACACAATGAAAGTATAGTACGATTATGAGTAATAAAACGGGTCACTACAAGAGTAAATTAAGTAGATACCTGGGTTCATCTACAATAAGTGTCTACATGTTCATACTCCTATCAAAAACTGTCTCAAATCTGAAATGAGACAATAAAAGCAAAACCAGACACTATGACTGAAGAACGGTGGTAAAGAATTTTTGATGAAATTAGCTAAGGTGCTAGGTAGTATATAGGGGTCTCAGGTAGATATGTCGACGGTAGATCATCTCAATTTATAACGTGGAGTACAAATATTCCTGTACTATATAAGACGTATTAGTTTGACTGAAGTAATATCTATGGTCCATAGTCATACGACGGACAAGTGGAACATGAGAAAACGCTTCACAAGAACCAAACAATTTTCATGGCCGAATAAATGTGCGTTGACTAGCTCTTCATTTTACTACAGGGTTTGGAACACAGACGCGCTTACCGCGACTTGAAGTTAGTCTTGTTTCCTGACTTAAATGTTAAAAAAGGGACTCAGTCAACAAAGAAATGCTATAACAATGTGTAGCTGTGAAGGATCTATTATGAAAGTATTCTACCCAGTTAGGGTGCTTTACTGTAACTCACAAGATGGTGTCAAGGAATACAGAGATGTGGTTTTAAAAGATTGAGTACAGATTAGAAAATATTTTTATTCTCTGAATGCTACTAGTAGAATTTACGACGACTCACTGGTACTGATTTTAGGATTTGGCAAAAGTGGCTTTTATTTACCGTCTAATTTGCACAATCTACTAGTGTAGTATCGTTTATCACAACATGGTTACTTAACCCTTCGATAGTATTATGGCGCAATGCAATTTATTTAATGATCATACTTGTACTACTGCTTAAAATATTTTAAAAGAAAATTATCTATCCTCTGAAAATGTAACCTCTTCTACCTCTTCTTCATGAGGAGATTTGGTGACTGACTAATTAATATTACATGTATTATCTGCTGAAAAATTCTTATATTCTAAAGAGCAGTGCTTGAGAGTAGTTTGTTTATCTAGCTTAATTCGTTTTCATAATCGAGTTGGATTCAGTGCATTGCCATTCGAATCCCAAATTCCTCAGATTAGAGCGTCTATTTCCCCTCGATATGTCGTAGCTAAGGCGGCAGCTCAAACTAATGTTGAACATGTACCTAAAAAACATTGAGAGTAGTATTAAAACTGTGGAGTTCACCATAGAAAACACGACACATCTTTACACCACATTTATACTTTATTTTCCAGATAATATCATCTAAGCTTTAAGTAAACCAGGTATAGATGTGGAAATGTTAAGTGAAAGAGGGATTTTTTTTAAGACTCTACTATGATTACAGTGATGATTTCATCTCAATATTCAAATCCAATAGAGTAGGAATGTCCCGGTAGTTGACGCTCAGTCACGAAACCTTCTGAGTATCCTGTTGCAAAAGTATCGCATTTCCTTTACAAATTTTCGAAGTATTCATCCCCCTACTTCATACTGTACCATAAATATTTGCCACTTTAGTTGGATGAATGTCCAAATTGTAATTTGTCATTGTTCTTATTTAGAAGTTGATGTGTTTTTAAATCTACGCTTTGTCTTCCGTGTAATTAATACTGTTGGTCTTGCTAGCGTTCATTTGACAGTTTACTCCGCGTTTCTGAAGCTCACTTTTACATTTACTCTTACTTTTTTCTAAAATTGAAGTGTGACCAAGGGTTCACAGCAGTTAGAAATCCATTGAGATGCAGGAATTACTGGACAGATGTTTCGTCCTTGTTTGTGACTCTTCCGTAGCACGTACCCGTGACTTTACCCAGAAGAGTCAATGGTTCACTAACTAATATATTAATCCCTGATCAAACTTGTAACTTCCTCCATACTCATCCCATCTATTTGAAAGTGAAATTGCTGTATTTGCATTTCATTACATTCACCTTCATAGAATTCAACTGTCATTAAAGTTGTTCGTAATTCAGCCAGAGGAGAAGTGAATGTGAACTGTCACACATTATCAATAAGTACTCCCTTGATGTTTCTTGTTTGGTGGTGTCTAGTAGTGGAATGCAGGACTCGCGTTTATTTGTGCTCCCCACTGAGACTCGTAGCCAGCTGCCATCGCTTCATAGTGTTATGCATCAGTGTAATGTGAACCGAAAGAAATACCACTTGTTCAGTCGGCAACTGCCAAACAAGTAGCCTCAACTTATATCGAGGCATTCTTCGAAGGATCTCAGATTCTAGATAAATCTTTGAGAAATGACAAGTAAGAGTTAGTGATTTCAGAGTATAACCGAAGTTTACAAGCTGACGCTTATGTCAGTTGATTGAATAATCATGGAAACGCTCACGATGTTGTTGTATACTTTGAGGTGAAAAGTTTAATTAGGAAGCTTTTATTGTATTTCATGATGTCTTCATTGCTAGCTTAGAAATCAAGCCGGCCTTCAGAATTCTCCATGAATAAAATAATTGTCTTTCTAGGTCGTTTATATTCGGTTTCCTCGTATGGGTGTTAATTGTTTCGTCGACGTGATATTTCCACTCTTAACTTAGTCACTTGGTAAATCTGGTCGGCCTTTACATAACTTGTAATTGTAGATTAATTTGAGTCCCAGGCTTCTAAAATATTCTTTTGCATTCTTGGAGTTTCTTGTATGTAAGATTCGCATATTTTCCGGATGACTTAGTTCCTGTAGTTGTCTACATGCATTGGTATGCGGGAATAAATATTATGCGTGTTGAATGTGAAAACGAAGAGAATGTCCATTTTGATTAATATAGTGATTTCCACAGTTCGGCCAGTTTATCGTGTAGACGATGTTGACCCTGTCCTTTTCTGCCGTCGTCTTTTTAGCCGACATTAGTATGGCATAAAGCGATAGTGTTGGCTTTTTAGCGATATCTACTGTAAAAGTTGATGGAGAATTCACCTTCACTCTATTTACACTATGGTTAGTAGATGCATCTACCAATTCACCCGCTCGTGTGGAGCCAGGTATATCGGCCGTACTCAGCGTTCGCTATCCAAACGCGTCAACGAACATTTACCTTCATGGTTTTATAAAGGAGAAAACCGATGCCCCCGCAGCTCGATCCTTGAACATTTGATCGACTCTGGACACCAAGTCAAACCAGAAATAAACTTCAAAGTTATCTACAGAATACAAGGCAATCTTGCTAAAAGTGTACGGATCAAACTTCTCCACATCGCAGAAGCAATGGCAATTCATCTGCTAAATCCTGAACTTTGCATACAAAAGAAATTCGTTCATTCATTAAATCTACAATGGACGTAATCTTTCTTAATTTCAGTCTTACTAATTGTATTATTTTGTCTCCTGCATTTTATTGTTTCACATCTTCACTTATATTATTCTCTACCCCACCCTTTTGTAATCTCTACCCTCATTAACAATGTTGCTAACTCGACCCACGTCCAATTTCTAGTCAACTATATTACGTCATCCGATTAACTTACTTATTTTCAACTGTATTATTCTCTAACCCCACCCTTACTTGATTTTAAACACCACTCATTAACACTGTTTCCAACCTGACCTCATCTGAATTCTACTCACTTAATCAATTCTATTTTATTTTCCATCTTAACGTTTGTTTCCAAGCCAAAAATTACTTATATTACATAATTATCTAAACTTTATAAATGTAATGTACACACACACAAACAAAATTGTATAAATATGCGATTGTACAGCTAAGTGAATGAATTCGCCGAAAAGAGTCTCTTCGCTGAACGCCTTCTTTTCTTTTATATGACTAATAAAAAGAATAAAATTGATTAAGTGAATTGGATGATGTAATACATTTGAGTAGAATTTAGAGTAGGTCAGGCTGGCAACAGTGTTAGTGAGTGGTGGTTAAAATTAAATAAGGGTGGGGGTAGAGAATAATACAGTTGAAAATAAGTAAGTTAATCGGATGACATAATATAGTTGACTAGAAATTGGACGTGGGTCGAGTTAGCAACATTGTTGATGAGGGTAGAGATTACAAAAGGGTGGGGTAGAGAATAATACAGATGAAGATGTGAAATAATAAAATGCAAAAGACAAAATAATACAATTAGTAAGACTGAAATTAAGAAAGATTACGTCCATTGTAGATTTAATGAATGAACGAATTTCTTTTGTATGCAGAGTTCAGGATTTAGCAGAAGCAATGGCAATTCATCTACCCCACCCTTTTGTAATCTCTACCCTCATCAACAATGTTGCTAACTCGACCCACGTCCAATTTCTAGTCAACTATATTATGTCATCCGATTAACTTACTTATTTTCAACTGTATTATTCTCTACCCCCACCCTTATTTAATTTTAACCACCACTCATTAACACTGTTGCCAGCCTGACCTACTCTAAATTCTACTCAAATGTATTACATCATCCAATTCACTTAATCAATTTTATCTTATTTTCTATCTAATTGACGTTTGTTTCCAAGCCAAATAATACTTATATTTCGTAATTATCTAAACTAATAAAAAGAACCAGTTATCAGGATGCCGAAGTTCTCCTCTCCATGGTTCTTAAAACTGACTGATGAAGACGTATCTGTTATACTTTCAGAACACATACTCGTAACTCGCAGACTCGATTTTGTGTCATCACTGTCAATAACTTGATCACACGCCTGTTCTGGTCACCAGAAAATTTCCTGAGTAGGTAACCTATTGGGATATGCTCTGTTCTTTGAATGTGAATGTCAGTTGACTAGGCAGACGTGAGCAAACAGAACAAACTAGCTACGCATACTACGAAGAATTAAAAATACACTAAATAGCATCAGTTCTCTTGGTTATATTCTACAACACTTGTAGCTATTCATCAGTCACATTCATCCCAGAGAGAGACAGAAGGCAGTCTGTTATACACTCATAGTTTTGTTGTTATATACCCATAAATCCATGCTGATATGTAGAGCTATTTTTAGTACATCAATCGACCTTATCTATTTCAAATAATGCCTGCTAAGTAATACTGGATCGATACAAAGTCTGTTGATTTCAGAGAATATCTACATATAATATGTATATGCACTAGCTGAACTGTTATTTGGGATAGCAAAATCTCTCACCAACTATTCGTCTTCTGTCTTATTTCACCTGCGGGAACATTGATGTTATGGCGGTTGACATTGTAATTGTGAATAGTCTGCTGGGTTGTAATATTATGAGGCATAACAGAATCCTAAGTCTATTGAATACTTGGAGTTATTTCCACTTTGTAAATATCATCAACTCCTTGAATATCGTTTCCATAAATGCAGTCTGAACTGCTGACGAAGTTAACCTTTCGATATCTAACAAACGCCAACACACCAATGACTTTCGGATGCTTAGTATGAACATGGCACTGAAACCAGTTAAATAACATTACATTCATATAGTGAAGGTTAATGTTTGCTCACGATCTGACATCAGTTGCAGAACTGCTGGAAAACCAGAGATGATTAGTGGGCAGCTGTTTCGTCCTAGGTTGGGATTCTTCAGTAGTAGACACACCCGCGGAATTCCGAATCCCCGATCCTCAGGTTGCTAAGCGAGCTCTTAACACAGTCAACTACTCCGACCGAATCCAGTGGTGCATGAATTTCAACCTCCTCCATTTCGCGATATATGTAGTGCAATCCCCAGTCGGGGTCATCGGCGAGTAACTTGACCTGGTGGACCCCTCCGGTGACAACTTCTCAGGGAACTTCTCGTATATAAGCAGTCTCCAGGGAGCATCAGATTATGTTTCCAGTAGTGGTTTTCGTACTTACTGAAACTGACCAGTAAAACATATCTACAATATTGTAGGAACTAAGGCAGTCAATGACTGTACTACAAGACAGGTTATTTAGGCCAGTATAGAAATCTCGAATAACTCATTGATATACGTGAAGTGAATATTTTTCGAATGACAGTCGAAACAAGTTGCCGAGTTTCAGTCAATCAGTGTATGGCGTACTAGAAATGATTCGGGTCATAATGTTATAGTACATTCACGTTTTCACGTTCTGCGATATACTGACGTTGTGCACGTTCAAAGATGAACAACACTGTATTAAGAAGCACAGGTGAAACCTTGAAAAGATTGTTTTGTTAACGAGATCGAATTTCGAAAAACGCGAAAACGAACGAAAAGTGTATAACCGCGTAAGAAATACATCTGTAACGAAGAAAAGCAATGTTCAATAATACAATGGTAAATATTCCACAATTTTTTTTTCCTTCACGTTCCCCAGTGGAACATAGGGCTTCAAGCTAGTGGCTTAAAGTTTCTGTAGCAGTGTTTATTTTACAGGATGGGGTTGCTAGCTTCATGCCCGACCTTTCCTCTTTACCAGCATTATTTCTGGCTCAGAGAGGTAAAGGAGTCCGTCGGTAGGGGATCGAGCCGCGGACCATGTGCATGGTCGGCGATCGTCCTAACGGCTATACCACCGACGCACAAATAATCCACAAGCATATGTAAAATTAGTTTCTGTAAGCGTATAACATGCGTACATGAATTAATTTTTATAAGCATGCAGTTAGGCTCAATATAGGGGTGCTACAAGTGAACATCACTTAAAATCAATCACACAACACTAAGACTAGCTATGCTTAAGATTCATCAATCAGTTAATCAATCAATCAATCAGTCTGTCATAAGTTATAAGTGATATACCACCAGCCACATGTCTGCACTTCGATCACTTGAATTCGTATGACTGACTATGAGTTACACACACACAGAACACAACACGAATTGGAATATTAATCTGACAACACCTAGTTGTATGCTGTATGTAGGTAGCATGTCAGCATATCGAACGATCGATTCGCTACTTAGTTTTGTTTATGCAATGAGAGTAAAATAGCATAACCATCAATGAATCAAAGCATGGAGAGAAGAAATTAGCTGACAGTCAGATGATATTCATGTGTGTTAATATTAATATGAATTACGTCGAATGCTGATAAATGTATTTGTATATATACTACTTACATAAATAAGTAATACTTTATGTATGCGTATATTTTATTCAGAACAAAATAACTGGACCAAACAGTTATTTTCAATTAATTCTTCATGAGGCTTCATAATTATATATACTTGAACAAAGTATATTCTTTTCATTTCATTCTCTTGTATTTATGTAGATAGAGTCCGTATGGTTTAATGCTTACCGTTTCAGTGTCTTCTTATTGGGAAGAAGTCTGCTTCGACGTTAAGACTTGTTATAAACTTTAGGAAAGTGATTTGAATCAGTGCAATTGTTAGTGAAGTCCAAAGTAGGCTTTGTTTCATGGAGCTTAGGGTTATACTTCAGGTACTCATTGAGGACATTCAACGCTATAGGGAGCTCACGACATTTTATTATTATTAGTGTTTGCTTTAGTTCTTAGAGGAACAAACGGATTCAGCCCCATGTGTCCATTGCGTTCGGTTCTCCGCCAACGTTTTCATCTGGCTCCACGTCTGCCCACATGTTTTCATCTCCTCTTCACATCACCTCTGCCATGTCACCGTCGCACTGAAGACCAACTCGCCGCTTCCCATTCAAATTTCACTCGAACGACGACCTGGCGTGTGATGTCACTCGATGGTTTGTTTTCTCAGAGTATGACCAGCCAATCCACCTCCATTTCTTCCTGCTTATTTGTTGCACAATGGGTTCCTGCTGGGTTGGTTCGCTCATTGCCAGAGACCCCTGTTGCTGATCTTGAGTGGTATTGAGCGAAGACAGCAGTTGATGAAAGTCTGTGGTTTGTTCGAAGTGGCCTTCGTGACGCGCTGACCAAGTCTCTGATCCGTATAGTAGCACTGACATCACATTGGAGTTGAAAATCCGGATCTTACTTTTCTTTCATGCCGTGTGCTGTTGACCTGCACACAAAGACTTGAGAGAAATAAAAGCTTGCCTTACTTTCCCGATCCTCTCTTTGATATCTTCATTAGTTCCGTCTGCTTGTAGTTAAAACAATGCTTCCCAGGTCGGTAGGTGAAGGAGGTTGCTTCTTCCAGATTTCTCCCATTTATGCTGATTGTTGTCTGCTGTTGTTGTTGCTGTTACGACGACATTTTTACTGAATGCAAATGCCTATTAAAATTTTTCAAATGATTGGTTACTGAACAAAGAAGATTCGTTTCATCCTATTCTCTTTTCAATATGCATTAAACCAAACAGGCTGTTTATCTACGTAGATACAAGAGAATGAAATGAAAAGAATATTCTTTGTTCAGTAACCATTCTACTGAAAAAAATTTAACGGGCATTTTTAAGCAATCATAATAAATAAACTAATGTTAGCATATACAACAGCGTCAGTAAAGGCAAATTAGAATTACAGTCAGAAAGTGTATTACCTGGTGCAAGTTTATAAGATGGAATAACAATAGCCTGTCAGTTAGATTTGACTACCTTTTAGATTATGAATGGTCAATAAGAACATGAGACGCTGGTTTCAAGGATAAATGTAGTCAGTGGTGTGTGAGAGAGACAATATGAATGCCACAGAGAAATAAACTAACAAATGGGATAGACTAGACATAAGTTCAAGGGTGATAAATAATAATGATTATGAAATAAAATCGATGGTGTGGTGTAAACTCAAAAGTAGTATTGTGGTGAGAGCTGTCTACTAGCCAAATTGGTAGACAGTAATTTACGTCAATATTTACGTTCCCAAGATTTGTCGTGAGAAACAACCAATCGGAAGACTGTGTTTGTTTGTTTACATATCCATAGTAATGTACATGAAAACATATATAAATATGCGTTGATTTCCTTAATAAATGATCTGTTGCCTGACTCTTACCTTCTGTCGTTACAGTATTAGTGAACGATTATCAAGCAATAATGAATTCAATCAAGTGAAGTGGACAGGACTATGCAAATATAATAACAAATTTAAAAAGCATTATGTAAACCTAAGGTAATAGACATTAATAAGAAAGGTTATGAAGTTGTAAAAAGTTTAAAATAAACGTTTCTTCATGAGACAAAGGGAGAAACACAGCAAAAATAGGTTTTGGGATTTTCAAGTAACAATAGTTACGGGGGAGTTAATGTCCCTATTGTAGGCCAATTTAAACAAAGAGGTTGGACATGCTTCTTCTGTATACACAGACCAGGTTTTCTTGTATTGATTGCTACCGCTTCAGCTACTCATAGAAAACGTAGCTGAAATCTTCTAGATAAATTACGAGGAATACGGTAGATAACGGAAAACACCTATTCCATTTTTAATGAATGTCTAGTATCTATCAAGTGGGCTTAGGACGCAATACTTAAGCATCTGGTTTACCATTTAGTCAATCATACAGGTACATCTTAACATACCTGCATGGATGAGTCCCTATGCATACGGCCAATGTAACTAGCTGCATATACATGGATCCGCCTTCTTTAATCTGATTGAAGAAGCTCCAGTAAAACTAAGAATAATTTTATCACCTTGTTTATTAATAACTATAAAGCTTTTACTCAACATCACCGTATGATCATAATCCGATAAATGCTGTGTGACTGAACTCCTTAGGATGCCATCACCAGTGCTAGAAAACCATTTGAGGTAGTGTTCGGCAATACGAACCGATAGACATCCCTCCGTACGACTAATGTATTTGCTTCCACAAATACATGCGAATTGATGAAGTCATTCTGACCTGGCAAGGGTCGATGTCCTACCTCCCCCTGTTACCTGCACTATCCCCACTATTGGGTTTATAAGCAACATATCAGTTGAGCAATAGGCTCCTCTAACTGCCTCCTCCAAATGACATTTCACCAACTGAGTAGTGAGGCTACCTCCCTCGAAAAGTTACTTTGCATATGAATTCATCTCCCAAACAGTCTCTGGTATATTACTGCTTTCTTCACATTTCTTGCTTGTTTAAATGAATTTTAGATTTCCCCGTCGATTGATTGGACCGAGGTACTCGGTCTCAGGTTGACATGTCAGCTTCTTGTGCAGATGCTTTGATGATGACTGGCATTTAATCAGTATTTAATTGGTGGGTGGTGACTAGCAGTGGAATCCAGGATGCGCATTTCGTCCTACTTGGGACTCGTCATCTGGATGTACCTGCATTTCTCAGTGAGTGATGATGTTCCCACCGAGGCTCGAACCCAGTGCCCATAGTTTCAAATGTCAAAGCGTCATCCATTAGACCACTTGGGCCACGAGAGTCACCTCTAGTCCAATAGGTCATATTAATTATTTAACTGAATTTTAGATTTTCCCGTCGATTGACTGGACCGAAGTGCTCGGTCCCTGAGATATGCAGGTGCATCCAGATGACGATTCCCAAATGGGACGAAATGCACATCCTGGATTCCACTGCTAGTCACCGTCCACCTATTAAATTTTTTGCTTGTTTTAAATTTACTAAGAGTGAGAAGTGTTTTTTTCATTTTTAAAGAAACAAACAACAATAGTAATTTGTTCTGTTTAATCTGAATGTGATTTGTATTCACAGAATATAATTAACATGTTTTAGATTGAAAATAAAAACTTTAAGTGTAATTCTCATTCTTGTAAACAAAATGTGACTTCTGTTCACATGAGAAAATTCATTCAAGAAACTAGATTCATGTTATATTACTTGATTCTGTTCTATTGTTTTTGTTATTCTAATACTACTAAGAGATGAGTTAACACAAAGGAGTCAATCTCTCTCATGTGATTCGCAAACCAGACATATGGCCTTCAAGTAGACTGAAGGTCAAGTCAGCTGACCTTGATTAGGAAGTGGTAAACAATGATAACTTAGTTTTTACGTTGTCATCTAAATGATCTATTCAAACAAAGATTTTAGTGCGGAAAAAAATTCTCTTTCCTACCATTACACTGTCATGGTTGTACAATCATATTTATAATATGAATTACAACAGAAATTAAAAAGGGATTTTTGTTGTTTGTTTGTGTGTGTGTGTGTTAGAATTCAATGGTGAGGAGAAATACTAAAGTCGGTTCGCATCAGTGTAGATGATTACAAATTGATTAGACACATGAATGATTATTGTTGTCATTCTTAATGTTGCACATCATAAGAATGGTAACTTTCATGCTTATTTAATGCACTTGACGTTCTCAGTTATCTCCAATCCCTAAACATCTCCTCAAAGCTTTGTTCCTGATGGTGTTCCAGCGTTTTCCTCAGTAAATGAGTGAATATTTTCTTTTATTCTCTTACGAGCATTATCAATGCTTCTGTTTCCAATAATGTTGTACCCGTCACATTGGAAGACATAAAAATTACATACATTTGGTTCCCCTGATAAATTTCGATAGAGAAAGAAAGACCAGATTTGCAGTATAAAATGATATCATCATTCTATTTCACAGGTTCTCATCAGCTGCAAACTACCTCAGTGTTTGAAAGGTAATAAAAATTATCCCAGCACCTAAATCATCTTATGGTACAAATGTTAAATATAGACCTATTTCAACTACTTCTCCTTTTTTTGAAATTAATAGAAAAATCACTTTTACTTCACTCTGAACCTTCCTTGAAAAGTTTTAATGAACCTAAAACCATTTGCACATAAGCAGAGTAGATGTACTTTAGATGTTGCAGTTGTATTAGATGATAATATTGTTTCCTGTTTAGATTAAGGAACCAAATATTTCCGACGTGCCTTCTTCGAGTACATATCCGCTTTGACTTTATACCAATATGTCTTTTGTTAAATAACCTTCCCTTGACACAAACCTATTCTTGGACTGATAACTGGTTGCATTCTTATTTCTCTGACAGAATATAGTATACTGGAATATATATATATATATATATATATATATATATATATATATATATATATATATATATATAGGCAAGTCTTCCTCTGCCTTGCTTACTTAAGCCGGTATTTTTCAACGTGTTATTCTCTCTCCTCTTCTTCTTTCCTCTTACACGCCTTGCCTTATCCGGATGAAATCAACTTCGTCAAATATGCTGATGATCTGATTGTCTCGTTTCCGGTTATGTCCTGATCTCACTGTTTCAAACTTAATAGCTTTTTGTCAGATATAAGCTAGTGGTCTGACCTAAATGGTCTCATGTTAAATCCCTCCTAATGTTATACAGTTCACTTCACCTTCAAGTATAAACGTTATCTACACGAACTTGTTCGTTTCACATGATGCTTGTAGCACAATTGGCATTAAAACAGAGACTATGTCAAAGATTAAACACCTTGGAATAGTTCTGTCCTGTGACCTTTTATGGTCATCCCATATCTTATTGATTTCTGAGAAAACATTTCGTCTAATCTTCTGCACTAAGAAGCTGGGACAGACAGGTATCATTCAACCTCCGCTTTTACAGTTTCTTAACTCTTGCATTCTACCTATTGTTCTTCAGCGCTCAACGTTAATCCATCGTGAGAGAACAGTAGCCGATGTCCGAAGATAGGCTATTCAAATATGTTGGAGTAAATGTGTCCATATAATAGTTCATTTACAGTTTTACGTGTATTTTGAATAACTTAACAATATGTCGTTTACTGCCAGTCATAATTACGCATGAATTTATTATTGGTAATGATTTATTAAATGAAAAAGCCAATGAAATACTTCACAATTTTTATCATCTTTAAAATTCTTTAAGCATAAATATCTATTGTCCAAGGATAATTCGATTTCGAGGTAGTTAGGATGCTTCTTAGCTAGATGTGTAACTTTATATCCACTGAGTGATGGCGTTTACATTATGAATTGAAAGATAGCTAAATGGTAATTAGGGCATTTACAACTCTGACGACTGAATTTTTTATTCCATTAAGAAGTTGTAGATGCTCAGTGCTGAACAGTCTGAATTTACAAAAAATACATCTATCCTGTTACTGGTGGGTTTTTTTTTGATGGATATTTCCAACCAAATCTACATTGAAATTAACTGGTCATAATAGTTTAGCATAGACGTATTAGGAACATGAAAGAAGGAGTGGTTGAGCAGTCCTTTTTTCTGTATATAAAGTTCCAGCTTTGGTATTTCGATGGTCAAAGAAAGCTTCAACAATGCAGATGAGTCAGAGATGTAATGATATGGGCAGGTTATTTTTCGCCTTGTAGGTAACTTCGAAGGAGGAAGCTGTAGAAATAAAATGACAAGTATCAACCAGATATACAGTTATAGTGCTTTTCACAGCCCCACATGCAATTCTTCGTAGCCATTCAAGATAGTGTTCTTGTACCCCTTTAAATGAAGTTACCATCAAACGACTGATATACCTAGCTCTAAAGGAACAGACGAATTAATAAACATACATAGACATTGGGTCATAAGAGTTATTAAAAAGACAATTGCAGCGAAGAAAATTTTCTTTTCGACGAAGTCATCATCTAGGCTGTACATTCGTGTATTTACATCAAATGGATGGGAAAGTTCCAGAATAATTTCCGGTTAAGGGTCAAATTAATAAAAAATTACAATTGGGAATTAGAATGCCATAGTAAACAGGGGGACGGATAAAACTCGAACAAAGTAGCATTATAATAACTAAGAAGATTGACATTGTGTAATTGGGGGCTAGAAATGTAGAAATAGTAAAATGACAAAATAAACAGGAAGAGTGGGTATGAAAATATGGTAGTGTAAACAGGGATTAAGAAAACTTAAAATAACATGAATAAACAGGAAGTTTAGATAAGAAAGGCGATGAGATTGTCATTACTAAAAAAATTTACCTGTTTATGATGGCCATGGTAGGGACAGGGGTTGGACGTAATTCTTTTGGATACAAAGTGTGGGTTTGAGCTTTTGGATAGCTAACGCCTCAGCTATGCCCAGATGTCTTGATTTCACTCCCTTTGATAGGTTTGACTGAATTTTGTATATTACTTTGAAGGATTTTTCGAAAGGCGCTGAATGTCCTGAGTTGACCAGATGTTCTGTCACTGAACTGTATACACATTTTCGGTCTCCTTTTACTAGCCAGGCTGGGTAGTGTTCGCGAGCGCGTTTTCCAAGTCGGCGCATGGTACGGCCGATGTACTCACCTCCACAAGAGCAAGTAAACTGATATATATATATATATAATGATAATATATATATGTTGTTATTGGATGGTTGGAGGCAATCGGCAGGAAGCCTTGGACCTAGGTTTCGTGCTAGTTGGCACTCATCAGCAAGGCGTATCTGCAACCTTGAAGGAACTGATGTCCCTTCTGAGATTCGAACCCGCGTCACCCAGTGCTGCAGTCAGAGACGTTACCTGCTTCCTGCCGATTGCCTCCAACCATCCAATAACAACAATTCACAGTGCACCGTAATGGCGAGCTACCTAGCATGGTGGCCACATTGCAAACATGACTGATAGAATTCAGTCTGCACCGAAGATAGGACTAGACGCATTACACTAGTTACTGACTAGTGTGCAATCAAAAAAAAAAAAAATATATATATATATATAAACTGGTACACATAGAATTGGTCAATCTCATGATTTCATCTTTCAGGTTGTTTAACAGCAACGCTCGACTAGAAAACGCTATTCTCAGCAATGCTGCAGCGAAATTCTTTTTCAGGAACTGTGTGATAAGGAGCTTGTAGGGGACTTTCTAGCGAGCTCAATAACATAACAAGTATGTGAATAAAAATCCGAGTCAATGAGATGATAGTGTAACAATATATTATCAAAATGCAGTAATGAGTTATAATAATTAAAGGGTTACTTGGATACGTTGGTAAAGTCCACTGCTACAAATTATTTATATAATCCACAGAAGCGTTCACTGTCGGAATTGTGTTTATTGGAAGAAGCTGTGTACCGGTTGTAGAATTGTCTTCGGATGAGGATAAGAGGTTCCTGCAATAAATCCAAAGTATACAACACGGTATGAGTGGAGCAAGTAGACAGAAATGGCCAGAGAGAAGGTGAAGCTACCAACAGTATATATTGTATTTCGAATTGTACTCGGAAGTTATATGTATTTAAACATGAATCTTTTTAAACAAGAGTCATGTACGATGTCTCTAATTTTAACATCTAACCAAAAAGTGTACAATCATATTGTTACGTACTCCACAAGCTCAATAACTGTACGAAATATCAGAATAAAAATCCAAGTTAATAAAAGAATACTGAAACAGTATCTGATAAAAATTTAAAAAAAAACGAGTTTTGAAAGTTAATGTTCATCTGAAAATACAGTTACAGTTCACCACTACAAATTAACAATATAATCCATAGATCCGTTTCACTTCTGGGTTTTTGTCCCCTGGTAGAAGTTGTTTACCAGTTGGATAATAATCTTCGGACGAGGATGGGGTGTTCCTGTAAATCCCAAAGAATACAACATGGGTATCAGTGGAGCAACATGGCAGTAGGAACCAGTGTGATGGTAAAGTAACGTATAGCACAATTATATTTCTAGTCAAACGCCAATGTTATGTATTATTGACAAGGAAGTTGATTAAACAAGAGCTATTTACAATGGGTCCATTCTTCACATTTGTCAAAAGCTGTACAAATTTATTGTTTATAACTCTACTCCTTTGAATTCAAGGTTTATGTGGAGCATTTTTCTAGATACCAACGTTAATTTACATTCCATGGATTCCAGTTGCATATTTTCGTCTATAAAACGGGGCGAATATGCATTTTCGTTTGAAATTTTCCTTAGTATATTTAACTTTTCCTCCACAGCGCCGAATACAAGTATAAAGTAATCGAATTATGTTTCGTTTTTGACCAATGGCTATCCAACTGTAGAAATCTGTCAGTTGACCATTCCATGACAGCTTTCTTTCATCGTTAACCAAACCATCAAAATTGATGTAATTTCTCGTAGGTAAAAAAGCAACTAATTTCTTGGGATAATTGAGTGAATGTTTTCATTTTAAGTAGAGCATTGACAAACTTTCAGTCATCGTTTTTAATTCAAATGTACATTAACACAATCTGTGTCCATCTTAAGTAGTTCAAAAAGAGTTACCCACTTCTTCCTGATATTATGAAAATCAGCTTTCAGTAATATATTATTTTTGACTGTTATGCATACACTAGAGATCTCTCCTAACGCATGAAGTTAACAATGACCAAATGCAAGCGAATTTCACAGCTAAATAATGAGGGATAGTCAACTATGTTCCTTCAGTAATATATGTAATACGCCTTTGAATTGTCCAACCACCTTTTTGGAACACTGTGTAATATGTGGAATATGCCACTGAATTTTAAAAATTAAAGTTGTGAAGTAAAATAAACAAATTCTGGTAGAGTGTATCAACTATACTATTCTTATCTTATTGAATAACTGGGTTATCTTTCTTCCATCTTGCATATCCGTTCAGGTAAGAAACTGTGTGACACTCAACCGGGTTCCAGTAGTAGTGAAATATACTGGTTAACTAATTGAAGTCAAGTGCATAAGTACACGCCAGTCTTTTCAAAACATACAAGTCACTAATTAGTTTTAATGTCAGAGTTGTAGTGATTAAGACATATATTGTTCGAAGTGATGCCACTCATATCAACCAGTAGGTTTTGTTAAGCAGCCAGACAGAAGTGATCTAAACATTGGACAGCTGTTTCAATCATTTGAGACGGAGCTGATCAGCGATGTACCCAGTTTTACTCATTTTGGAGAGCCCGGTCAGTTTACATCCCCTTGAATTGTGACTGGCTACTTGAACGGAGTGGTAATACACTCAGTAGATTGCGAATTGAGGATTTGATTTTGTTCCGAAGGGTTCGAAATTTCTACGCATTGTTGCCAGCATAGTGTAAGCAAATTAGGATTAATGTCTAGGTGATTCTAAGTTGATGAAAATATTTAAAAAATTATGTGCATAGGAAGATATGACTGAAAAAATGACACATAAGAAGTAATCAGAAGAAATGACTAATTCAAGCGGAGTTAAGGCAGTTTTCACTTCTCTCATTTCCTACTGTGCAAGTTTATTTCTCCCTGTATTATTTGAAAGCAAAAGCCGATGAAGAAATCGAGAGGCTTTAGCTGTATACTGTTCATATGCTATCTGCGTTAGCTATTCAGTGTTTTACAGGTGAATTTGATCCCTCAAAGAGTCTTAACAATGACATCGGAAATGCTTAAGATAATAAACATGCCATCAGTGTGTTTGTGTTCTCTGAGTTGATTGTTTTTCTTGTTAGATGACACCCCTACCACTATCCTCAATGTGAAGAAAGCTTTTTGAATCTTCCATGAACAAAGTACCCATCTCTCTAGTGATTTCGACCATGATTCGTCATTTGTGGAAACTTCCTTAGGATTGATATTCACCAGTCTGTCCATGAGGTATTCTGTCTTTTGATTTACTGACTGATAAATTTAATCAATATCCCAATATCTAATAACTAACAACTGGCCTGAGTACTAAGCTTCTACGAATTGAAGTTAACAGGCCATTAAAGCTTCCAAAACAACCCATTCACATCTGCTTTACGCATAACTATCTAAAACAGCTGCCAATCGAAACTACATGAAAAACACATAAACAGTTTATGTTCAATACTACATTCTTGTGACTACGTCTGTAGAAAACTGTAATCCAGAAGTTGCTCATAGCTTGAATCTTGTTATAACCTAGATTTTGTTTTAAATTTGCTTCCAAATAAATAGGCTATTGAATTATTAACCCTAACATAGCTGACCACTTTGCCTTCTTAAGTCAAGGGTGCTGACGGTGCAAGATGACACGGGGATCGACATTTTATCTGTCGATTGATTCTCTCCTTTATAAATTGCGCCGATCATTATTATTATTACTATATTACTAGTTGGCATACTTGTGAATAAATATTGTCTCCCTCAGTGTGTTCTCACTCTACCAGTGACCACCGTAGACTTACAAGTGATGCAATTTATCACCAATCAAGTAATTCAAGGAAAATATAAAAATGGCGGTGGAAATGTTGGAGTCATTGAAGTTAGACCGAGACCTTGAACAACAATTGAAGATCATCAAGCTGCTCACACACTCACTCACTAACGCTGTAATAGTCCCACCAGTAGATAGAACTGCTAGTAACATTACTGAATTACACTATGGTCCTGATGCCAATATTACATTTGATGTTTATTTTAGGAGATATGAAAACAATTTCAAAGTAGATTTTGGTGGCTAAGATGTTTCCCGGGAAGTGAATCACGTACTTCGAAAATTGGGTCCATTTGAATTCGACCACTATCGCGATATAATTCTGCCTCAAAACCCACAGTGTCGCACCTTTTACGCTACACTTCAGACACTGAGATAACACATTATTGACCTTCATCCCTATTTAATTCTAAATGTCGCTGTCTTAAACCAATCATGAACGTGAATGATGATTTTCTCTCTCACACACATACACTGGTATCGTAAACCGTGAATGCGAACGATTTAAGCTGAAATCGTTGACGGATAATCAGTTTAAAGCAATAATATTTATCTGCAACCTGCAGTCACATAAGTCTACTGACATCCGAATAAAGTTGCTCATCCACTTGGACCAAAATCCAATGGTGGCACTAAATAACATCAGTGCTGAGTATCAGCGATTGACAAACCTTCAGAATGATACTAGTTTAGTCCAATCCGGATGCCGGATTCTCTTTTACCTCCATCCATCATGCTCTTAAATCAACAGGTTATGAAATTATCAACCCCAGCATACTAAATCACTTTACCTTCCTAAGTCAAAGGTGTCGGTGGTGTAAGTTATGCTAAAATAATCTGTCCAAATGCATTCTAGCAAACGTGTCCAAATCATAGCTTACTCATAATCCTTTGTCTAAAATAACTTAGTGACATATCTGGTATAAGTCAAAGCAAATAGGCATATGTGATTTTTATGCCTATACACATTCAGCCTAGGATAATATGTAAAACGAATTAACAAATAGGGTATTGGACATCTGTTTCGTTCTATTTTAGGACTCTTCATCAGTACGCACCCACCGCCAGTGTTTGGACCCAGGACCTTCTAGGTTACAAGGTTAGCGAACTCGTAGATCATTGAGCTACTGGGACCCGATCCAATGACCAAGCCGAACACTTGGGCCCAATTAATCAATGCAAAAACTGATATCCATTGCACAAGAGGTAACCCTCGTGAATAGCGGTTTGGAGTTTGAAACGATGGGTACTGAGTTCGAGCCCCATTTGGAACACCATCACTCTTTGGGTAATGCAGGTAAATCCTGACGACGAGTCCTGAACAGAGTGAAGTGCATATCCTGAATTCCACTGCTAGCTACCATCCAACCAACTATTGGAAAATAATTTGGAAATTTCGCTACATGGTATATACTACTAAATAGTATAAGTAGTTAGTAACACACACAATTTACCCAATGATATCATCTGATATATTATTCTGATCAATTCTTACCTCAAGGGTACCAGTTTTTGTGTTATTATTATCACCATCTGAAGATTCCTGGACAAGAACAACAACAACAACAGACAATGATCAGCATAAATGGGAGGAAACTGAAAGAAACAACCTCCTTCATCTACCTAGGAAGCATCTTTTCAAATACAGGAGAACGGAACTGACGAGGATATCAAAGCAAGAATCGGAAAAGCAAGACAAGCTTTCACTACTCTCAAGTCTGTGTGGAGATCAACACTCGGTGCTCAGCATGAAAAGTAAGATCCGGATTTTCAACTCCAATGTGAAGTCAGTGCTACTCACTATACGGATCAGAGACTCGGCGCGTCATAAAGAGCATCTCAAACAAACTAAAGACCTTCATCAACTGCTGTCTTCGCTCAATATCACCCAAGATCAGATGGCCGGCCAGAAAAAATCAGCAACAGGGAGAGATCTTTGGGAGCAAACCAACCAGGAACCGATTGTGAAACAAATAGGCAGGAAGAAATGGAGATGGATTGGCTGGCCATACTCTGGGGAAACCATCAAGTGACATCACTAGACAAGCCGTTGCTCGAGTGGAACCCGGAAGGGAAGTGGCGAGTTGGTTGTCAGTGCAAGGGTGACTTGGAGAAGGTCATGTGAGGAGGAGATGAAAGCATGTGGGCAGACTTGGAGCCAGGTGAAGACTCTAGCATAGAACCGAACGCAATGGAGACGCACGGCTGAAGCCCTATGTTCCTCTAGGAATTAAAGGGAACAATTAATAATAATAATAATAATCACAATAATAATAATCACCATCATCATCATCAACATCATCATCGTTTATGTTAATTGTCAGACATTAAGCAAATAACAATGAGACAATGAATGATACCAATTTCTATTATTGCTTACAAATTATTCTAATTGATATCAGCAGTAGAAATACACTTAACTTTGTTAGAATAATATTCAAATATAAAATTATTAATTTGCGTGATGAATGTAAAAGTGAGATTGCAGTCGTAGGTGGCGCAGTGAACCTATCACGATACCGAAATCAGCATTGGGCTAAAATCAGTAAGTTCCATTATAGGTAAAAAAAATTTTTGATAAATTCTCACAGTGTTATATAGTGATATTTACTGATGACAACGTTTCAAGCACAATTTATTACCGATCATAATTAATATCAAGGTACTCATACAACTTTCTAACTTCGTTTTTTCAATTCCATTATTTTTCATCGCTTGACTTGATTGGTAGTAGTATTCTCCATAATTCCAGGATGAGTGCTGAGTAATTCCTATTGCACGTGTTGGGTGTAGACTAGATGAACAAGGATTCAGTAATCAATCTGTCTCTCTCCACCTACTTATACTACTTCTTAGAATTTTAACCTTCTCCCACCCTTTTGTGTGGTTGTGTGCTAATGCATGCATTGCAATTGCTGAGCTTTTTTCTAAATTACTTATCTTCTCGGGTGGGGTTAACCATTCTTACCTTAGCTAAATTCTTATGTTCTGATAATCTGACTACCCCCGACCTACTAGTTTGACCTATATAGTTGACCTAACTCACAGTCATTGCAAGATATTTTTTAAATTAGATTATTTTGTCTGAATGGGTCAACTGGGTCCTTTTACCAACACAGCCTGTCCTATCTGAGTGAGTTTGTAGGTTTAAATGCCAACCTAATTTCTACTTTGTTGAGAATCTTACGTAGGGTATCAGATGTCCCCTCCTTATATGGTATAACAGTTGATGACTTATATTCTCTCTTATTTATGTTATCATTACTAGTTTCACCATTACTTTTATTTTGCTTTTTACCTTTTTTGATATTCTTAATGAATTTTGTAGGATAGTTATTCAACACTAACGCTTCTTCCATCTGTTTCATTTCATCGTATAGGTTTCTTATTGTACTACTTAGCACTATTGCTCTGTTTTTTTTAGATACTTAACTAAGCCTGGCCTTACAGATAACGTATGAGATGAATTAAAGTCTAAATATCTATTAGAATGCGTTGGTTTTTTATAAACGCTAGTGTGCAGTCTACCTTCTTCTATTCGTTTTATTTTGCAATCTAACATAGCTAACTCTCCTTGTTTATTTTCCGATTCAAATGTGAGTTTTATTCCCTTTACTATTGAGTTTAAATGTATCAAGAATCTAGAGATATGTTCTGTTTTCAGCAGTGTGGAAGTGTCATCCACATATCTCCACCATATTTTTGGAGTAGGATTAAATGTATTAAGAGCAATATTTTCTCAGCTGTCCATAAAGATGTCTGCTACTATAGGGGATATTGGTGATCCCATTGCTACACCTTCAGTTTGTATATAAATTTTACCCTGGAATTTAAAGAAAGTAGATGTGAGGCATATCTGAATTCCTATAACAATTTCCTCAATGGGCAGCTTTGTCCTATGAGTAAGTTCAGGATCTGCAATTAGTTCCTTTTTAACTGCTTCCAAGCCCATATTGACTGGTATATTAGTATAAAGACTAGTTCTATCAAAACTAACCATTATTTCATCATTCTCTAGTTGAATATCATTTAGTTTATTTTTCATCTGATATGAATTAGTTAGTCTAATTTCTCTAATATTATGTTTCATGATGCGTAGTTCAGTCATACAAGGTATATAATATGTATAATTTGAATAAACAGTTTAGTTTTAAGGTATCGGTGTTTGTAGGGATTTTGTTTGATTGGTTAGGGAATTTCATCATGAGCTGACATCCTTGGTTCGAACCCAGAGCCTTCTGGTGGGTGCGTGCTGATGAAGAGTCCCAAACTAGGGCGAAATAGCTGTCCAGTACTCCCAGGTTTTCCAATGGTTCTCTAACTGATGTCAGCTCATGATGCAATCCTCCAACCAATCAAACAAAATCCCTACAAAACCAATACTTGGAGATAGATTACGAATTGACTTTACTTTTTTATCTATCATGACGAAAAGATATACTCTAACATTTGACCAATTCTATATGAATCCAGAAATTCACCTATTCATATGAAGCGAGGCATACAGGTCGTTCGATGTGAGTTTTATAGAAAACTTGGTTTAGGAAAAATATCCTTCTTTATTACAACGGTCGGTCGGTCGGTTTTCGACATAGAACTTTGCACATATGTGCGGCAGTTCAAGTCGCCACAATCCATGTAGCACGCAAAGGAAGAGAAGAAAGAAGAAGAAATGCATAATACAGACAGTAAATAAATCTTTATTACAAAGTGGAAATTATTATGATTGTTTTTATTACTATTATTATTGTTTCCTTTAGTTCTTAGAGGAACATACGGATTTAGTCGCACGTCTCATTTGCGTTCGGTTCTCCACCAACGTTTTCATCTGGCTCCATATCTGCTCACATGCTTTCATCTCCTCTTCACATCACCTCCTCCGCCATGTCACCCTCGCACTGATAACCAACTCGCCGCTTCCCATTCAAATTTCACTCGAACGACGACCTGGCATGTGATGTCACTCGATGGTCTGTTTTCTCAGAGTATGGCCAGCCAATCCACCTCCATTTCTTCCTGCTTATTTGTTGCACAATCGGTTCCTGCTGAGTTGGTTTGCTCATTGCCAGAGACCCCTGTTTCTGATCTTGTCTGGCCGGCCATCTGATCTTGAGAGAAGTATTGAGCGAAGACAGCTGTTGATGAAAGTCTATAGTTTGTTCGAAGTGGCCTTCGTGACGCGCTGGCCAAGTCTCTGATCCGTCAGTTCCGCCTGTAGTTGAAACGATGCTTCCCAGGTAGGTGAAGGAGGTTGTTTCTTTCAGGTTCCTCCCATTTATGCTGATTGTTGTCTGTTGTTGTTTTTGCTGATGGTGTTGCCCAGCGATCTTCATCACCTCTGTTTTCTGTATGTTTACCTGAATTCCTATCTTTGATGCTCCTTGTGCCAACTTGTTGCTTTTCACTTGCATATCTTGTAGTTTGTGGGGAATCAGACATATATCATCGGCGAAGTCCAGATCCTCCAAGTTTTTTGTGTGGATCTATTTTATGCCTGTTTCCTCATTGCCCGCTGTCAGCCACTGGGACCCTGGACAACTGTGGAACTTATACATACATAAATTCTCAACAGTTATTATTTTCTTTAGTTTATCTGATATATTCAGTTTAGTGTTACATTGATGCATATTAATGATGGTTTTTTAATGTAATCCGTTCATACTACTTATTAAAACATTAATGTTGTAGTTGACAATAATTCTTTAATGATTATGAACTTATATAATTGTAGAACCCTAGAGTGAGGCAGTTATCTAAAAGAATATTCTTTTGTCACTAATCAATCTTTTAAAATCTTTTAATGTTCAGCTAAGAAAATCCCAAAGGATGTGATGATCAAGGGTAGTAGCTTTACCTGAAAGTCTAAGTAAAATCAGAGAAAAACTAATCACAGTGTGTAAGGCAACTTCATAATCAATTGCTCCATTTCACATATTATTATTATATTCTCATGCTTTGTTTTAACTATTTTATTTTTAATAATTGTTTACGATGTGTTTCCATGACTTGAAAAACAAACAACACACAATTCAATCATCATATGACAGAAAACACTATTTGACTGATTTGAGATTATAAATCCAGCATTCAATCTTTTATAAAAGATAAAATAATCTATCACCTAGGTGATAATCTAATCTATCAATATTGATGAATGTGTGTTTAGTTTATTATTTTTAACTTTTTTAAGATTTGACTTACAAATATATATATCAGTCGTTTGTTAATATCGAGCAACATTTATTAACAACTTTAGAGATGCTATCAAAGATGCAAAGAAAAAAAAACTTGAAAATTTCTTATTATCATTACTCCCCTAGATTCGGAGTACAACCTAGGGCTTCAGAAGCAGATCTGCATTTTACTCTGTTCCCTAAAGTTCCCTTAAGCTGGCTCCACGATTACCAATCAACTTTTATGTCCTCTTCAGTTGATCTTCTCTAGTGTCACCCTCAAATACTCACCCAACCTGTTGTTACCCAATGGAGTTCCGCTCGACAGCCTGACGCGTGAATTCACTCCACAGTCTTCTCAGTGTATGTATATAAGCACTACAGTTTTTATTTTAAATTACCATCAATTTATGTGCTATCAAACTATGAAAAAAAAAAGAGGAGAAGGTGATAGAAGACAGAAAACAAAAAAATCTAATAAACAGTGTTAGCTTGTACGTCAAAATAGCGACTCAAGAAGGTTAAAGTTCATCAGTTTGAAAACTTGGCCAGTGAGCTGAGCTCACTAGTATGTATGACTAATAAGTGTAATGAAAGTAATACGGTCACCAAGGGAGTGAGAGATTGACTACACTCTCTTTCTGTGTGCATACGTTTGGTCTGAAACGCTTGATCGCAATTGCTTCAGTAGATCATAGTATATTCGCTGTCCTTTGTATGTTTAATATTTTGAAGGATTTGGAAATCTCGACAAAATGACCCGTATCCACAGAGTGCGTTTCTGGTAATTGCACTTTGCGGATATCTGCATCCTTTTAAGCATAAGTTTCTTGGAATATGTTCTGGAAGCCGAATGGAAGCTCTTCTTTTTGTCCTTCGAATGTACTTGCTGCCGCAAGTGCATGTAAATTTATAAATGCAGTTGGAGGTAAGATTAGCAGTGTACTTATCCAGTTTCGATTGGCTTATAGAACCAGGTTATCAATGAGTCTCTCAACTAACTTCGATTCAAACACAAGACCGAAGTAGCATTTTAAGCATGTTTATTCTAGAATTAGTTTGTAGGGATTCTATTTGTTTTAGGTTTGAGCGTCTATTGATATCAGCCAGAGAATCACTGAGAACCAGGGAGTACTGGACTGCTGTTTCCTCCTAGTTTGGGACTCATCGGCAGTACGCTAAAATCACGAATTGGTCGAAGTTAGAAATCATGGCCTCGCCACTGAATCCGGTCGCAGTTGCTGAATGGTATACAAGTTGGCATTGTAACCGGGTGGACCTGAGTTCGAAATTCAGTGGGTGCGTACTGTGATAAGTCCGAAACTAGAACGGACGAAACAGCCGTCCTGTACTCTTTGATGATTTCCAATGGTTCTTTAACTGATATGAATCCATGTTCTAACCTGAAAATAAACAGAAACCCTACAAACTAATTCTAGAATAAATTAATATTTATTCTAATTTATTTGAATAGACTAGCAACAATGATTAACACTGTCAGGTAGGTTTTTTCAACTTTTTATCACCAATAAATAGTCTGTACAAACTGAGTAGTTTTGTTTTTATGTATTTAACTTCAGACTGCAGTCTATTATTGTTATTGTTTTTGTTATGGTGATAATATTTGTTACCTAAGTGATTGCTTGTTCGTGTTACTACGCTACGTATACGTCCATATCATGCGGGCTATTTTATCGAAATCAGTTTATTATTAGCATGCAAGAGATATGAGTGACGCATAAGTTGTTGCCATATTACATAATATATATTCGGTACACATATATCAGCAAGAGATTAGAAATATCAATAAATAATTCGAAATCATACCTGTTGGACAAGCGGTAACTCCCGTGGAGTTTAAAGCTATAATTTAATAATAACATCTTAATTTTGAACAGTATTTATAAAATCTACAGAATTTTCAGAGGAGTTTATTGCGTTATATTTTCTCTTCGTACAATATCTTCAAGTAAAATATTAGTTGACAGTATATCCTGTAACACAATGGTCTCTGAGCTAAGACACAAACCATTCCATTATGATGTATCTGCTTTGTCTCCTTCAAGACATTTCACGATATCTAGTTGACAGCCAATTGTAAGATGCTCAGAAGACATAACTGAAGAACAGTTATCTCATATATTGGAACACGTTGCCACCCACAATCAGGCCACTCCTCAAAACTTAGTAGGAACTTACGAATCAGAAGTTTCTAAACATTTTAACTATATACAACAGTAGATAATACCATTAGAGGTCATGTCTTAATCGATTGAAACAAACTGAACGAGAGAAAATATGTGGAATAGAGAGATGGAAGTTTTCAATAGCCCATGTTTTAAGCAAGCCACCAATGAGTATTGGATTTAAATCTCAACTGGGGACATGATGACTCACTGAGCAGCAGGGATATCCAGATGACGAGCCGTGTATACTGGATGACGAAGCGTGTATAGTGGATCCCACTGCTAGTGACCAATGAATAAGTAACTTCGAGTTACTAATCATGGTAATATTAAGGTATATATTAAGAGAGACATGCAGCGTCGTGAAAAGCATTTCGAACAGTACTGAAGCTCGTGTGTCTAGTGAAAGGTTAGCAACAAGGAATTTTAACAACGAACCATCTAAAAAACCTATCACATAATAGATATGCAGAAGGAAGTCAAGGTGGATCCAAAATACACTGAGGAGACCACTGAGAGACATCACGCGTCAAATAGACCCTCGAGTGAGACCCAAATGGGGAACGACGAGTTCTGTGTGCGTACGAAAGTGATATGGAGGAGATGAAAGATTATGGGTAATCGTGGAGCCCGCTATAAAGGCCCACAGAGTATTGTGTTCAATTAAGATATATTTTTGAAGCCCTATGTTCCACCAGGAATGCAAGGAAATAATAGCAGTCATAAAGGAAGCCCATATGCTTAACTAATTCTGATCAATTATATGCAGATATGTCTGCAGAAGGTCACAAGTTTTGAATAAATAATTTCTATGTATTCATTTGTTTGAAATTTCCAACATTTAAGGGATTTAATAAAATTACACAGCTGCAGTTCATAAGTGAAGATAGGAGCTGACGCGCATAGTGTAGCAAGCACTACAACAAATATTTCAGCTATGCAGAAATTGATTCAACACCCTTGAAACAATCAAAATTAACATCTGATGTAATTACATCATTCCTCTAAGCTCGTAATGTGAAATCAAATACTTGAGGAAATCCAAGTTGTAATTGATCACCTCCGTCCTACTAACACAAGAAGAGCAGCAGTTTTAATTTGCAATAACCTATACCCTCGCCCCAGTTCTTTGTTCAAATTAATTGTTATCATTACTATTATCATAATTATTATTAGAACACAAACTTAGTATAATATGGACCCAGGAGATGCACTACACAAAAATAATAAAATAATAATATAAGGCAAATAAATATAGAGTAAATGCGGGATAGCATGTCAAGAGCATTCAAAGGATTCATGAAAAATTCCCATTCGAACATTAATAGACAGAAGACCAGTAGTTCAGCGAAGAGTCTCTTTTCGGCGGCGAATTCATTTTCATAGCTGTACAATCGCAAATATATATGGTTGTTTTGTATGTGTGTGTACATTAAATTTGTCAAACGAAAATACAATTAGTAAGTTCAGATGAATTGGATGTTGATATAAAAGAGTAGTAACAAAAGTGATGAGTTGTCACAAACGATTGTTAAAGGATGGTTTATGACTTCATGTTTCTTTCAAAAAGGGAAGAACGGAGGAAATTGGGGGCATATTTGCCATTGTTAACGATTCTTGGCCAATATATGATAATATCCCGGTATGTATGTATTGCTGTGTATGAAGAAACGAATGATGGATAGATGTAGAACTCTTTAGGTGAATGTATCAGTTAAGATTTTCACACTTTGAAAAAGCACAGAAAATAATACAACAAGAAGTGATAATTATTACTACAATAAACAAACATGAGTCTGATAGAGAAGATTAAATGAATATTAGTGAAATGTTTTAGAATTTACAAAGTGAGAATACCGTCAAGTGAAAATAACTCACATCCAATTGCAAATCCACATTTAAAATAGAGATTAGCAGTGGAGTATTTAATTGTAGGTCAGAAGAGTCCAACCCACAGAAGTGCGCAAGAGAAAATGTAAGTAGTTGAAATTCTTTGCATTAGTTATGTTATGAAATAAGGTTTACATTCAGCATTCTACTTTTAATCGGTTTCATTGCATGCCTAACAGTCTTTTTGAACAAATCTCTCTTGTTTATATATATTATATATTGATATTGTATGTGCGTCCGTAGTACGGCAGTAGAATGCTCGCCAACCACGCTTCGCGTGGTTCGGGGTTCGATCCCCGGCCGCCGACGCACTCCTTTACCTCTCTAAGTCGGTAATAAAACTGGGGAGTTTGGGCATAAGGCTAGCAATCTCATCAAACAAAAATAAACACCGCTGCTACCGAAACTTCAAGTCTCTAGCTTGAAGCTCTATGTTCCACTAGGAAAGTAGAGGAATAAAAAAATATATCTACAGTGTGTAAATAATAAAACCAACTTCTGTTTATCGATATTGTGTACTGACATAATTATTAAATCATAACTTTTTGAACTTGTGTAAATGGATCACAAAATTATATATATATATGTGCGTCGGTGGCATAGCGGTTAGGACGCTCGCCGACCATGCATATGGTCCGGGGTTCGATCCCCGGCCGGCGCACTCCTTTACCTCACTAAGCCAGAAATAAAGCTGGTGAAGAGGAAAGGTTGGGCATGAGGCTAGCAACCCCATCCTGTTAAATAAACACTGCTACGGAAACTTCAAGCCACAAGCTTGAAGCCCTATGTTCCACTGGGAACGTGAAGGAATAATATATATATATATATATATATATATATATATATAGACCTATTTTCAGCATTCTTTACCAGTTGTTGACACTCAAAGGAAATCCTCTAATAATAACTATAACTAAATTAGATTACGGGTTCCTGGAATTTATCCAAACCCCTAAAAAAGTGCATAATTTAAGTACTAATCTCCAGTTCATTGGCAGTCACTGAATAGATGTTTTGAAGTTATACTCCGAAGTCGTGACCAGTAGGATCCACCATGTTACCATGTAGTGGAGGATCTGGACTTCGCCGATGATATATGTCTGATTTCCCACAAACTAGAAGATATGCAAGTGAAAAGCAACAAGTTGGCACAAGGAGCATCAAAGATAGGACTTCAGGTAAACACAGAGAAAACAGAGGTGATGAAGATTCCTGGGCAACACCACCAACAGCAACAACAACAACTGACAACAATCAGCATAAATGGGAGGAACCTGAAAGAAACAACCTCCTTCACCTACCTTGGAAGCATCGTTTCAACTACAGGCGGAAATGACGAGGATATCAAAGCAAGGATCGGAAAAGCAAGACAAGCTTTCACTACTCTCAAGTCTGTGTGGAGGTCAACAACACTCAGCATCAAAAATAAGATCCGGATTTTCAACTCCAATGTGAAGTCAGTGCTACTTACTATACGGACCACAGACTTGGCCAGGGCGTCATAAAAAGCATCTCAAACTAACTACAGAATTTCATTAACAGTTGTCTTCGCTCAATACCACTCAAGATCAGATGGCCGGCCAGAAAAGATCAGCAACAGAGATCTCTGGCAATGAGCGAACCAACACAGCAGGAACCGATTGTGAAACAAATAGGCAGGAAGAAATGGAGGTGGATTGGCCATACTCTGAGGAAACAAACCATCAAGTGACATCACTGGACAAGCCATTGCTCGAGTGGAACCCGAAAGGGAAGTGGCGAGTTGGTCATCAGTGCAAGGGTGAGTTGGAGGAGGTCATGTGAAGAGGAGATGAAAGCATGTGGGCAGACTTGGAGCCGGGTGAAAACGTTGGCGGAGAACCGAACGCAATGGAGACGTGCAGCTGAAGCCCTATGTTCCTCTAGGAATTAAAGGAAATAATAATAACATGTAGTAGATGTTTATAGAAGGCACTGGTTATTTGTAGCCCTATACGATGATTAGACAAAGTTAGAAACCATAGGTTATTGAATTGATCTGCTAACCTAGAGGTGCTAGGTTGGATTCTTGATGGGGGCAAGTGTGTGCTTTGTTAAGACGAAATAACTGTCCAATGCTCCCTGGTTTTCAATGACTCTGTGACTGATGTTGGTTCATTTCGGTATCTAAAATGAAATGTAACTGAGGTTCTAGACATTCACTATGCAGTGATTTCAATTGGATAAACTATTGGCATGTAACTCAGGATGAGATGTAATGAAAGCACTAAGATTAAGTAATAGTAGTCACCTTTAGTCAATGTCCAATTTTTCAGAGTTGTAAGCATTTAAATCAAATCATGAAGTGCAATTTAATCTAGTGTTCAACTTGTTTGAGTGAAAAATAAGATTACAGAATTTTGAATGATGGAATGTGAAAATTGTCTCCTCTGTTACTTATGGTTCTTTCTACCCAAAGTAGAGACAGTGTGGGGAGAGATGTTTACAAGCCAAAATTGTAAACAAAGAGAAACAGGTGAACGTCAGCGAGCGCCGAAATTCCAGACAGCAAGACAAACGAACAAAGCCATCAGAACCAAGAAGACCGAACCAACTACAGTCAAAAGTCTTTAACGGGGGACGAGTGTGCTGAGAGCTGTCTACAAGTCAAAATTGTAAACAACAATTTATATCAGTGTTTACATCCCAAATCGGGGTCATGAGAAAAAACAAGAACAAAGCCTAATCGTGATGAACTCAACAACCAATCACAGCAAACTTGGAGTAAGCAGATACGATTCGCAGATATATGGCCGGATGGTCTAAGAGACGGCCACAAAGGGATGACAGCTCTCACCACAACAGTATTATAAATGAATAGAATTCATGAACTATTAGATTTAGACCGAAGAGTGACTGAAGGGTAATCTGCTCACCTTGCAACTTGAAGGACATGGGTATGTAGTGTTGAACAGAGCCTAACTATAAAAAAACAGCCATCCACTTCTCCTTAGCTTTCCGTAGTCTCGTTTCTATGCCCTTTCAGCTATGTCAGCCTAGTATTGGTATAGTCGCCTTAATATTGATTTATTTGGAGTATGAATCAACGAAATCAACTATACATTATAATAAAGGTTTTGTATAATAAAGGTTTGTGTATTTCCCAATGAATGAAAAACAAAACGATATTGTTTTTACTGACGTTTCGCTATTTAATGCTAATAGCTTTATCAAAGTATTATTAAACCGGAATTTACAAAATCTCAGCACATATATATGCTGATAAAGCTATTAGCATTAAATAGCGAAAAGTCCGGAAAAACAATATCGTTTTGTTTTCGATTCATTGGAAAATACACAAACCTTTATTATAATGAATATCATATACCCAATGCCCAAATTTTTTCAAACCGTTAAAAGTGAACTTGGTTTGGACATATATAAAGAACAAGAGATATAAGCGAACAATATTGTTGTTTTCAATTAGATCTTCTTCAGGCTTTACTCTAATTTATATAGATTTATATATAAAATTTTAACCAATGACGGTGATTTTGGGAATCAAATAATAATGTGGTAAATGTTTTGAACGAAATTAATAACGATGATTATTATGATAACAAAATATTGATAATAAGGTTTATGCAGGTGATAAGAATAACAAAGATAGTATATGTATATAATTTTCTATAGTTTCGTTTGTAAGGGTTTGTTATGTTTTTACGAGTTGATCACGGACTGATATCAGTTAGAGAACCATTGAAAACCAGGGAGTACTGGACAGCTGCTGTACTGCCGATGATTCCCAAACTAGGATGAAACAGCAGCTGTCCAGTACTCCCTGGTTTTCAATGGTTCTCTAAGTGATATCAGTCCGTGATCAACTCGTAAAAATATGTATATGTGCATAATTAAATTAGGTCAAATCTTAGAAGGTGAAGTGGAACGATAATCAGAGTTTCAATAAATATTATAAAAGTACGAAGGAGGTGGAAAATAAGAAAGGGTGGGAGGGTTCTGAATACAGTTCACCTAGGCCAAGGGAGAGACAAGGGTAGAACAAACTTCTTTTGTATGCAAAGACTAGGATTGTTCTCTCGAATTCCCATAGCTTCGGCTAGGTGTAAAAGACGGTTTCTGATTCCATTCGAAAGACTCGATGGAATACGATAGATAACTTTGAAAGCACTATTTTTGTCCACTTGGTGACCGCTATCAATCAAATGAGCCAAAATAGAACTTCGTATGGATTTCATTTGACCTTTTCCTAACCATGAAGGAAGATGCTCATTAATGCGTTTGTTAAGCTGTCTAGTTGTTCGCCCTATATAGCTTTCTCCACAGGAGCAACTAAATTTATAGATACACATCGAAATGGCACAGCTAGGTAATCTAATTGAAAACAATATTGTTTGCTTATATATCTTGTTCTAATATTATAAATGGGAAGATTTAAATATATCAAGAAATCAACTATATTCACAACTTGAAATAACACACACACATACACAAGTAGATAATATGAATGTGAAATAAGTTTAACTCAAACTTTCCTCATCTGAATACAATTCACGTTTATGCATGCCTTTAGTTGATTAGTCATACACTGAGTAATTTTGTTTTGTTTTTCAAAACCAGATGAAATAACATTGTTTATTCTGTATTATTGAGATAGATTTTCGGATAAGTTGTGTTTTTAGTGAATCTATATTCTAAACAAGTTTCAGTGGTTCTCTAACTGATGTCAGCTTATGATGAAATCCTCCAACCCATCAAACAAACAAACAAAAAATCCCCACAAATCCAAAACTTGAAAAGTTTAAAATAATTCAGATATACTTCAAAGCCATTCAGATAAATTAAATTATGTTATTTGCCTGATTGTGGCTAGCTGTGGAATCCAAGAAACTCGTTTCGTCCTATGTGAGACTCATCAACTTTATGTACATGCATCTCTCCAGTGAGTGGTAACGTTTCCTCTGGGACTGGAACCCAGAGCGCATCGTTCTAAATGTAAAAAAGGTCACAATGGGTGATGGATCGGGTGTCAGTAGTAATATTATCAATCACTGAGAATGCAGGTAAATACAGATGACTAGTCCCAAATAGAACGAAATGTTCACTGTCCTGAATTCCTCTGGACATTGTCGAAGTATCCGTTCTAGAAGACGGTGAGTCAACAGAGATTGATCATTTAGGTTCAATGTAAATGAGAAAATAAACAAATGGGAATTTCAAACTAACTTAAACTGTCCTGAACTAGTTTGCTGCACAAGGAAAAATCTCTTTAACAGTCAATGACCAACACTGAAAACACAACTATAAATATTATCTGTTAGTATATAATTGTCTCGATCACTAGAACTGATGGACAAATTAGTACAGTTTCATTTCAGAATGGCCCATGAATTCTTACTTCTGCTAATTCACGACATAGCGCGACCCCTAGCCAATGTCTTCGGCGAGTATTTGTCCTCACACCCAATCTGCTACACCCTACTGGTCATGACTTCCCACTGGAACCCCAGGTAACTACCTACCTGAATATGGAAAGTCGCTAGTGAGCATCTCATTGATATTCAAGTGTTGGTTTGTAGGGATTTGACTGGTCACAGGATTTTCATCATTAGCTGACATTAGTTAGAGTACCATTGGAAAACCTGGGAGTACTGGACAGCTGTTTCGTCCTAGCTTGGGACTCTACAGCAGTACGCACCCACTGGGATTCGAGGACAAATACTCACCGAAGAAATTGGCTAGGGGTGGCGCTATGTCGTGAATTGGCAGAAGTTAGAATTTATGGGCCATTGAATCGGATCCCAGTGGCTTAATGGTATGCGAGCTCGCCTTGTAAACCAGAAGGCCCTGGGTTCGAATCCCGGCGGGTGGGTACTGTGAAGAGTCCCAAGCTAGGACGAAACAGCTGTCCAGTACTCCCAGGTTTTCCAATGGTACTCTAACTAATGTCAGCTAATGATGAAAATCCTGTGACCAGTCAAATCCCTACAAACCAACACTTGAATATTAATTCAGTCTCGTTAACAGTTCCTTTTACATTAAATCAATATTCATTTTTGAGTAAAACTGCTCATTAATTCTATATCACGCTTACATGTACAAAAATGTCGAAGCAGTAACGCAAAATAATGAACTCATTCAAAATATTTGACATTCACCCTACACCTAAGACTCATAATGAGCCGTTGGCTCAAGGATAAAATGCTCTTTAAGCGCGGACGAGGTGTAGGATCGATCGCTAGTTGCTGCGCTCCTAATATTTAGTTTAGTTAGTAACTGGTAGTAAGGGTGGAGAAGAGGGATAGTTGGATTGCGAGGCTAGAGTGCCATGCTGTAAAAACAATACTGCTAATGAAAATTCAAAGCCTAAAAATTCAAGAACTTTGATCCACACACAGAACGCAAAGGAATAAAGCGACCAAATGCTTAAATACCGTTTCCATTGGATTCACGTAAAAGTAATTTCACGCTATGAAAAATAACTCATAATTAATCACAATGAGCATAAAAAACATGACGAATCTTTATCGAATATAAATAAACTAAACTAGTTTCAGGGGAAAAGACAAAATCAAGGGACAATGTTGACTTCAAACGCATCTTATTTGAAACTTATCACGACTAATACATTACTGAACTACCGCAAACCAAATTGTTTGATACATATACCGTAACTACAACTTCAACCACACATCCGTAACCGATAACCGACAACACAACAACTTAGCTCCCACCTATCTCCTAACGAAGTAACAGCGAATACGCCAACATTGCACAAAAACCCTCCTACTCACAACGTCAACGACAACGAATAAGACAAAGCAAAATTCAATGCAAAGAATAAAATGTATTATAAGATGGATGAATGAATGAATGAGTCAATCAATCAAACAATCAATCAATGTCACAGTATGTACAAAATGCAATGTTTAATCCACCTCCTCCATACCTGCATCGTCACCGGTCTCCGTTGGAACAGCGGCCGCCGTGCTGTTGTTCTCTACTGAACTCTCACCAACCTTTGAATCCTCCTCCGTTGGAATGTCCAAACACATACTCACCAACTGATGGATACGATTCGCATAGATCTTGGGATCTTCAAGGGAGAAACCAGAGGTGAGGAGGGCAGTGCTGTGCAACAACTGGACAAGATCTTTCGCCAACTTGATCGACTCACCACCATCGAACAGGTTCTTCAGTGCAATGATTATCGGATGTGTGGGATTCAGCTCCAAATGCTTCTTCGCCGCCATGTAACCCATCGTGCTCGTGTCTCTCAACGCCTGAGCCTTCATTATCCTCTCCATATTCGCCGACCAACCAAACTCTGATGTCACAATACAGCAAGGCGAAGTTGTCAAACGACTCGAAACACTGACCTTCTCAACACGCTTACCAAGAATGTCCTGGATCTGCTTGCACAGCGGCTCGAACGACGCCTTCAAATCCTCAAACTTCTTCTTTTCCTCCTCATCTTCAGGCAGTTGAAGACCCTCCTTCGTCACACACACCAACTTCTTACCATCATACTCACGGAGCTGGGTAACTGCATACTCGTCAATAGGGTCCAACATGTACAACACCTCATAACCACGCTTGCGAAGCACCTCTGTGAAGGCTGAGTTCGCCAACGCCTCCTTCGTCTCACCGGTGATGTAGTAAATATCCTTCTGGTTCTCCTTCATACGAGACACATAGTCCTTCAGACTCGTCATCTCATCACCACTGCAGCTCGAGTAGTAGCGTAGGAAATCAGCCAACTTCTTCCTGTTCACACCATCCTCGTGGATACCAAGCTTAATGTTCTTGGAGAACTGCTCGTAGAACTTCTTGTAGTCCTCCTTATCCTCCATTATCTCCTCGAACAACTCAATACACTTCTTCACCAAGTTCTTACGGATCACCTTCAACACCTTATTCTGCTGCAACACCTCACGACTGATGTTCAACGGCAAGTCTTCACTGTCCACAACACCTCGGATGAAGTTCAGATACTCAGGAATCAGGTCTTCACAGTTGTCCATGATGAACACTCGACGAACATACAACTTGATGTTGTTTCGCTTCTTGCGGTTCTCAAACAGGTCGAACGGTGCACGCTTGGGAACAAACAGCAATGCTCGGAACTCAAGTTGACCCTCCACAGAGAAGTGCTTCACCGCCAAGTGGTCTTCCCAGTCATTACTCAACGACTTGTAGAACTCCCCATACTCCTCCTTCGTGATGTCGTCGGGATTACGAGTCCACAGCGGCTTCATCTTGTTCAACAACTCCTCATCGATATACTTCTCCGTCACCTTTTTCTTTTTCTTCTTCTTCGCGTCCTTATCATCATCCTCATCTTCATCTAAATCCTCAACCTTAGGCTTGTCGTCTTCACCCTCTGCCTCATCACCCTCCTTACTCTCCTCCTTCTCCGCCTCGTCATCAGACACCTCCTTCGTACGCTCCTTCTCAACCACCAACTCGATCGGATAATTGATGAACTGAGAGTGCTTCTTCACTATCTCACGGATCTTCCTGTCTTCAAGGTACTCCATCTGGTCTTCCTTGAAGTACAGGATCACCTTCGTACCACGAGCTGGCATCTCACTGCTGTCTGGTGTGATGGTGAACGAACCACCGGCTGACGACTCCCACATGTACTGCTCGTCGTAGTTGCTCTTAGTCACCACCTGGACACGGTCGGCCACCAAGTAGGCAGAGTAGAAACCAACACCGAACTGACCAATCATAGAGATATCGGCACCAGCTTGCAACGCCTCCATGAACGCTTTCGTACCAGAACATGCAATCGTACCAAGGTTGTTGATCAGATCTGCTTTCGTCATACCAATACCAGTGTCAAGAACTGTCAGAGTACCAGCTTCCTTGTTCGGGATCAGCTTGATATACATCTCCTTCCCAGAGTCGAGCACTGATGGTTCTGTCAGACTCTTGTATCTCAGTTTGTCGAGAGCATCACTTGCATTGGAAATCAACTCACGGAGGAAAATCTCTTTGTTCGAGTAGAAGGTGTTGATGATCAAGCTCATAAGCTGAGCAATCTCAGCTTGGAAGGCGAATGTTTCTGTCTCAGGTTGAGCATCTGGACCGGTGCACATTGGTTCGGGCATTTTGACGAAGTGTTGAGCGAACTGAGAGATCCAACATTTGTCTGGTGCCATATATATGTAGTTTAATTGATGGCTGTTAAAATGCCAATTAACCTATTTCACTTCAGTACCACTTCTTGTGGTGTGTTGTGATTATATTAACAGTAAGAATTAATAAAGGAAGTCTAAGGAACCAGTCTCTCTGTCTCTAATTTATCACAGTAAACAAACCTTTCAGAAAAGTTTTTTCATTTTCTCAATACTCTGGAATGATATTAAATAACTCCATAAAATAGGGTATTATTTTGCCAAATTAGTCATTCCAACTCATAATCGCATGAGATAGTTGTGGCTGAATACCTCAGGCTGATAGATTGCTGAATAGAGTAACACTCAGATGTTGCTTCTTCATATACTGCCTCAACTTAATCACGATCGGCTATCATTTGGAAAATTTCCGAAAATCAAGAGTATTGACAACTCTTGGATTCTATTTTTGCGACTGTCTTTCCCTCTCCCCCTATGTCTACTAAAGTCATGAATGTGAACTGATGAAGAACCGCATATTAGGACAAAACAACTACCCAGTACTATCTGATTCTAATTGCTTCGCTAATTTGGGATACCTTGTGATGAAGGTATGCCGAAATACATTTCTATCTTTGTTTTGTTTTTCACTGAGAATGTTTAATCGCTCAAGTATACGTACATTTTACTTGGTTTGTATATATAATAAAGTATAATAATAAACATGTTTATTCATGAACAGTAATTATTATCATTGTTTAACGACATTATACAGGACACATCATTTAGGTGACAAGTCACTAATTTTCTCTCTGATCTGTTGCATTCAATGTAATTATAATACGTAAGGTTTATGAGGTCGATATTTCTTTGTGTGAATAGTCTCATTTTAAAAGTTAATATTTTGTTCACGGTTTATTGTATTGGTGTAGTTGTGTTCCCTGAGTTGGTGCTTCAGTGGTGTAGCAGAAGAATGCTCACCAAACAAGCATGTGTCTCAAAATTGGGCCCCTGACCGATGCACTTCTTAACATCGTTTACCTGATAGGAAGCTCAGTGAGAGGACAGGGTTAGGCATGAAACTAGCAACGCACTGCTACTGGAACTTTGAAGCTCAAATTCGAAGCCTTGTGTTCCACTGAGAATACTCTGAGCTGGATGGTTTAATTTCGGGGACTTCATTGTCGCTCTAGACAACATCTTCAATGCAGACTTCAATATGGTGACAGGAGGAAATAATATTTTTTTCTCCTGAATTTGTCTTTGCTAACTTAACAAAAGTTAGTCATAAGCAGTTTGAGAATAATATTACTTACTACAGAAGTACTGACTTTAAAAACACAGTAATTAAATACACTTCAATGAGATTTTCATAATTTTTATTCAGGTTCGACCACGAACTGATTTCGGTTAAAGGGACCACTAAAAACCAGGCAGCACTGGACACCAGTTTAGTCCCAGCTCGGGGCTCTTCAGCAGTGCCTATTCATGGCACCACCGGGGATCGAACACAGGACCTTCAGGTTACAAGACCAGTGCTTTGATTATTCAGTCACTGGGAGAGAGATTGTTGACCCATCAGTTCAGTGGTTAAATGGTCAACGAGCTCACTATGTAACAAACGGGTCCTGAGTACGATCCCAGGTGGTATCATGGGTTTGTATTGCAGAAGAGCTCCAAAAAAGGAGTGCGAAACAACTGTCCATTACTCCCTGCTTTTCGGTCGTTCTCTAACTGAAGTTAATTCGTCATCAAACTATGTCCAAAATGATACTGTTCCATTATGCCATCTATAGGATAAATAAACTAATATGGATTTGCATACAACCATACTGAGGTTAGGCGTCGAGTGCTAGGTAAGGAGGGGAAATCAATCGACATAGCTGTGAAGCTACATTAACTGATATGATTAGGACATGTGTTACGCATGCATGCCTAGCCATCGCCTTCCTCGATGGGAAACGTTAGCTGACATAGAGTGGATCAGGTTGGAAAAGAACCAGTGGTGGCCAAACCAAAACATAGCTTCACCAGTCAATGAAATCTACAACAGTTAGTTTTGAGCCATGTAGAAAGGTGTAGACTTCCTGGTTGGGGTCCTCGGGACGGTAAAAACCAATGGTTGGAAACAATTGGTGACATGGCTCAAAATCGTTCTCAATGGCTGGTGCAGATGCATCCACTCCTTGTGACTCATGATTTCCAATGAAACTGTTTTGTTCTTCGTTATTACTATTCCTTTATCTCACCTCTGTTTACTGTCTATATTATGCATTTCTTCTACTTTCTTCTCTTGCTTTGTGTGCTACATGGAGTGTGGCGACTTGAACCGCCGCACATCGGTGCAAAGTTCTATGTCGAATACAGAGACAGACAGCATCCAACTACAGTGCTGAATTTGTATGCGTCCTTCAGCTTTGAAAATAAACAAATAACAGTAATTTGCTTTATTCCACAACAATCCTAATGGTACATTGTGAAATTTTCAGCATTTGGTACAAGACTGCATCTCATCGTATTGAATAGCATTAAAAACAATTTTAGCAATAAATTGCAGGACTGTTAATGGTAGTTCTTATTTGTTATTTTTAGTCACAATGAAGTCATGTATATAAAACAACAAAAATTCGGAAATAAGAATTAGGTTAGTAGCTAAAATTGTCAGGTAACTGAGGTAGTGTTACTATAGATTACAAATAAGCGATAATAAAAGAGTCACTTATTTTACCAACAACATAGTAATTCACAAGTTTCACACTTTACATTCACTCTATCACATAGAACACGGGCTGGCCAAATATGGTATCGTTGAGTTGCTATACTTAGTGGTACGAGCATATAATCTTTTGTATTGACTTCTAGTTCTGCAAGATGAGATGCAAGTGTGGAGAGAGTTGAGGGTCAGACAATGTGGAGTTGGACCATCTCTCTCATGAGTTCAGATGTCTATCAAATAATGCAGTGTTAAGCTGACTAAGTTGCACACCACTCGCTCTACTGACAAACTTTAATACCCTTCTCAAAATGACATAGCCCTTTTTCAGGAGACTAGGAAGGACTAAGGGTGGGGAGCAGTAAAGTACAATAGGTAAGATACACAAGCTAACAAATTGTAAAAGCAGTGGTCGAGTAATTCCAGATTGTCTTAGCTTCTTAGTGTAGTGGCTTAGACGGAACATTTTCTTGGAGATCGACAAAACGTGGGATGACCAAGTAAGGCCAGAGGATATAACTATAGCAAGGTATTTTGTGTTAGACCTAGTTTCTATTACAGTCCCCTCTATACTACAAGCATCGTGTGCATTAACCAGTCATTGTAGATCACTTTTATGTCTAAAGGAGAAGTCAATAGTCGGACATTTTGAGGGATTTAAGGTAAGACCATTTAGCTTAGACCACTGACTAATATCCGACAAAAAGCTATGAAGAACTGATGGACTTTATGGAGACCGATCCATAGAAAAGCTGCTTCGAATGGTCAAATAGTAAGCTTCCATAGCTGGGTACTCATTCAACAAAAGCAGAATTCAATTAAATCAATTCCCACCTATATCCGACACATGTGTAGTCCCGATGTTCTAGAAACAGAATTAGATATTCTGAGAGAAATCTTCATCCAAAATGGATAACCACCGAGATTCATTAATAAAAACATTAAACCAAGAATTTAGAGAAATGAAACTTCACTTGCGCTAAAAAAGAAACTCTACATGAACTTGGATTTCAAGGGAGATTTAAGAAACGATATTCTCAAGAGCAGGATCACATCATCTTTGAGAATAACATTCTTCGCAGTAACGCTAAGAATAGTGTTCTCCAGTAGCCCACTGATTGGCAGAAGCCTCAAGGATAAGATGCCGCATCTGACCAATTCTATGTGCATAATTCAGTTCACTTGCTGCTGTGGAGCCAGGTAAATCAGTCGTTCAACGCGTATCTTGTTCAAGAGGATTCAAGAACACTATCCAGCATGGTTGCGAAAAGGCAATAGTGGTGCAATAAGGAGTGCGATAACTGAACACCTAGTTAACACTGATCATTGCATCTTAACAAAGGCCTTCTTCAAAATAATCTACAGAGTCAAGTATAACCTATCAAAGACAATGTGGTTTCGTCTTCTTTGTATTATTGAAGCTGTGGCCCTTCACATAAAAAAACTGGAGCTCTGTATACAAAAGACAATTACTCAACCACTTATACTATCATGGTAACAACTTTGTTGGTTTTGATGACTGAATTTTGTTTGTTTGCTTGTTTCTTTAACTGCATATAATTTTTGTATCCATTTAGAACTCTTATGTAATTTCGTATACTCTACTTTGTTTCTATGTGCATCCTGAGTACAACTCAATCATCAAACTATTCACGTTATTGCGCAACACCTTTTTAACAACTGTTTGTGACAACTCATCACCTGTGTTACTACCCTAGTTTCATTAACATCCAATTTTCTTGGCCGTTTTTGTATTACGTAACTCCACCCAAAACTTACTAATTCTCACCTGTTTAGTTAAAATAACCACAACCAATTGTAATTTTGTTTGTAATTTGTTTGACAGACTTAATGTACACACACATACAGAATAACCCACATATATTTGTGACTGTACAGCTAAGAAAATGAATTCACCGACAAGAGACTCTTCTCTGAACTACGTGTTTTGTTTTCATTAAAAGCTATTAAATTTGGAACAGTTTGATTGTGATTTGACAGGAAGCGAAGCGGTTACATCATCAGCATATCTGACGAAGTTGATTTCATCCGAACGAGGCAAGCCGTGTAAGATGAAAGAAGAAAGAGGAGGAGAGAGGAAAGCACCCTAAGGGACTTTAGCTTCAGCAAGCAAGGCAGAAGAAGATTTGCCTTTATATATTACAGTTTACTGCACCCTGTCAGAGAAATAAGGATACAGCTAGTTAGCAGCCCAAGACTCGGTTTGCGTAGCGGAAAGTTTATTTCACAAAAGGCGTCTAGATAATGAGTCAAAAGTAGATGTGCAATCGAGCAACATACAACGTACATATTTGCCCCCTTTGTCTAGAGAGGAGACAATGTCATGATGTAATACAGAGACAGCATCTAAAGTACTTCTGCCCTACCTGTAAGACAACTGTTTGGGATCACTAAAACTTCTAAAATAGAGTACAAGTTCGAATGAGTGTGATTCCTCCATTAGTTTCAAAAAAGAAGAGGTGACTGCAATAGGTCTAAATTTAACATTATTACCAGGACCTGATTTGGGTACAGGGATGATTTCAATGTCGTTCCACGCATCAGGTACAACATTACTGGAAAAGGGAGTATTGAATATGTTTATAAGTGGGTAACATAAAATATCAGCACATCTCCTGAGAACATCAAAATTATTAAAACCATGAAAGTTACTGACCTTGTTATATTGGCGTCAAAAGCATGTTTAGGAGAGCGTATGAAGAATTTGTTGGGAGTATATGCATCAACAGAGGGGACATTAATGCATTGCTTACCACAAACTGGTATGCTGTTAGGCTATTGATAAGTCAGTCATAATCAAATACAGTGAGTAGAACTCATAGAATCGTAAAATCTAGATTCGGTGTATGAGAAGTCGAATGAAAAAATGATGATTTAATACAGTGAGTAGAATTCAAAGAATCAGAAATGAAATCCATTATGGAGAAAATTTTATTTCGATACAGTCTCACAGTGTTATCATACCAAGGTGATACGATCATGAGCAATAAATTGTGCTCCAAACGTTATCAGTAAATATTACTGTATAACACAGTGAGACTCTATCAAAATAAAAATTTTCACCATAATGGAATAATACGCTACCACACTGCCCAAGTTCTATTGTTAGATCAAAAATCAGGTCTAATATGGGAGTCTAATGAAGATTGGGGAAAAAACTAAGAGTTAGCAGGGTGACTGGAGTTCAGCGAGGGATTGCTTTTGAATACATAGGTGATGTTTCAGCTGTTTTATTGCAATAGATTCAGCAAAATGAATACTATGAAAAAGAGAAGACGTTCAGCGAAGAGACTCTTTTCGACGGCAAATCCATTCACATAGCTGTACAATCGCATTTATATATAATTATTTTGTGTGTGTGTGTGTACGCGAGGTTTGTCAAGTTTAGATAATTGATTAGTTAATACAAGAATGATGTAATATAAAAACAAAGTTAATCAGACAGCAACTAAAGTAAGATTGAGTTAGTAAGTTAGATGACGTAATATAATTGACTAAAATATTTCAACTTAGATCAGGGTAGCAACAGAGGTAATTACAGGTAGAGACTAAGTAGAAGTGAAATTGAGTGAATAAGTTGGATGACGTAACATGAATGACTAGAAATTGAGCGTTGTTCAAGTCAGTAACAGTGGTAGTGAGGTGTAGAAATTGAATCGGGTGGGGGTAGAGAACAAGAAAGTTGAAAATGTAAAATGTTACAATTGAGAAGACGAAATAATACTAATGAAGAGACAGAAACAGAATTTACCTGTCGGCTAATAAGATAGATTACGTCCATTGCAAGTGTAGTGATTGAACGAACTTCTTCTGTATGCAGAGTTCAGGACTTAGCAAGTGAATTGCTATTGATTCTGCAGTTTGAAGAAGCCTGATTCGTACACTTTTAGGAAGACTGCTTCGTATTCTGTAGACGACTGTACCCAACTGTAAGCTGTCTTCTTGTGTTATCTGGTTCCAGTTTGGCATTCATATCAACGATTAGGATTTTGATGACCCCATCCGGCTACGAACTTGTCCAGTACCGCTTGCATTTTTCTACATACGTTTCCCTTCATCTCTTGTTTTGTGGTGTTTGTGGCATAGCAGCATTGTATTACCGTAAAATTCGTTCCTTTCAAACCGAATCTTGCTAACATTATTCCGGGGAAAATAGGTTCTGACTGTGAGAGCCTTCTACGCTTTCAGTGACATCATGATAGTCACAATCTCAGTGTGTTCGTGGTTGGTGTCCGGGTGACAGGGGTAGAATGTTGAAACACCAGATAACAATTTGGACAGTGTGTCTCCATTCTATCCGCTCTCACAAATCGCTAACTCTTTTATACCATATCTCATGCAATCTAAGCACCATTGTCAGCCAGCTTCGAACATGATGGGGACATTCCATATCCCGCTTCTTATTTCTGTTATCATGTGCGTCGGTGGCACAGTGGTTAGGACTCTCGCCGACCATGCACATGGTCCGAGGTTCGAACCCCTGCCGACGCACACCTGATATCTATGGTCGGCCTGCAAAATTTGGGCTACCGATATCCATGCTGAAAATTCCATACTTGTACTGAAAATACGGTGTGGCATCAAGCTGTAACCAAAATAATAGAAAAATAAAATAAAAAAAGAGGACGCGCTAGTCGACTGAGTTCACCACGGCTTTCACCAGCCGGAAATATCCATCCTTCCGATTCTAACAGATAATAACTTTATTTTTTCTTTGGTTTAAACTCTCAGTAGCGATACTGTTTTTTTTCTGTAGTAGGGTCGCTAGCCCCATGCTCAATCTCCTCTCTGTTCTGGTCATAGGAATGACTAGGAATCTAGGTGAGGTTTCGTCATTACCAGTCCCTAACGCCATTGATAAGTGGTTATGGAAGTGCTACACATCTAAAGCTCAATTACCAGAAAGATAAAAAGGTGCTATTTCCTACCTACCTTGTTTTCAGCATGACAGCAAGCAACTTTTAACTAACTGCTGTTCTGTTAATCTAAAAATTTAAACTGACGACTTTCTGGGGAAAAACAGTTAGGGGAGAATTGCTTAGATGAATGCAAATGCTTAATTTTCTGGTAAAAAAAAATAAGACATGTCTATACTTACAGTTTACATTTGGTGAATCTACTTCTAAACACAGAAGAACAAATGGTATCTTAATGGGAACCTATCATCAGCAACAGAGAAATGGACAGAGTTTAGGGACAATAAACCCAATGGAGTTCGGGGTTCAAATTATCTGGTCATTGAATTTATATATATTGTTCTTAGCTACCACTTCCATTATACTAAATGAACACAAGTTAAGTCTTTAAAAATTGCTTGGATTTATTTAGTTCACAGTAGTCACTATTTCACCAGGGGGTAAGTATGGCATCAACATTCACTGGTACCAACTTCGAGTCTATGTATAGGAAGGGTTATTTCTGGACAGACCCAACAACCTGCAACCTGAATGTGTGAAAAAGCCATGTTAAAACAAAAATGCAGTTGAACCAAATTCACCCAAAGAAAAAGTTCACTGAACTGGGTAATTTCATTTCTCATACAACTGGAAATATTCGAATTAGGTCCACTCCCAATAAATATTATTGACATAATGCTTAACACAGCAGATAAAGTGTTTACACTTGAGCTTCGTGTATTCGTTTCAAAAGTAGCACAAAAATATGTCGAGCTTGGGACAACTGACAGAAGGTAGACTCTGGTTTCCCCCTCAGACTGTTCTCAACGGAAGTGGAAATAGCCTGATCCCGAATCTATTGTGAGCATGTTCTTTGGAATCTGAAGAGAATTATTAACATCTTGAATATGAGTTTGATTTCAAAACAGCCATCTACTTTAGTCTAAGCATCTTAGTAGTGTTTCAGAACTCAAAGGAATTAAGTGTGAGAAGGCTATAGAAGACTCAACCAAATCTGTCAACAGGTTAACCTGTCTCACCTGCTACTTTATCTACCATATAGCATTATAATGCTGTTTGATGGTGGGATTATTATATGTAATTTAAAGTGTTGTTGGTAATCGTTTAATGTCTTAGTAAGTCTAAAGTGCACACCACCGGGTTTCTCATCAATGGCTCAATGGTAGAATGCTCGCCAGCTAGTCAGGTAGCCCGAGTTCGAAACCCGGTCGGGGCATTACCAGATCACACTTGCATTACTAACGTATTTGAAGCCCGAGAAAGCTAGCAACCTCATACCGTAAAATAGGACACCACCATTAACATAACTTCAAAGGACAGAACCCTATGTTCTACTTAGAAAAGTATTTGATCTCAAAGAGTTGGTCTATAATGAGATATCTGACACAACTATCTTGAGGTCACTTATCACGTTCAAACTAACCAACGGCATCGTTTGAATACTGATACAAATAAGACAACAGGTCAAATCTCTTAATACCTTGGTCATGGCTGTAAGGTATAGGCTTTAACACCAGTGTTAATGTATGCTATAAAAGATTTTCGTGAAGTACTACGAAAAACTTCCGTATGTTCTATATACACAAAACCAGGGAAATAGGTGTCGATGTCGAAATCGCGTAACTCAGCTAGACAACGATGAATAATTGTTCATGTACTGTTCGGTTAGGTCATTTTAGAATGAAAACCGGGTGGTTTACACTCTACAAATCTGTCTTATCATCTTGAAGAATCGAGGTACGGATTAAAATTAAGGATGAGTTGTTCTATTAATTGAGGTTCCCAAGTAAACGTGTTTGTAAGGTACAAGCTTGGACACTGGAATTTACAGGTGGGGCAACAAGTTGGCTAGATGGTCAAAGAGTACAGAGTCAACTTCAGCAGCTTTCCGTGGATGACAATATATACATAACCAGTATCAACCTGAGGTACAGACATCATTGTAGTGACACCCAAGCCAGAGCTCAAACAGATTATATCGCTTCAGATGCCTATGGTGCTGTGCATGCATAAATGCTACACCTCCTCAATTTTGATCATGTTTTAGTAAGCCAGATCAATAAGCAACATTTCAGCAGGTTTATGTAGGCAAACCGGCTTCACCTGATACTTCTGATATATATGAAACCGAATTAGACATTAAGTTAGCTCATTACCCACAGAAGATAATAAACAGTACTAGCTGCACATAAAAGACGCCAGAAACTCCGAAGATGATAAGTAGAGAAACTTGGTGTTTAGAAAAAATGTCCCGCAAAGTTTTTTACAACTTCTTAACGCATTTGGATCGATAGCAAGTATAGTCGTCTCAGTACAACTGACATCTAACACGGCTTATGTAATGATAGCAAAGTAGAATGAAATCAGATCCAGCTACTGGCTATAGTTGGAAACACACTTGTTCCACCAGCAGCAAGAAGAATGGCATCTAGAGAAACGGTCGGTGAAAAAGGTGATACGCCGATTAATAAACAAGTCTTGGGACACTGGAAAAAGCACATCAGGCACAGAGCTAAACAGTTTACTGAATCATGGGATAATCAATCAAGCCTTATATTTAAAACTGTGTTCTAGGGAATTTCTTATGACATTCTGATACCATTATACATAAATACCTAAAATACATTGACGACAAAAACCTCCTTTCACAACCGATAGAGCGCTTACAAGGCTTCGGCCAGCCACAACACCAGTCTTTCACTTAGTGATTCTGGTTTCGAGTGGCTCAAGCGTATCGCGGAGACACTGCAAGTGGTGATGAAATCTTCAGCTAACACAGGAGCCTATGCTGAATAACACGTTGACGAGTGTTCTTAAGGACCATTAAACTAGGTTATACTAATACTAGATCTAACTCAAGCACAGACGACCCACTATCCCACGATGCAAGATAGCATCGACACTCGACTACACCGCAGACAAATGCCTAGAACGAGCCAGATATCCAGAAATATAACGATGTCTCACGTTAATCAACCCACCTGTCGCGAACATGCGTGCAACCTAGCCAATTTGATTGGTAACGTAACCAAAAGCAGACGAAAACGTTAGCAAGCTTCTGATCAGCTATAACGAAATGTTTTACGCATCTACTAAACTAGTACACTACCGAACTACCGCAAACCAAACTAAACGATTTATACACCCTGACAACTCCTACCACACATCCGTAATCGATACGCAATAACTTAGCTTCTACCTACCTAATAACGAAGTAACACCGAATACGCGAACACTACACACAACCCTCCTACTCACAACGTCAACGTCAACGACTAAGACAAAACAAAATTCAATGCAAAGAATAAAATGTATTATAAGATGGATGAATGAATGAATGAGTCAATCAATCAAACAATCAATTAATGGTCACAGTATGTACAAAATGCAATGTTTAATCCACCTCCTCCATACCTGCATCGTCACCGGTCTCCGTTGGAACAGCGGCCGCCGTGCTGTTGTTCTCTACTGAACTCTCACCAACCTTTGAATCCTCCTCCGTTGGAATGTCCAAACACATACTCACCAACTGATGGATACGATTCGCGTAGATCTTGGGATCTTCAAGGGAGAAACCAGAGGTGAGGAGGGCAGTGCTGTGCAACAACTGGACAAGATCTTTCGCCAACTTGATCGACTCACCACCATCGAACAGGTTCTTCAGTGCAATGATTATCGGATGTGTGGGATTCAGCTCCAAATGCTTCTTGGCCGCCATGTAACCCATCGTGCTCGTGTCTCTCAACGCCTGAGCCTTCATTATCCTCTCCATATTCGCCGACCAACCAAACTCTGATGTCACAATACAGCAAGGCGAAGTTGTCAAACGACTCGAAACACTGACCTTCTCAACACGCTTACCAAGAATGTCCTGGATCTGCTTGCACAGCGGCTCGAATGACGCCTTCAAATCCTCAAACTTCTTCTTCTCCTCCTCATCTTCAGGCAGTTGAAGACCCTCCTTCGTCACACACACCAACTTCTTACCATCATACTCACGGAGCTGGGTAACTGCATACTCGTCAATAGGGTCCAACATGTACAACACCTCATAACCACGCTTGCGAAGCACCTCTGTGAAGGCTGAGTTCGCCAACGCCTCCTTCGTCTCACCGGTGATGTAGTAAATATCCTTCTGGTTCTCCTTCATGCGAGACACATAGTCCTTCAGACTCGTCATCTCATCACCACTGCAGCTCGAGTAGTAGCGTAGGAAATCAGCCAACTTCTTCCTGTTCACACCATCCTCGTGGATACCAAGCTTAATGTTCTTGGAGAACTGCTCGTAGAACTTCTTGTAGTCCTCCTTATCCTCCATTATCTCCTCGAACAACTCAATACACTTCTTCACCAAGTTCTTACGGATCACCTTCAACACCTTATTCTGCTGCAACACCTCACGACTGATGTTCAACGGCAAGTCTTCACTGTCCACAACACCTCGGATGAAGTTCAGATACTCAGGAATCAGGTCTTCACAGTTGTCCATGATGAACACTCGACGAACATACAACTTGATGTTGTTTCGCTTCTTGCGGTTCTCAAACAGGTCGAACGGTGCACGTTTGGGAACAAACAACAATGCTCGGAACTCAAGTTGACCCTCCACAGAGAAGTGCTTCACCGCCAAATGGTCTTCCCAGTCATTACTCAACGACTTGTAGAACTCCCCATACTCCTCCTTCGTGATGTCGTCGGGATTACGAGTCCACAGCGGCTTCATCTTGTTCAACAACTCCTCATCGATATACTTCTCCGTCACCTTTTTCTTTTTCTTCTTCTTCGCGTCCTTATCATCATCCTCATCTTCATCTAAATCCTCAACCTTAGGCTTGTCGTCTTCACCCTCTGCCTCATCACCCTCCTTACTCTCCTCCTTCTCCGCCTCATCATCAGACACCTCCTTCGTACGCTCCTTCTCAACCACCAACTCGATCGGGTAATTGATGAACTGAGAGTGCTTCTTCACTATCTCACGGATCTTCCTATCTTCAAGGTACTCCATCTGGTCTTCCTTGAAGTACAGGATCACCTTCGTACCACGAGCTGGCATCTCACTGCTGTCTGGTGTGATGGTGAACGAACCACCGGCTGACGACTCCCACATGTACTGCTCGTCGTAGTTGCTCTTAGTCACCACCTGGACACGGTCGGCCACCAAGTAGGCAGAGTAGAAACCAACACCGAACTGACCAATCATTGAGATATCGGCACCAGCTTGCAACGCCTCCATGAACGCTTTCGTACCAGAACAAGCAATTGTACCAAGGTTGTTGATCAGATCTGCTTTCGTCATACCAATACCAGTGTCAAGAACTGTCAGAGTACCAGCTTCCTTGTTCGGGATCAGCTTGATGTACATCTCCTTCCCAGAGTCGAGCACTGATGGTTCTGTCAGACTCTTGTATCTCAGCTTGTCGAGAGCATCACTTGCATTGGAAATCAATTCACGGAGGAAAATCTCTTTGTTCGAGTAGAAGGTGTTGATGATCAAGCTCATAAGCTGAGCAATCTCAGCTTGGAAGGCGAATGTTTCTGTCTCAGGTTGAGCATCTGGACCGGTGCACATTGGTTCGGGCATTTTGACGTAGTGTTGAGTAACACGCGAGAAAAACAGTAGTGTCTGATTTCTCTAGAACTTTGCTTATAAATATGAATTAGAACGTTCGAGAAATTATTGATCGTATCCAAAATTAGCATCTTTTCGACCAATCAAAATTGTCTAGAATTGTCTAGAAGTTTCTAGATGATTCTGTGTAATTTGATTGGTCGAAATTTTTCAGTCCTTGAAATTTTCCACCTATGAATGGTGAATAGGAAATTTGGGTTTGTTTATCATGTTTTTGATAGCCTTATTGCTCTTATCGTTGAGTTTTGTCCGTTCAAGATGTCTGAAGTAAGAATCGGATAAATATTTTACTAATTCACTTCTCAGGCCTTCCTAGTTGAGTCATTTATTTAGTTTTTGTGAATAGAGTCGCTTCCAGACGTTGTGATTTCATGGTAAACCCATGGTAAAGGTAACTTCGTTAGATATGCTGTCCTATTTTGTTCTCTTACTCACTTACAAGGAATATTAACTCTGAATGTTAGAATTTGAATTCAGGGGAACTGATGAGTTATGTTTTTCGGTGATGTATACTGCTGAAGACCTTTCCAAACTTCATACGATGTCATCAACGGAATTATGGTTAGGTTTGTACATCAGCCTCCAATTCTATATCAATATTTTAATATCTGTATGCAAGGGTATTAGGTTTCTTTTCGGACGCTAGGTTACGCCAACACAGGCAATTAAACTAACACACTCTTCGGAAGTTAGTAAGTTTCTGAAACCCATAGTCTCAATAGCACGCAGTTAAGCTGCCATACTAACAACAGGCCTTTCCAGCTGTGTACATTTGGCCAAGGAATCAGGATGCAAGTAGACGATGCGCACAGAACGCTTATGGTAATCTTCCTACGACTAGCATATATTGAAAAGTTGTTTAGTGAAGAACTGCAAGGCGCAGTCTTCAAGCACCACTTCCACTTGAATGGTTTCCATCTTCTGAGAAAATTTTGAATAGGGAGACGAATAGTATCATAGGATTTTTTTCAACATTGTAAGACTGATGTTGTAGACAGATTAAAAATCTTTTCTAAACCGTGGTTAAAAAAAAGCAGGGATCCATGTTCACCTCTGGGAACAACTCTACCTACTAAGGCAAAACCTCAATATTTGTTATTCTGTTCACCTCCCTTAGGTGTAAAGTTATTCGTGTTGCGGAATAGGCTATCTGATCTGTCGTTGTCTGTTTCACATATGAGGGAGATTGCACTATCTCATGTGAATCCATTGCGGGCAAAGTTAAACTTTAAGCACCAGTAGGTACTAACGGATGGAAGACTTTGAACCACCAACCACATGATTAAAGAGACTTTGCATATAAAATACGTCTTTTCATGAAAATAATGAATCAAAATGCAAAATACTGTTACACAGGACACCTTTCTCTGACATCTGATTAGATTGGAGTGTAAACATAGTAATTTAGTCACATTCTTTGCATGTAATTATCTAGTCTTTTAGCCTTAATTTAACTCGAACCAACCCTAATGTCGCCCTCATTAGGTTAATTTAACCCTATCCTGTCCTCATCCTAAACCTTAACGTAATCTTCCCCAAACCTAAGGTGGAAGTTACCAAATATACCATTTAATAACATGAAACCTCATTAAGCACATTTTATTCATGCTTACCACATTATTTACTATTACACTAACTTGCCTACTGAGAGTTTCAAGTTCATTGGTTCGGTCGCACCCCCTTGGTACTTACTGGTGTCCCAGCACTTATCAACTGCGAAACTGGTCTTTCCCTTGAGTCCTATGGAATCCCTGAATCTTAGATGTAGATGGATAGTCATAATCATATATATCTTTTGCTTCTTCGCGCTTGGTAATACAACACAATAAGTATTGTTAAGTCGTGATGTAGACCACTGGGAAAGAAAGTTAGAGCATTCCACTAGTTTTGTTGTCGTAATCCTTCCTGAGTCGCCCTATACACCTGTTCAACTATCTGCTTCATTAGTCGGCAGTATTACCTCTAGTTTCAGCTTTAGTTTGGAAGGCACCATGAAAACGTCTCAACTGAAGTCGGTGAGTCATTCTTGGAATCAGATGTTAGTCATATGTTGCTCCGGCACATAGAGTTCTTTTTTACAAATAAGACAGGTCATCATATTATTAGATTTTCTACCATTTCCGACTCCAATGACTGCGTGAAAATAACTATTTTCTGTTTTTGAGTATGTATGGATAACTGATTTATAAGACACTTGATCCTTTGGTTTATCAAACATATATGTATGTGGAGCCATTAGATTTGAAAGGCGATAAGTTACTTCACATCAGATACATTAACGTTTTTATTTGAAGTTTATCCATTTACTTCTGTCACAAGTGAATATGTGTATTTTGAAGATTTTCACTAGGACGTAAACCGGACGTAATATTTACTCGCGAACTTTTACTTTTTACTTTCTCTTACTAGCAGTTATACTACACATATGTCGGTGTTAACAAAATGGATAGTTGAAAGTTACTCAAATTTTGGAACGTGATGGTGAGTGATATGCAATAAGCACTAAAGGCCAATACAAGTGGAGTTAATGAATAGCTTTGATGAAGAAATATAAGCTTCAGCTTTGGCTATGTATTCCAGCTTTTATCATAAAGGTCTTGGATGAAAATTTCTACTATAATTTGCACAACGGAGGGATTACCTGGATCGCTGTGGTAGATCCTGAGAGCAGATCCTACATCTTTTGTTATATTCGTCGTTATTGCTAATATATTGTTTTCCCAATAAATGTGTTTTATTTTGGAATGTTTACTGTTTTCTTTCTCGTAAAAGAAAGTACTGAATATATTCTGAGCTCGTTGTACCCGGTGTGTGTCACAATCGAATATGATATTTATAGCGTAAGATAAAATATGAGTCCCGCTCTCTAGGCTGATTCATCATAAGCTCTCAGCTCCCTGCATATACAATTCATAGTCGTTTTCTCACTAGTTTTAACGAACCACCGAAGGAGTACATACCGTTCATTTAATATCCCTGGCTAATATAACTGTTACATGACTAAGCCAGCCTTGCCTTTCCTAATTAAGCCCATTGACTTTTTATAAGCTGGATATTCTATTACGGTAATAGAATGTACTTGTAGCCAAACATCGATTTTGTTAACTTACACAGCTGGACGGGGAGTTGGGAAATGGCGGGAAACCTAGAGCTCATAGGTGTGTGTAGTCAGTGCTTGTAGTTCACTCTAAGTTTCGCCCGATTGCATATTCGTAAGCGTTCTCTTTGCAATAGGAAAGACTGTTGAGCGCAATTGTATTGTTCACTTCTTTAAGGGTGTTGCAATTATGCTTCTGCTGCTTTTATTACTATTATATTTCCATTGAGATGCCGAGAAACCTAATCATTCTGACAATTTAAGGCATGTTAAATACTTCTCGGATGCTTTAGTTACTGATATATATTCAAGTAGTATGCTTCTGTTAGTAAGAATTAAGTTCGTTTGTAAAACTAGCCTTACCAAATAATGAGGAGTTGATTAGGTTCCAGTGGAGTATTTTATTCAGTGTGACACATTATCAATTTCCGGTTAAAACATATCCGTATACTTTTGTTGCTTTCCAGTTCATTCGTGCGTCTCTTTCATATTCAGACTTGTTCCGAATTACGTTGACTAATTTAGATATGGCGCGGAAAATGTCAGGGTGATGTGTTTCAGAAACGGTGTAAATCTGCGAAATTTCTGAATGCATATTCACAATCTATAAAACAAAGACCTTATTTCTCATAGGTAGTGAATAGTACCATAAGCTTGACAGTTTTGACTTCTGAGACACACGAAAAATTAGAGTTCGCCTAGTGGTTAAGCTCAATAATCCAAAACAGCTTTTTCGTATACCAGGCCAAGAGCCACACTTATCTAGTCACTGCTGGCTATACTACCCAGTTGCCCAAGCTGAAGTAGGTTAGGCTAGTCGTACTATCAATGATTAGGTTTACATTTTTCCCTATAGTTATAAATTAGCCGTCAGCAGACACTTCTTAAATGCGCTGACAAGAAATTTAGAAAATTGAACTATTGTGAGTGTCCATACTGGCTTGTCCATACCCATTCAAACAAACCCAAGTAGAGAATTCTAATGAATGAGATAGTAATGTTAGTCTACATAGAAAAATTATTCGTAGAATCTGATTCATCAAATTGTTAAGGATTTTAAGTGATACGTTTGCTTCCTATTTCGTGATATCTCAAAAACCTTAGTTTCTAACACAGTGCATTCGACGACCTCTCTGTGTAGTCAAACTTTCTTCAATCCCTGCTTTTTACACTTCACCTAACAATTATCGCTTAATATTTGGTAGGTCAGTACGCATTGTCTAGTGGAGTTGAAATCAGCTTCAAATCGATTGCATACATTAGAGGTTTGACATTGAAATTTGGATCTCACTGTAATATCATTCATTTCTAATTTTATTCTATAGATGCTAATGACATTATCTTTCTGATGAAATTATTAGTTATTGAATGCCCCCCCCCCCCCTGCATTATGTTGTATTTCATTGTCTCTCTGAAGATTTTCCAGAATTCCATTTTAATCGTTTAAACGTCCATCGTCGCTGATACAGCAATGAAGTGAAGAAAAGCCTACGTATATAGTAGTTTCACAGAAGATAATTTTATTTGGTTTAATAAACAATAATATATTTTGAACAGTATTTATTGATTGTAATCATAAAAAATTAATGACGTTATTCAGTTGACTGACTGGCTTCAAGGTAGAACTTTGCACAGATGTGCAGCAGTTCGAGTTGCCAAACACTTCACTTATTAATGAAGTTGAGTTGGCCAAACGAGGAGGCCAATCTACATCTCCCTACGTGGCCGGCTTAAACTAGGTGTTGTGGATCCCATTGACTCATGGAGCCATGTTGGTTTTGGTTTGACCACCCAGGACTAGCTGACTCTTTCCCAACCTGATGCATCCTATGTCTGTCAGTCAGCTAAGATTAGATTTCCCGTTGGTCGAGGAAGGGGACCAATGACTAGTCATGCATGCGTAACCCATGTCCTCCTAACCATCTGAATCGATGCAGCTGCTTCACAACCTCGTCGACTGCTCGACTGACTGATGGATCTCCCCTCCCACCTACCTGTCAGTCGACTGAGGCCTAACCTGAATATTGCTCACTTTATCGTAGCACTGAAGACGGGATATAGATAGAACGCAGGTACCTATGATGAAAGACAGCTAGCCAGATTTTCGTATCTGCCACTTGCAATGGGCATGTCTCGCTCACAGCCAGCCAGCCATTAAGGGGGATAGAGCGATGTGCTGCACTGAGCAGTACACACGCCGTTTTGTCGATAGCCAGCCAGCTAACCGGATATCACGTCTACTAAGCGAGAGATGGCGTGAGTTGGCATATGCGAAACTAGCCTTCAGTATCCGTGATGAGATTTCGTGAGGAATCAACCCGATGTCACTGACTGATGCAACTCCCCAAGTATTCAGTTAGTGGTACTTGCGAATGTATGTAGCTTAGTAAAGAACCTAAAAACAGTTTCTATGTACATATATTTGACAGTAAGACCTACCTATTTATGAAAGTTCATGAATCCACCTAGCTGACAAAAATTCGTCCCTTTGTGTGTCTAAGTTGTTGGAAATTCAACAACTAGACTAGTTAAGTACAAGTCCGCATACTGTGTTATATAAAATAACCTAATAGCCCTGGGCTATCAACTGGCTACACTCTTACTTCTCTTATAGGATGCAGTACACAGTATATAATGGTGTATCTTCCCCTCCTTTGCTTACTGAAGCTGGAGTTCCTCAGGGTGCTGTTCTCTCTCCGTTTCTCTCTCTCTCAGATGAAATCAACTTCGTCAAATATGCAGATGACCTGTCTGTATCGTTTCCCATTAAGTCTCAATCAGATTGTCTCAAATTAAATAGCTTCCTGTCGGACATCAATGAGTGGTCCAAACTAAATGGTCTCATGCTGAATCCCTCAAAATGCCAGACTATTGACTTCTTCCTTAGGCATAAACGAGATCTACAAACACTAGTAAGTTCTCATGAAGACTGTTGCATTGAGGGGACAAAAATTGAAACTAAGTCTAATGCAAAATACCTCGGTCTATCTTCCGACCTTACTTGGACATCTCATATCTTAATGATTTCTGAGAAAGTGTTCTGTCTTACCTACTACATTAAGAAACTTAGACAATCTGGAATCACCCAACCTCTACTTTCACAATTTGTCAACTCTTGTATCTTACCTATACTACTTTACTGCTCCCCGTTAGTCTTTCCTGGTCTACTGAAAAAGGACTATACCATCCTGAGAAGGATGTTGAAGGTAGTCAGTAGGACTAGTGGTGTAAAACTCAGTCAGCTCGTCACTACATTAGTTGATAGGCATCTGAATACATGCGAAAAATGGTCAAAAACCATACTCTCCGACCCCCAACACCCCCTCTATTCCCAACTCTCTCCTTGTATCTCATCAAGTAGAACCAGAAATCAGTATAAAATAATTTATGCTCGTACAACCAAGTACAGGAACTCAACGATACCATACTTGGCCCGTGTTCTAAGCGACAGAGACAGTGTTAAGAGTGAAACTTATGACTTGCTCTGTTATTAACGACATAATTTTAGGCTCTTTTATTTCTCTCTTATTTTGTATTCTTTAGTGAACTCCTTCTCAAACATACTCAGATACCTAAAATATTAACATTGGCTTCCTTTTTTGTACTTTACTATATTCCTTCTATTGTGTATCCACTGGTTCCGACTCTATTAGCACTATGAGTATTACAAAATTGTCCTGTCATTAACCATCATGTAATATTAGTTTTGTGGCTGTTTTTTCTTATTTTCTATACTTTTCGGCAATATTAAACTGACAATCATTGATTGTGAACGCCATAGTCACCACCTTAAAAAATTTTGTATTCTTCAGGATGACTCAAACTACCACCACATACACTGCATTAGACTTTGGTAGACTTTCGTACTTTTTTGCATTTATAATTATTTTGTGTTTATCCTGTTTTTGTTTTTTTTTTGCTGTTGGTGTCTTCAGATTTATTTTTTTGTTTGTTTAATACTTATTTTAAATGTCTGTAAAATTAGATGCAAATATTGTAGATATGTGCTGAAAATTCCACACTGTACCACTAGTACTGTTTCTGGAATAAAGCAAATTATTATTATTATTATTAAAGAATAATACTCCAGTACAATGCTATCTTGATTTTCTATAATCTACCTTAAGTTAACCTGTCTCTCATGTTTTCCTCTAGACAGCGTTTATCTTAGATTCGTATACATCTAAGCTTATATGTGTGACAAAGGCATTCCATATTTTGTGACAATGAAATTCAATAAATATAGTCAACACTCCTTTATATAATTTCGTCAATCTTGAACAACAAACACATTTGTAGAACCAAATCAATCATTTCAATTATATACGAGATGAATCTTCAAAATTAAACAAAAATGTTTCAAGTGGCCATTAAAGGGAAATGGAAATTATATCGGAAAATGTACTGGGGTAAATGTATAATATGAAGTGATAGTTAGTTATTTAATATTTTCAAATGAGCGTATATAAAAATATGTAGTTATTCAGAATATTAGGGTGATATACTAATTTATTTATAGTCAAAAGAATGTAATTTTCATCGGGGTGGGGGTGAATTATATTCAACGGTATGCGAGGAAAATGATTACCACAAAATACCTACACATACCTTCAATGTCTACTTATATTACAATATTGACGGACTGATAACTGTTGTGCCTGGAAAAAATCTTTCACCCTCTCTAAAAGCGAATACAAAAGGACATTGGTTAGCGGTCGCGCTATGTCGTGAATTGGCAGAAAATGGAATATAGGGAATGCCCATTTGATCGGTTCCCAGTGGCTTAATGGTGTACTAGTTCGCTGGCTTTGTAACCAGAAGGTCCTGGGTTCGAACCTCCTGTGGTGGGTGCGTACTCATGAAGAGTCCCAGACTAGGACACCGGAAATAGCTGTCCAGCACTCCCCGTTGGTTACCCAGTAGTTCTCTAACTGATGTCATCTCATGATGAAACCCTGTAGCCAAAAATGTAAACTGCATATTAATTCTGAAACAGTGACAAACTAATCGCGTATTTTGAAGTAATGAAAAAGATTTTTAACTCAGGAGGTTGTTGTTTTATTTTTAGTGCTGTGCTCTCTAAGTGTTATGGTTAAATTCTAAAAATTTTCATTGTCCTTTCAGATGACATCTTCAGCTTGAACTTATTCGGAAGCTATCTTAGCAAGTGAACCTTTCAGTTCAGAGGAAATAGCAACAACGTCTTGCTATTAATTGTCCGAAAAACTTCTGAAAATTGTATGAATTGTCAGTAAATATTAGACAGTCATAGACTCCACGGAAATATATACATTACTCTTCTTATCTACACCAAAGATACCATACTTGGCCCGTGATCTAAGCGACAAAGACAATGTTAAGCGCGAAACCTATGACTTGCTTTGTCGTTAATAACATATTTTTAGGCTCTTTTATTTCTCTCTTATTTTGTATTCTATAGTGAACTCCTTCTTAAACATACTTAGCTACCTAAATTATTAACACTTGCTTACTTTTTGTACTTTACTGTATTCCTTCTTTTGTGTGTCTACTGGTTCCAACTATATTAACACTATGAGTATTGCAAAATTGTCCTGTCATTAACCATCATGTAATTATTCGTTTTTGTGGTTGTTTTTTCTTATTTTTTTTTTTTTTGGCAATATTAACTGAATTTGCAGGCCGACCATAGATATCAGGTGTGCGTCGACAGGGGATCGAACTCCGGACCATGTGCATGGGCAGCACTTGACATTTTTAAAACATTTTTGATTTCAATTCACTTATAAAACAATCTTTAATAATTTTGTAATTTATCCATTTCAACTCTACCCCTTATAACACTTTAATTATCGTTATTCTTATCACATATATGTATATTGACTGAGCAATTATTTAGTGCCACTTAATAACCTTTTCTGTAATATAAATACGACTGTACAGCTTGAAAATGAAGTCGTTGAAAAGAAATTTCTTCGCTGAACAAAAAAACTGAATATCAACTGACAATCATTGGTTGTGAACGTCATTGTCACTATCCTAAAATTTTGCATTATGCAAGATTACTCACACTACCACTACAAACACTGCATTAGACCTGATAATAAAAAACAAAAAAACAACCCTGAAATGTTATTTTATGATTGTTTAGTGTTGATCAACCAAATTAACTGATCATCTTGGCGATAAACATTCTTAAATATCATTTCATAACTTCTTGTACGACTATAGCTTTACTGTCACCATGCATAATCATATCATAGCTTCCACTACCCAATACTGAGATATTATTATATGCTGTTTATTTTCCTTTCTATTTCTTGGTATTTTTTCGCATTTTTTAGAAAATTATTTTTTTTGCTGTTGTTCTCTTTATATATTTTTTTGAAAATACTCCTTTTAAACGTTGGATAAAATTAGATCCAAATATTGTAGATATGTGCTGAAAATTCCACACTGTACCACTAGTACTGTTTCTGGAATAAAACAAATTATTATTATTATTCTTGATTTGAGTTAATCAATACGATAAAAAACCGTGTACAATCTTCACCTGAAGAAACAGACACTAATATAAAACAGGATTTAGAAAATCAAATGAGTACAACAGATTCATTAATTTCTGATATTTTGGGTACTTCATTTGCTCAGCTTTCTATTCATATTATCATAATGATAGTAATAATATGAATTACATACAAATTATTAATGGAATTCAATGAATTCATCAGAAAATATTCGCACCACGTTTTCAACAGAATGTCAATCACAAATATATTTATTCTTTTCACGTAGCTGCTGGTGTGATTTTAAAGAGAAATACTTTCACACCACACTCACAAGTTGCTTGCTGTCTTTCAATCTGAACAACACTTGAGATATATTTCCATTCTTATATTACTCGTAATTAATGTATGAAGTTAAAAGTGCTCCACTGTTATGACTGACGTTTGTATCGACTTTTATAGATGTTAATGGAGTAAGGACTATGTGTTTGAGTAACCTTAACTATTCATAATAACTAAGAATAACAAATAAATAAGACACGAAGGAATAACTGAGAATCAAGAATACAACAGATAATTTGTGTTCCAATTCACCAAATCTTATTCCTGAGTGAATATTTATTGGAAGTGCTGACTCCCAAGTGAGAAACTGTTTGGAAACGTGACATATCATTAATTCAAATGAAAACTGACATTTCAACGCTCAGATAATAAATAATTCTGAGGATCAAGTCATTGCATGGTAGAAGCAGTCTTCATGTCCCATGACTCCTGTAGACAATTGCCTAGGGAGCTCAATAACATAACAAGCTGTAAACAAAATAAATAAAAATAAATAACAAGCATGCTAATAAATAATGAGATGATACTGAAACAGTATATTATAAAAAATGCAGTAATGAGTTATATTAATTAAACGGTTACATGGATAGACAGTTAAACACCACGGCTACAAATTATTAATATAATCCACAGAAGCATTTACTGTTGTAGTCGTGTCTACTGGTAGAAGCTGTGTACTGGTTGTAGAATAGTCTTTGGAAGAGGATAAGAGGTTCCTGCAAAAATCCAAATCGCACAACACGGTTATGAGTGAAGCAAGTAGACAGTATAGACCAGTGAGGAGACGAAGCGACCAACAGTACACTGTATTTTAGACTGTACTCGGAAGTTATCTATATTCCAACATGAATCGTTTTAAACAAGAGTCATGTACAATGTCTCAAATTTTAACAACCTAACAAAAATGTGTACAATCATATTGTTATGTACTCCACACTCCTCATAATCCATCTTTATGAAACAAACAGATTTCACTGTCGATGTTTATTTTCGAAAACTGGAGATCAACAGGCTCAAGCTGATGACTAACTATCCTCACGTTCACTCAAAAAATATCAAAATCCGCTTTGTTCATTTAAGATTCTCAAGTATCCTCACTTTCTTCCTTTTCCTCTTTCTGACTAATTTTTAACATTCATTATGCTACTAAAAAAGTTTAAACACAGTGTGTCGTCATAATGACAGACGATTATTTCCGACTCACGAATAGACTGTTGAAATTTGTACCTCTCCAACACGTTGGTTTGGAAAACTCAGACAAACCAGAATCACAAGAAGGCTCAGTAACCGACAACGAGTCCTGAGCGAGTTTCAAACATCATGGAAAATTCAAATTAATTTAGAGAATATGATGAAGAATCTGGTCATCTGAATGAAAAGAGTTTTAAGTTCCCGACTTGAAATACTCTAGTCGAGCCTGAATCAACAGGTGGTGACAACGATTGTCAACAAGCACTGAACTACTCAGTTTCACTACTGACCTCCTGTAGGACTGTGGGCGGGTACTCTGACTGGACACTAGGAGGTAACTGATGTCACACGTCTAGTCATTTGTTTGATGGTGAATGAATTCTATCAGTCAGCCTTCCTGACGATTGCCTCCAACTATGTGATAATAACAATTTAGAGTGCACGTAATGTAGAGCCACCTAGCATGGTAGCTACACTGTTCAGATAGCTGACAGAATTCAGTCTACACCAAACAAAGCACAAGACTCATCACCCTAGTTATCACCTAGTATTCAATCAAAGTATTCGTTGATAATGTAATGATAGAGGAATGTGGTAGGAATGTGATATGAGTAATTAGGATATTAGAAACTGAAAACTTGGTCTTATCATTCACAGGTTAAGAATCAAGTGATGATTCTCCGCTCTCATGAATATCAATGAACAGTCAGTCCATTTTGGTCAATCGCTTTATTTCGTAGCAAATTATTCTGTATAACACAAAATACATCATGAGTACAACACCATCGTGGAGTTCAACAGACAGATGCAGATTGAAATTGTAGTCGTTTATGTTTCAGCGATTCATGGAAAATCAAATTATTAGACATCACTCCCAAGACATTTAATGGGACTTTGAGATAGGGTGTCTGGATAAATGAATCAAGGGATACCTGAATTACTTAAGCATTCTTAAGCATTTCTTACACATACCAAGTCTATCCACCTCCTCTCAACCCAATTGTCATTACATCTGTCACCTACTTCGATGAATATTGTTAAGTGAACAAAAAGAGACCACAATGGTGATGACAAAAAAGAAATCACGACAATAATTCATTAGTGTATTCACTGAAGCTCACGTCGAAATGTAGGAATCCTAGAGAAACTATGATCAATATTTGATAATATGCGTGGAAATCGTTTAGACTCAGTCAATGATCGTCAACACTGAAATCTCAACAGAAAATTTTAACTCCTGATCAACATTGATCACAAATGAATTTCTTGTATTTGATGTCACCCCCCCCCCCAGTGTCATCTAGTCAGATATTCTCATCAAAACACCACCAATTATTGTTCACTCTTATTTCTCTTATCAGTTCACATTCATGTTGTGACCTCAATTAACTCCACTATCACATTTCATGATAAAGCATGATTAATTTTGAACTAAAATCAAAGGATCTCAATCCGATTTCACTTACAATGAGGTCAATGGATGAAACGGGGACTATCACAAGATGACCTAATCAATTATCATGGTATGAGTCAAGCAAGTGAAACCATCTGAATATTAAGATTCTTTTATCGGGGTCAAATGTTTTCCTGTTATGCATGATAAACCAGTTCAATTCATGTCAGATGAATGACGACTGCCTGATGTTCTAGTCAGTATTTATGATGAGATTCCATTACTCTAAAAAACGCACTACAAATCAATTGTCCAATATTTTCTTTCTACTCTCAATGATTCTTTAGATTACCCCCACGTGGAAATTACAAAGTAAAAATTAATATAGGTGATTATGCATCCGAGGTTAATTTTTCTCTGTTGCAGGTTGACAGCCTCACGTTAAACTTCCCATCATTTCCAGCTGCATTACTGGCTAGTGAACTACGTGAGGATTAGGAGTGCGTCGACCGGGAGTAGAACATGCACCCATTGTTTGTCTGGTGACAATCCCGACACTGAACCGGAGACAGACATCTTCCGTTCATGTTGGTGAGTAACTCAGTGAATTAGAAGAGATGTGAAACGCCTTCACTAGATTTTTCTAGATCCTCAGTTGATTGTCGTCTTCAGTGAGAAAGATAGAGAGTAAAATCAATCAGAAGAGAATTTAAACTATGGGAATATCACCTGAAATTTCCTCCAGTATTAATAAATCCATATTGACTGTTCAGCTTTTAGGAAAACTATTATATCATATTGAATTCTCCAGTTCTATAGTAATTTGAGGTTTATTATTATCATCTTCCTGCATCATATTAATTTCTAGAAAGATATTCTACACATAAGGAAGTGAAGACAGTCTTGTGTCATTCAGTCTCTACTTCCGCAGATTGGTAATCCTTATATTCTACCAATTTTTCGTTAATGCTCGCCTTTAATCTTCCCTGAGCTACTTAAAAAAGGATTTTTTATATTACAAAAGGCAATAAGAGCTGTTGGTAGGGTGTGTTGTGTCGTTAAGTCAACTGGTTAATATTGCTGTGGGCAGACACTTTATCTCATGCAAAAAACTGACGAAAATCATGCTTTCAGACTTTGAGCACTCCCTTTATACACAAATACCCCCTCACATCTCATCAGGTAATAACAATGTCTGTATTCCGAGCAATAGCTTTGCTAAAATGTGGAATTTTCAGCGTTCAATGTAGAACTAATAGGAATCATAAAATACTTCATGTTAGAACAAATGAGTATAAAAACTCTACAACACCTTATTTGGCAGGCGTTTTTGTGTTATGTGAAGAATGTTAGATAGGAAGATAATAACTAACCGCGAGATAGTAAGTAAAAACCCCTTTTTGTATTCTTTCAATCTTTGATATATTGTCATCACTATTTCTATTACCTTTTAATTTCAATTTTACCTTAACATTGTTTATTGACACGATTATCGATCCAAATACCCTCTTAATCATTTATCTTCGTGCTAAATAAATGTAAAGAGAAAAACAGCCAGTCAGTCAGTCAGTGAGTCGATGAAACGAGGACTAACAGAAGATGATTTAATCAGTTTTCCTAGTTCAAATATTTTCTTTTTGTAAATTTTCTCTTCATTTCTAATTGTTTTCCATATGGTCGGTTTGCAATTGTGCATGATAAACCATTGCAAAATATATTTTAGATAAATTAGGCCTATTTGTTGTTTTAATAAGATTTATAATGAGATCTAATTGCTTTTCAGGAATAAACGTACTACAAAACACTTGGCAATCCCGTCTTTCTGTCTGTAGATATCGGCGTTGAATGTAAATTGTACATTAAATGTGCACTTCAGTAACAACTCTACGGGATATCAGCCGAAAAAGAGCTCTCATCATCTCACTGGCCTACAGTACCAGAAGATTTTGCAGTGATGACTGTTTAGAAGAAGAGCTTCTACTTCTAAAAAAACATCCTAGCTCAAAATGGTTCCTAGACGCGTTTCGTGGAGAAGACCATGAAACCAACGACAAAAGGTGAAGAATGCACTTCAGTGCCAAAGAAAAGACTATATCTGAATCTAGAATTCAGGAAGCACCTAGCAGCAGATACCGTTAAAAGGAGAATCTTCAATTCCCTAAAGAAGACCTTTCCTGCAGTGACTCTACAAGTGATATTCTCCAGCCACCCACTGCTTCGGAGCAATATGAAGGACAGACTTCTGCATATGACCACTTCAGTGTACATATATCAGTTCACCTGCTCGTGGGGATCTAGGTACATAGGTTATTGTATGTGAATCCTATCAAAACGTGTTAGAGACAATTACCCAACATGGCTGCAAAGAGGAGCTACTGGTTCAGTAATGCGTGCCATAAATGAACAATCGTCAACACCTGTTACAGCATCTCAACTGACTCATTATTCAGAGTCACTCACAAAGTAAACAAAAATCTACTATAGGCAGTGTGTTTCCAACTTCTTCGTACTGCAGAAGCCCTTGCAATGTTCATCGAAAAGCCGGAGCTGTGTGTACAAAAGAAACTGGTTCAACCTTTACATTCACCATGGATCTAGTGCGGTTTATCTCTTTTAGTTCCGTTGTTTCATTCCCTTCATTTTCTTACATTTTCAATTTCAGTTTTTGAAATATTATTCTCGCATTTTGTTCCCATACTCATTCCATACACGCCTTCAAGTTGTTAAACAAAACATTTTCCAATCCTTTGTGATCCTGTCTCTAAGCCCCTAAATATATATTCACACATTCAAACTTTCATATCAAGTTGAAAGTTATTCTGACTTTCATTCACATTCATTACTAAGTGGAATTAAATAATAATTGCATCTATGTAAACTTATTTACACATAAATGCGCAATTTTATATAAAATTATTTTTGAATGCCTGTGGAATTTAGATTTCTCAGAGAAGAATAAAAATTATTTAACGTTGTTGTTTACATCATCGAAATATTTTTTTAAACATGGTGAGTAATCAAATTGTAACTAGGGGGGAGTTTGAAGATTAGCATGAGTGTAGTGGTGACCAGTTGCCAAAGAAGAGTTGTTAACGTTAGCCAGTGCATAAGACAAGATGAATAAGTGTGCTATAATTGCGTAATAAGATGAGTAATTCAATGATGAGTGAGTTGTGATTAGAATGCACATAGAAACAAAGAAAAACATCGAATTATTTAAGAGATCTAAGAATTACAAAAGTTTTAAGGAGTTAGAAAGAAAGAAACAAGCACACAAAGCAACACGTCCGTTACCATGATAGTAGATTTGGTTGAATGATTTTATTTTGTATACATAACTCTGGTTTTTCCAATTTAATGACTAAGGCCTCAGCAATACAAAGGAGACGAAAGCGTATTCCCTTTTGGTAGGCTGTTCTTCACCTTGTAGTTCACTTTGAAGGAGCCGTTTGTTTAGATAGAATTATCAGTGTTGACGAGATGTTCGAATATCGCACTCCTTATGCAACCACTACCACATTCTTGCAGCCATACAGCTTAGTGTTCTCGAATCCTCTTGGGCAGGGTATGCGTTGAAACACCAAAGTAGCTAGCTACACATAAACAGGTCAAATGATACATACAAATAGAAGCGGTCACATGTGAGATCTTGTCCGTAAGGCTTCTGCAGATCAACGCACCACTAGAGAACACTACTCTCAGGGATCCTTAATAGAATGTTCAACCCAAAGATGCTGAAATTCTCCTCTGGAGAATATCACAGACTAAGTCTACTCTAATAATCCACGTTCAAAGAAAGTTACTTTTTCACAACAAGTAATGCTTCGTTCCTCTGGACTATTGGTCTGATATTCTTGTCGGCGAAAATTGGTGGGTATTTATTTTGGATGAAGGATTCTTTCAGAAGAATCAGTTGTGCTTCCGGGATGTGAGGTCTACAAATGCGTCCGATCCGAATGGCAAGGGATTTAATTGAATTTTGTTTCCGCTTAATGGTTACCCAACTGTAGAAAATTGTTCGTTATATATATTATATATACTATACATATACATACACAATTATTTTCTTATGTGTGCGTACATTTGGTTTCTCCGAAAAGAATAAATCCACTCTAGAAATGGAATGAGGATCCAAAATTCCCTTTCTTGATGTGTAGCTAACAAGACGACCTGATGGAACCTTAGGAAGGTCAGTCCATAGAAAACCTACTTGGAACTGTCAACTAACAAGTTTCTAGAGTTGGGTATCTATTAAACGGGTGTGTTACATAAATAAAGCACGAGCTCAAAGTCTTCCAAGTAGTGTCAGCAATTGATATTCTACAATGTCAGAAACAACTCCACAACTCTCATATCTGTTTAGTGCACTTTATAGAGATAGAAGATATTTTCGAGTGCTATTAAACCTTTGCAATCGCATATATTCTTATTGAATTCGATGAACAAACTGTGAATTAGCGATTACTCACTTCACTCTGTTGTATAAGATTTTAGAACTGTCAGTTAGTCTGGTTCCTCTTTATGGTTATCTGTACACTGAATGAACTGCTACAGGTTGAGTGTCCTCCTAAACTTCTTATCTTAATGATGATTTGCTAGACTAGATTTCAGTAAATTATTGTGCTCCACTAATCTAACTGACCGTAGTCTACTGTTTTCAGTTGTGTATTTCACCTGACAATCAGTTATGCAAGAGTATTATTTGGGCATATAAGATACGTTTGTTTGATACAACTCAGTGTTAAAATATTAATATGTTTATAGGTTTGAATACCACCTTTAATCAAGTCCTTTTAAGAATTATATATATATATATACATATATATATATATATATATATCATAAATTCCCTCCTCTTTCATATTTGTGATGCATACAATGTTTGTCTGGCTTTTAGAATTACACTTTCAGATAAACTCATCAGGGTTACTGAAAAGCGTCAAAAATGCTATTGAATGCTTCACATCCTGATGGGCATTTCCGTTTGTTGGGATTAACTCTCTTTCTCTCCTATTACTCACTTATATCCCTAATCCTATTTTAAATGACATCGAGCGGGATAACTTGAAGTCGTGATTCTCTTCTTCATGAGAAGAAACTACATATGGACAACTCCTTAAATGTAGTCGAAATGCTTTATTACAGTCTTTACTAATAAGCGGCGGCATGCCAAAATCAATACAGATTTCGTTTCGTTCATTCATGGAGTGGAGGTATTGACAACTCAATACATCAACTATTCACATTCCAAACAAATGCGTTTCCTATTCATATTTTGAATGAAATTCACTATGATGACTGGAAGTACCAACATCAAATCGAATGTGTGCATTTTCTTCAAACACTTGTGTTTAACCACTACGTACCCTTTCTTTATGCAGAGAGTTAATATAGACACAGTTGTCTGACAACTCATCAGATGTAATCGGATTATTTTTACTACACTATTTCCCAATGACTGGCTGTACCTTAATAACGCAAACAGTTCTCCCATTATAATAATAATAATAATAGTAATAATAACAAAAATAATAACTTCATAATTATTTTAATCTTCCTTCTTTTGCTCACACACGTAATTAGCCACGTCTTTATGAATGACTAAAATATTTTACTCCCTGTTTTCACTTATCTCTACTATTATGTTATCACTGCCTAGTCGTAGCGAAATGTTTTCATCATGGCCTATTGATTCATCATCAAATTATTGATTAGATGTCATTGTAAATACAGATGTCCACCCAGCTTTTGTGAATTGGATAATATGAGACAGTAAGAGAGGTGACCTCTTAGCGTCTCTTCTCTTCAAATTTCTACAATGTCAATTCCCAACAAAGGTCAAAGGTCATTTTCAGTTAACAAACACAGATAGATCAAGAATGTTTGAGAGATAGCAATGTATTGGAAACAAATCAATAATCTCATTATAATAAGGTTTTATTTTGTATTTCCCAATGAATGAAAAACAAAACGATATCGTTGCTTTTATTGACACTGCTATTTAATAGTAATAACTTTATCAAAGTATTATTATGCATACACCAACTTAATCATCGTTCCTCAGCACACACACATTTATCAAATCCAATAATCTACACCTTCCTGGTTTTGTTATCTTTACCAATTGGCCAACTTGACAACACAAAAATGACCCCATGCTGGGGAACGATGATTATGTTGGTGTATGCATAAGCTGAGTGGATTTCGTAAATTCTGGTTTAATAATACTTTGATAAAGCTATTAGTAGCAGCATTAAATAACGAAACATCAGTAAAAAACAGCAATATCGTTTTGTTTTTCATTCATTGGGAAATACGAGAAAACCCTTATTATAATGAATATCATATATCCATTGCCGAAATTTTTAATACTGTTAAAAGTAATCTTGGTTTGGACATGAATAATCTCATGTTATCGAGAATATTCAGAGTTGTTAAGTAGTGAGCAGTTGTTCGAAAATATTCGATAAAATAACAAGTGGCTCACAAAAGTTTATAAACAATTACTCAGCTGCTATTTACTTAAGAAGTCAGTAAAATAACATTGAAATTGAGACCATGTTAGGAGGACTAATTGAAATCGATCGATCGATCGATCATACCGGTGTATTCCTGAAAGAAGCTTAATGTAAGAAGAACCTAGAAGAAGGAGGGAGGGGAATAAGTGGGAAATTAAGAAAAAGTAAGTTTTTCTACTACGTAATAGATGAAAAATGTGACTTAGTTGGACTAACTGTAAAAACAAATGTGACAAGAGAAGAAATTACTCTGCATAGTGTGATGAAAGCACAGTCAATGTAGTACTCCATTGTAATTCTTCGAGATGACTTTACTAGTATGACGTCTGATAGGAAATTTATTCGTCCAAATCAATAGTCCTATATCCCTGACATGCACCAACACTTTCTCCAGAGAATTAGAGGGTTTGACATAGACTTTAATTTTTTAAATAAAGCAAATAGTCTTTGAAGTTGTTCAGCTGTGTCCTTTTGATATAAAATGGCTATCCTTGATAGCGAAGATTTTTCTATTTTCTGTTTTCCCTTCTACTCCTTTTTATTGAAAATATTATCTAGTAGCTTTTCCGGATAACCATTTTCAATCAAAATTTTTTTAATAATTGAAATCTCGTTCTCCATATCGTCATTATCTGTTATAATGTTTCTAGCTCTGTTAACGAGATTTAAAGCTACTGAAAATTTCATTCTTATTCGATGATCTGATTGGAAATTCAAATACTTGTTGGAATGTGTTGGCTTTCTGTATATAGTAAACTTTAGTTCCTCGTCAGTTTGTCTTTTTACAGGACAATCCAGGTAGTTTAGAGTTCCCTCATCCGATTCTACTTTATTAGTAAACTTTATGTATTTTGAGATTAAGTTAATCTGTTTTAGAAAGCCTTCTTTCTTAGCATTCTTAATAATGATTAATTTTTCATCTACGTAGATGTACCATATCCTAGTATGACAATTAAAAGTTGACAATGCTTTTCTTTCTAAAGGTTTCATATACAGGTTCGCTACAACGCTGGTGTTCCCACTGCATTTCCATCTGTCTGACAGTACAGTTTATCTTTAAAGGTAAAATAGGTAGAATGAACATAGACTGTGTACGAAATGTCCACCTAGAAATGAAGTACAGTTAAAAAGTGGAAAAAAGATGAACTATAGCAATACATATAGACAGCGGACATTGGATTGATTTCGACAATGTCAAAATTCTAGGAAGAGGATTTCATTCACATAAAGAAAGACTGAACGCAATACACAGAAGAGAAGGAGTCGGTTTATCACCCATATGGCAAACTCTAATGAAGCAAAAGAGATGAGGAAAACAAATAAAATAAATCCTGTGGTGTGACCGATGTAAAAATATTATCATGTTTTGAAGTATTTCCCGTGCCGCAAACAACATACTCATACCCACACTCATACAGACAAATACGCATAAATAACAATTTGACATTAATCATTCCAAATATGTGATGACTGTTTACACTTTTCTATTGGTACAAATAAATGTCTACCGAAAAGTGACCACCATCAAAGGAACTCACATAAATTTATGTAATTTTTTTGACGATGTATTTTGATGGTTAATAAAATCTGAATATTTCTGATGAAGAAGCAGTGGCTTACACAGCGAAACATTCAGAAAGATCTCGTTTTGATTTTTTCTTAAACACACTGGGATTATTTGTAATAACTTTATAGTGAAATGAAGTTTCAAACAAAAAGTTTTTCTGATAGTTAGTTTGCAGGGGTTTAATTTGTTTCAAGTTTAAACACCGCGGAAATCAGTTAGGGAACCACTAGAAACCCAGGGAGTACTGAACAGCTACTTCGTCCTAGTTTGGGGCTCATCGGTAGTACGCCTTCACTGGTGATCGAACCCAGCACCTTCATGTTGTAGACCATTCAGCCACTGGGTCCTGATACCATAGCTAGCTCATCGGTTTATAACTTCTACCAATTCGCGAATATAGCTCGACTAGTAGCCTATGAAATCATCATTCCGTACAACGTGGACCTCACTGGTCACAACTTTTCACTAAAACTATAAGCAACTTCATCCTATAGCCAGTCACTAGCGAACATCAGATTATTTTTCAAGCGTTATTCTGTAGGGATTTGATTTGTTTCAATTTTGTTTACGAGCTTACATAATTTACAGAACCAGTGGATAACCAGAGTGTACCGGATAGTTGTTTTGTCATAGTGTGGGACTCTTCAGAATGACTACAATTACGGATAAATGTCTTAATTATACTGCCTGTGTAAATCACTTTGAAGAGATATTCTACAGTGGACAGTTGATCAGAAATGAAAGAATGATTAAAGATAGAGTGACTGATATTTTTCTCCTCCCTATAACTGCTGATAATAATGAACAATATCTGAACGTACTGATTCTCATCGATGCATTTCGTCCTACAAATAATCAGTGAATACTGAAGTGGTTATGATTAGTATTCTGTATTTCCGCATATTTATGAATTCATATTCTCACGGATAATGCTATTCTCAAGATTTATGTATAGATTGCTTATTTCTTAAGATATACGGACAGATGGTTATGGAGAAATTCACCCGCGATGTTACCTACTGAACTCCATGTTCATTTGGGGTATTTTTCTTCAGAACATATGAGGTCTTTTTATGCTTAGAGCTTTCCCTAAAATTCACATTGAATAAATGTAAGTCGATAACCACTTTTTCTCTTGATATAATGACAAGTAGGAATTTATCTTCAGAATAGATAATAATATAATAATAGTAATAATAACAGTAGCTTTATTACGCACAATACGTTTACACAATTTTCAGCATTTTCATAATTGTTTATGGAGTAATATTTTCTCTTCATCCAGGAGTTTCAAGTAAATCAGCCATCTCCAGTACATCATGTGACACCGTGTCATTAGATCTAAAAAATAAAAAAAACCTTTTAATAATAATAATAATTTGCTTTATTCCAAAACAGTACTTGTGATACAGAATGGAATTCTCAGCATTTTTACTACAGTATTGCATCTAGTTAGTACATTATCAATAAATAGAATTCTACATAGATTGAGGAAACCACAGTTCATTATTACAACAATACACTGGCATGTCAGTAGCAAAGGTAAAGCTGAACAGTGTTTGAAGGTGTTAGAAAAGTGGGAGCTGTCTTATTAACTGGCGTAAGCGAGAGAAAGAGACAAAGCAGCACACAACAGAAAAAAAAGAGAGAGAGAAGAGGAAAAGAAAGAAAGAAAATGTTGTACATATTGATGATGTGGGTTGGAAAGACGAGATCCAGTTGTACTACTGACTATTTAAAGAATTATAGGTGTCACGCCTAATGCTTTCTTTATCACACAGAACACGAGCTAAGTAGGGTATGGTTGAGTTTTTGTACTTGCTGGTGCGAGCATATAGTTTTCTATATTGGCTTCTGGTTTTACCTGATGAGATGCAGGGGGAGAGTTGTGAGTGAAGAGGGTGGTGTGAGTTAGATCAAATGTTTCTCGTAATGTGATTATCGCAGTATTGTGATAAGTGTCAGTGGACATCAAGGATTGTAGGTACATTATTTTGTTTGGCAGAGAGCGGCAGTTAGTGTTCATTATGACAGGGACCGTAGTTAAGTGTATTGGTGTACGTTTAAGAGCTCTTTAAGTGTAAAACTCAGTCAGCTCGTCACTACATTAGTAGAAAGACACCTGAATACATGCGAAAAATGGTCTAAAACAATATTTTCCGACCTCCAACACCCCCTCTATTCCCAACTCTCTCCTTGTATCTCATCAAGTAGAACCAAAAATCAGTATAAAATAATAAAAATTTTTTTGAAATACTCCTTTTAAATGTTTGATAAAATTAGATGTAAATATTGTAGATATGTGCTGAAAATTCCACACTGTACCACTAGTACTGTTTCTGGAATAAAACAAAATGATTATTATCATTATTATTATTAAAATCAATCGATCGATCTTATATATATATATATATATATATATATATATATTTACGTAAGATTGTACTAGTTTTGTTATTTTCCTTCGCGTCGCCGGTTAGCCCGCTACAAGCGATTTAATTTGATTTCGTTTTCGTTCACCGGGCACCCAACTGTAGAAATTTGTTCATTGACACTTCCAAGTAGTCTTTCTGTTGACTGACGTTCCATCAGGTTGTCATGTTAGCTGCACATCAAGAAAGGGAATGTTTGATTCGCATTCCATTTCTACAGTGGATTTTTTAATTTTGTCGGACACAACTAATCTACACACACGTACAAAATTAGGGATATATAATTGCGATTGTACAGCGAAGTAAATAAATTCGCCGAAAAGAGAATCTTCGCTAAACTACATGTTTTGTTGTCAGGTGATTGTTTAACTTGTTAAACATGATAAATATGTTCAGAAGAAAATTCAGGAGGATGTGAAATTGTTATGGTCAACTTTGATTTACAGCATGCTCAGACATTTTAAGATGAATAGAAGGTAAAAGGGTATTGACTAGAGGTACCTCCGTATCTACATTAATACATTCGATAACTCGTGAAATATGAATTCATCAAGCTTAGTAATGTGTTAATTGGGAACAACTCAAAACAACTGATCAGCATTTTGTTGAAAATAAATGAAGTGTTAAACCGACAAAAAAGATGGTGTCATTATTATTCCCCTTCTTGATCTCAATATCTAAGTGATTCTGTCAGAGTCAATCCTGAAAACAAACTCTTCAACACTATGTATGCACATGTGTAGATGACATATTTACCATTTTTTGATGAATTGTTTGATATCGGTGAGTAGTCATCTAAACACTATCAACTCAACTCTTCCCTTTAAGAATATTAACTGTAGAGTTGAAATCAAACTGAAATTTTAGGTTTCTTGGATACGCTACTTACTTGAAAGTCGAAATGAACTACACAGTTTGTCAGCTACTAAAGAAGTGTTCTATTGATGTGGAAGCAAAATTCATCATTTCGAAGAATTGATGAGATCTTAGCTCGCTGTCTGCTTGAATCTCTAAACTACCTGAATTTCACTCCGTGACAGTGCATCTTGTTTTCTTTAATTCTTGTTGTTATTACCATTCAGTTAAGTCCATGATTCTCTAATTGTACTCATACACAATTTTACTTGGTTCGTAACCTACTGTTGCTCAAGTCTTGGGGAGCAAAGACAAATACCAAATAAAAATGCCATATGACCTTGGCGGCCTGTTCGAATTTTTGGGCCTGCTACCATAAAATCTACATATTGCATCCAATCTACAATTTAATCCATTTATTTATCACCCAAATATGAATTCTAAAAGGATCATTTACTCTCGCAACTTTATCATTCATTTACGACCCAATAACTTTCATATTCCCAAGAAATCAAGGAGGAAGCATCGTAGTGGCTGGCAAAGAGCTCTTGAACGTACACCAATACACTTAACTACGGTCCCTGTCATAATGAACACTAACTGCCGCTCTCTGCCAAACAAAATAATGTACCTACAATCCTTGATGTCCACTGACACTTATCACAATACTGCGATAATCACATTACGAGAAACATTTGATCTAACTCACACCACCCTCTTCACTCACAACTCTCCCCCTGCATCTCATCAGGTAAAACCAGAAGCCAATATAGAAAACTATATGCTCGCACCAGCAAGTACAAAAACTCAACCATACCCTACTTAGCTCGTGTTCTGTGTGATAAAGAAAGCATTAGGCGTGACACCTATAATTCTTTAAATAGTCAGTAGTACAACTGGATCTCGTCTTTCCAACCCACATCATCAATATGTACAACATTTTCTTTCTTTCTTTTCCTCTTCTCTCTCTCTTTTTTTTCTGTTGTGTGCTGCTTTGTCTCTTTCTCTCGCTTACGCCAGTTAATAAGACAGCTCCCACTTTTCTAACACCTTCAAACACTGTTCAGCTTTACCTTTGCTACTGACATGCCAATGTATTGTTGTAATAATGAACTGTGGTTTCCTCAATCTATGTAGAATTCTATTTATTGATAATGTACTAACTAGATGCAATACTGTAGTAAAAATGCTGAGAATTCCATTCTGTATCACAAGTACTGTTTTGGAATAAAGCAAATTATTATTATTATTAAAAGGTTTTTTTTATTTTTTAGATCTAATGACACGGTGTCACATGATGTACTGGAGATGGCTGATTTACTTGAAACTCCTGGATGAAGAGAAAATATTACTCCATAAACAATTATGAAAATGCTGAAAATTGTGTAAACGTATTGTGCGTAATAAAGCTACTGTTATTATTACTATTATTATATTATTATCTATTCTGAAGATAAATTCCTACTTGTCATTATATCAAGAGAAAAAGTGGTTATCGACTTACATTTATTCAATGTGAATTTTAGGGAAAGCTCTAAGCATAAAAAGACCTCATATGTTCTGAAGAAAAATACCCCAAATGAACATGGAGTTCAGTAGGTAACATCGCGGGTGAATTTCTCCATAACCATCTGTCCGTATATCTTAAGAAATAAGCAATCTATACATAAATCTTGAGAATAGCATTATCCGTGAGAATATGAATTCATAAATATGCGGAAATACAGAATACTAATCATAACCACTTCAGTATTCACTGATTATTTGTAGGACGAAATGCATCGATGAGAATCAGTACGTTCAGATATTGTTCATTATTATCAGCAGTTATAGGGAGGAGAAAAATATCAGTCACTCTATCTTTAATCATTCTTTCATTTCTGATCAACTGTCCACTGTAGAATATCTCTTCAAAGTGATTTACACAGGCAGTATAATTAAGACATTTATCCGTAATTGTAGTCATTCTGAAGAGTCCCACACTATGACAAAACAACTATCCGGTACACTCTGGTTATCCACTGGTTCTGTAAATTATGTAAGCTCGTAAACAAAATTGAAACAAATCAAATCCCTACAGAATAACGCTTGAAAAATAATCTGATGTTCGCTAGTGACTGGCAATAGGATGAAGTTGCTTGGAGTTCTAGTGAAACGTTGTGACCAGTGAGGGAATGATGATTTCATAGGCTACTAGTCGAGCTAAATTCACGAATTGGTAGATGTTATAAACCGATGAGCTAGCTATTGTATCAGAACCCAGTGGCTGAATGGTCTACGAGCTTGCTTACCTTGTAGCAGGAAGGTGCTGGATTCAAACACCAGTGGATGCGCACTACTGATGAGCCCCAAACTAGGACGAAGTAGCTGTTCAATATTCCCTGGGTTCGTATTGGTTTCTTAACTGATTTCCGCGGTGTTTAAACTTGAAACAAATTAAACCCCTGCAAACTAACTATCGGAAAAACTTTTTGTTTGAAACTTCATTTCACTATAAAGTTATTATAAATTATCCCAGTGTGTTTAAGAAAAAATCAAAACGAGATCTTTCTGAATGTTTCGCTGTGTAAGCCACTGCTTCTTCATCAGAAATATTCAGATTTCATTAACCATCAAAATACATCGTCAAAAAAATTACATAAATTTATGTGAGTTCCTTTGATGGTGGTCACTTTTCGGTAGACATTTATTTGTACCAATAGAAAAGTGTAAACAGTCATCACATATTTGGAATGATTAATGTCAAATTGTTATTTATGCGTATTTGTCTGTATGAGTGTGGGTATGAGTATGTTGTTTGCGGCACGGGAAATACTTCAAAACATGATAATATTTTTACATCGGTCACACCACAGGATTTATTTTATTTGTTTTCCTCATCTCTTTTGCTTCATTAGAGTTTGCCATATGGGTGATAAACCGACTCCTTCTCTTCTGTGTATTGCGTTCAGTCTTTCTTTATGTGAATGAAATCCTCTTCCTAGAATTTTGACATTGTCGAAATCAATCCAATGTCCGCTGTCTATATGTATTGCTATAGTTCATCTTTTTTCCACTTTTTAACTGTACTTCATTTCTAGGTGGACATTTCGTACACAGTCTATGTTCATTCTACCTATTTTACCTTTAAAGATAAACTGTACTGTCAGACAGATGGAAATGCAGTGGGAACACCAGCGTTGTAGCGAACCTGTATATGAAACCTTTAGAAAGAAAAGCATTGTCAACTTTTAATTGTCATACTAGGATATGGTACATCTACGTAGATGAAAAATTAATCATTATTAAGAATGCTAAGAAAGAAGGCTTTCTAAAACAGATTAACTTAATCTCAAAATACATAAAGTTTACTAATAAAGTAGAATCGGATGAGGGAACTCTAAACTACCTGGATTGTCCTGTAAAAAGACAAACTGACGAGGAACTAAAGTTTACTATATACAGAAAGCCAACACATTCCAACAAGTATTTGAATTTCCAATCAGATCATCGAATAAGAATGAAATTTTCAGTAGCTTTAAATCTCGTTAACAGAGCTAGAAACATTATAACAGATAATGACGATATGGAGAACGAGATTTCAATTATTAAAAAAATTTTGATTGAAAATGGTTATCCGGAAAAGCTACTAGATAATATTTTCAATAAAAAGGAGTAGAAGGGAAAACAGAAAATAGAAAAATCTTCGCTATCAAGGATAGCCATTTTATATCAAAAGGACACAGCTGAACAACTTCAAAGACTATTTGCTTTATTTAAAAAATTAAAGTCTATGTCAAACCCTCTAATTCTCTGGAGAAAGTGTTGGTGCATGTCAGGGATATAGGACTATTGATTTGGACGAATAAATTTCCTATCAGACGTCATACTAGTAAAGTCATCTCGAAGAATTACAATGGAGTACTACATTGACTGTGCTTTCATCACACTATGCAGAGTAATTTCTTCTCTTGTCACATTTGTTTTTACAGTTAGTCCAACTAAGTCACATTTTTCATCTATTACGTAGTAGAAAAACTTACTTTTTCTTAATTTCCTACTTATTCCCCTCCTTCCTCCTTCTAGGTTCTTCTTACCTTAAGCTTCTTTCAGGAATACACCGGTATGATCGATCGATCGATCGATTTCAATTAGTCCTCCTAACATTTTACTGACTTCTTAAGTAAATAGCAGCTGAGTAATTGTTTATAAACTTTTGTGAGCCACTTGTTATTTTATCGAATATTTTCGAACAACTGCTCAGTAGTTAACAACTCTGAATATTCTCGATAACATGAGATTATTCATGTCCAAACCAAGATTACTTTTAACAGTATTAAAAATTTCGGCAATGGATATATGATATTCATTATAATAAGGGTTTTCTCGTATTTCCCAATGAATGAAAAACAAAACGATATTGCTGTTTTTTACTGATGTTTCGTTATTTAATGCTGCTACTAATAGCTTTATCAAAGTATTATTAAACCAGAATTTACAAAATCCACTCAGCTTATGCATACACCAACATAATCATCGTTCCCCAGCATGGGGTCATTTTTGTGTTGTCAAGTTGGCCAATTGGTAAAGATAACAAAACCAGGAAGGTGTAGATTATTGGATTTGATAAATGTGTGTGTGCTGAGGAACGATGATTAAGTTGGTGTATGCATAATAATACTTTGATAAAGTTATTACTATTAAATAGCAGTGTCAATAAAAGCAACGATATCGTTTTGTTTTTCATTCATTGGGAAATACAAAATAAAACCTTATTATAATGAGATTATTGATTTGTTTCCAATACATTGCTATCTCTCAAACATTCTTGATCTATCTGTGTTTGTTAACTGAAAATGACCTTTGACCTTTGTTGGGAATTGACATTGTAGAAATTTGAAGAGAAGAGACGCTAAGAGGTCACCTCTCTTACTGTCTCATATTATCCAATTCACAAAAGCTGGGTGGACATCTGTATTTACAATGACATCTAATCAATAATTTGATGATGAATCAATAGGCCATGATGAAAACATTTCGCTACGACTAGGCAGTGATAACATAATAGTAGAGATAAGTGAAAACAGGGAGTAAAATATTTTAGTCATTCATAAAGACGTGGCTAATTACGTGTGTGAGCAAAAGAAGGAAGATTAAAATAATTATGAAGTTATTATTTTTGTTATTATTACTATTATTATTATTATTATTATTATGGGAGAACTGTTTGCGTTATTAAGGTACAGCCAGTCATTGGGAAATAGTGTAGTAAAAATAATCCGATTACATCTGATGAGTTGTCAGACAACTGTGTCTATATTAACTCTCTGCATAAAGAAAGGGTACGTAGTGGTTAAACACAAGTGTTTGAAGAAAATGCACACATTCGATTTGATGTTGGTACTTCCAGTCATCATAGTGAATTTCATTCAAAATATGAATAGGAAACGCATTTGTTTGGAATGTGAATAGTTGATGTATTGAGTTGTCAATACCTCCACTCCATGAATGAACGAAACGAAATCTGTATTGATTTTGGCATGCCGCCGCTTATTAGTAAAGACTGTAATAAAGCATTTCGACTACATTTAAGGAGTTGTCCATATGTAGTTTCTTCTCATGAAGAAGAGAATCACGACTTCAAGTTATCCCGCTCGATGTCATTTAAAATAGGATTAGGGATATAAGTGAGTAATAGGAGAGAAAGAGAGTTAATCCCAACAAACGGAAATGCCCATCAGGATGTGAAGCATTCAATAGCATTTTTGACGCTTTTCAGTAACCCTGATGAGTTTATCTGAAAGTGTAATTCTAAAAGCCAGACAAACATTGTATGCATCACAAATATGAAAGAGGAGGGAATTTATGATATATATATATATATATATATATGTATATATATATATATATACATATATATATATATATATAATTCTTAAAAGGACTTGATTAAAGGTGGTATTCAAACCTATAAACATATTAATATTTTAACACTGTGTTATATCAAATAAACCTATCTAATATGACCAAATAAAACTCTTACATAAGTGGTTGTTAGGTGAAATACACAAGTGAAAACAGTAGACTCTGGCCAGTTAGATTAGTGGAGCACAAGAATTTACAGAAATCTAGTCTAGCAAACCATTATTAAGATAAGAAGTTTAGGAGGACACTCAACCTATAGCAATTCATTCAATGTATACATAACCATGAAAAGGAACCAGACAAACTGACAGTTCTAAAATCTTATACAACAGAGTGAAGTGAGTAATCGCTAATTCACAGTTTGTACATCGAATTCAAAGAGAATGTATGCGATTGCAAAGATCTAATAGCACCATGAGATATCTTCTATGTCTATGATCCACGCTAAACAGATATCAGAGTTTTGGAGTTGTTTCTGACAGTGTAGAATGCCAGTTACTGACAATACTTCGAAGACTTTGAGCTCGTCCCTCGCTGGTCTCACGTAGAAATTTAATTGAAGACAGACTGACTCCATGACGTGGTGCAATTTGGATTGGTTTCCGAAGTGCCCACACATACATCAGTGTAGGCATTATGATCAGTGGTCATTAGTTAGTCAGAGATTTGCGAACTTTTCATTTTTGTTACTAGTAGGCAAACTGAGAAACGAAACAAATAATTGGAAGATTCGACCAAGAAAAGATGAAATGAGGCCAGGTTGAATATTGAAACTCGATAGATTTTCACATGAAAATAGGAAGATATTCTGATCACATTACAGGTAAATATTCCTCTTTCTTTTCTTTTCTTTCCCATGACCTACCGAACTCTTCCAAAGCTGATTTCATTAACAATGCTGATATTTTAACCATTTCTGTCCCAGTAGTTTCTGCATTGGATTGTCTGGATACAAATAGTTGGCCTATCTGAAGTTAACCCATGATCTCACTCAAAGTGGTCTTAAACTAAATCCATCTAAATATGATATTGTGTATTTTGGTTTCAGATTCGAACAAGACAGGCGTGGAATGATTGATTGACGTGATTTTTCTAATACTGACAGAACTGTGATAAGGAGTGAATTGAATATCTCCTATCTTCGCATCAGTATAATCTGCATACCTCTGTTGGTAGTTTCATATGTAATTGATTTCTAAGAGAATTTTCCATTTAGCCTATAACATAGTGAGGTTGAGCGTTTCTGGCATAACTCGAACCTCCTCTATTGCATTTTACTAATTCATGTATTCCCTCCACTCTTCTTTATTCTTCTGTGTTGTTCTTTGCTGGGCTTCTCGAGAAAGACTGCGTCATATTACGTTCAAGACTATAAGCGAACAGAGTTAGTGGGGCTTTTTAACTCAACTAGCTGACATTGTTGTTGACAGACATTTAACCAATCAGTCAAATCCCTACACACCCATGCTTGAATTTTAATTCTTGCAAGCAAGTTAACCAAAGTCATCTTGTCTGATACTGAACATTCTCTTTACCCAGAAGAAATTTCATAGGAATTTATGTCTGCATAGCAAAATATGAGAATTCAACCACATCATATTTAGTACGAGTGTTGGATAAAGAGACAGTTGTCAGAATAGAGGCTATAAACCTGCTTAATAATCTGTAAATAAACAATGTATTTATGACCAGTGTTATTATTGTCACGTTATTCATTACATTCCACTAACTTTCAGTGTTTGGGGTTTTATTACTTGTGTTGAAAACAAAACACGTGAGTGAATTTACCGAGAAGAGACTCTTCGTTGAACTGTGTGTTTTATTTTCATTATTGTCTGGATGGGAGTAATTTATAGATTATTATTTTTACGGTTTTCATTCAGTTGTTCGCCAACTGACAGCACGCCATGATTAGAATCAAAACGAATCGAAACCCTAGAAACCAACTCATAAAAGTATTTCACACTCTTGGACTTCCAGAATTACAGATACTCTCACTATATCTTTGATGTCCTCATGACATTAATTCGAATGCATTTATTAAAGAATGTGATGTGTAAGGACGCTTGCTCGATCACACTGACCAAAAATAAATAATTTTGTTTTGAAAACCACTCATGGCTTTGAAATTAATAGATTGGAAGTTTTAATACACAGTGTCAGCCTTCGTTCCTATATACCTTGTATACTTATAATTTGTTTTAATGTATCTACGGCTGCTACGAAAATAAGCCTTTTTACAGGCGAGTTTCGTCCTTATCGGAACTCATCAGGTAGATATGGAAGAGAATGTCTCACTGGAATACAAGTACATCATGCAAATGAGTCAGGAAAAACGACGAATTCCCATTTTGAAGTCTACGTCTATCAATAGTTAATTGAATAACATAAGGCTTATCACTAGACACTGACCAAGCATCCATACTAGAAGTAGACATGTCAACAGATACCAAGATCTCCCATCGATGGATATTAAATATCTATCAGAAGATTCAAAATGTCTATATCAATCAGTTGTCATATCTTTATCAGATTCTGTTTAATTTTCAAGTAACTAATTTCAACCTTTTTCACCTAGGTTATAGGATAGCCAATAATAATAATAACAAAAATATGGTCTAAAATTAAATCAGATACGGAGTGATTCCATACTACCAACCTAGTGATTAAGCTCATGAATATAAATTTAATCCAAGTGGTAACACTTACATAATTTACGAACATGTTTGGGATTACATCTCGTTGTGTATTCCTAGCTGTCTACGTAGTTATGATAAGTAAAACGACTTGTGATTACGACTCATAATTTCATAAAATATGTGAAGTATTTTGAAATCCCTAAACCTAAGCAAAAAGCAATTACAGATGATTTCTAAGGCAATAGATAATTACGACACTGATATGTTATGCAGTTACTACTATCGTTATTAAGACTCGTAATTCTTATTGACCGACATAACCAGATTATTATTATTATTATTTCCTTTAATTCCTAGAGGAACATAGGGCTTCAGCCATGCGTCTCCATTGCGTTCGGTTCTCTGCTAGAGTTTTCACCCGGCTCCAAGTCTGCCAACACCTTTTCGCCTCCTCTTCACATGACCTCCTCCAACTCACCCTTGCACTGACGACCAACTCTCCGCTTCCCTTTCGGGTTCCACTCGAGCAATGGCTTGTCTAGTGATGTCACTTGATGGTTTCCTCAGAGTATGGCCAATCCACGTCCATTTCTTCCTGCCTATTTGTTGCACAATCGGTTCCTGGTTGGTTCGCTCCCAGAGATCCATCCCTGATGCTGACCTTTTCTGGCGGGCCATCTGATCTTGAGTATTGAGCGAAGACAGCTGTTGATGAAGGTCTGTAGTTTGTTTGAGATGCTCTTTATGACGCGCAGTGCAAGTCTCTGATCCGTATAGTAGCACTGACTTCACATCAGAGTTGAAAATACGGATCTTACTTTCCATGCTGAGTGCTGTTGACCTCCACACAGACTTGAGAGTAGTGAAAGCTTGTCTTGCTTTCCCGATCCTTGCTTTGATATCCTCGTCAGTTCCGTCCGCCTGTAGTTGTGACGATGCTTCCCAGGTAGGTGAAGGAGGTTGTTTCTTTCAGGTTCCTCCCATTTATGCTGATTGTTGTCTGTTGTTGTTGCTGTTGGTGTTGGCCAGCAACATTCATCACCTCTGTTTTCTCTATGTTGACCTAAAGTCCTATCTTTGATGCTTCTTCTGCTAATTTGTTGCTTTTCGCTTGCATATCTTCCAGTTTGTGGGAAATCGGACATATATCACCGGCGAAGTCCAGATCATACAAGTTTTTTGTGTGAGTCCATTTTATGCCTGTTTCCTCATTGCCTGCTGTTTGTCGCATTATCCAATCTACTGCCATCAGGGAAATCATTGGCGATAGTAGGCAGCCTTGTCTTACTCCCGTCTTCACTTCGAAGCATTCCGTGAGTTTCCCGTTGTGGATTACTTGACATGCAGTATTGTTGTACAGCTGTTGGATGAGATGTATAATTGTCGGTGGCACCCCGTAGTAGCGAAGTAGTTTCCAAAGCACCTCTCGATCGACGCTGTCGAAGGCCTTTTCAAAATCGATGAAGTTATTATTATTATTGTTGTTATTATTATGCCATGATTCAGATGCTTTGTGATGAGGCATTCACTGTATTCACTAAACTTGATCTTTTATCCCATCGAATGACGAGAATATTCGAATCCACTTAATTTTTCTTCTCACTAGATTTCAATATTGCGAAAATATTCATTCAGACACGTGAATATCCATCCCGTAGCCAAATGGTTAGTCAAACTCTTATAGTCGCTACATACTGAATTGTTGGCGTAAATGATACGCTTGGATTTGTTGAAAAAATAAAATATTTAAATGTTGACAACAAATTCATGATATCATTTGACGTATTTTCCTTATTCACTAATGTACCCCTTATGGAAACAGTTGACTTTGTATGCGAGGAACTCATGAGACGAAACATCGATTTTGCATTCCTGTATCTTTGATAAAAGAGCTTCTCTTGAAATGAACAATGAATGTTCACTTTTTATTTAATAAGGAATTATGCAGACGAATTGATGGTGGGGCGTTGGAATCACCACTAGGACCCATTCTAGCCGACAATTTCCTTGAGAAACTAGAGCATGGGTCTTTAAAAGATGTAATTGATGAAGTAGAATTCTACTGTCGGTACTTGGATGATAAATTTTTGATTATAAAAAAAGAGGATGAAGCAAAGATCATCTTGGACAAATTTAACGATGTTAATCTCGCAATATATTTTAGCATTGAGAAAGAAAAACATTCTAGCATGTCATCCCTAGACGTCTTTATAAATAGAAAAGAGGACGGTAAAATAAGAGGAAGAGTATGGGGAAAACCTACATCAACGGGTCAGTATATCCATTCTTGTAACTTCGTGCCTTTGAGATACAAACAAAATCTGATAAAGTGCTTGGTCCGTCACAGAACAAGAGCAATCTGCTCTGATGAATGTCTTAATGAATACCTTAATATTATTAAACAGTTGCTGAGTGAGAACGGTCACCCAGAAAAGTTCATCGATAAGAATATGAGTTAAAAGTTAAGACAGGCCAAGGTACCAGCAGTTCCGAAAAAGGCTTTATTCTTACAACTTCAGTCCCTCAAGGATAACATCAGTGAGATATTAACGCAACGCCTTAGGAATGTGATGAAAAAAGCGCATTCAATGCTGCTAAATTACACTGTGTCTTCAAAACCACCCCTAATTTACGTTCCGGAGTTAAAGATTAACTGCCTAATTTTACCTCTTCTATGTGTATCTTCCGATTTGACAGCTCCTGTGGAGCTATTTAGTTGCATAGGCCGTACAATTAGGCGTGTTCATCGTCGAATTTCCAAACATCACCCTGCTTAGTGGTTAAGTAAAGAACAAACAAAATCCATTCATAGCTCTATTCTGTCTTATCTTGTGGATACAGAACACAAGAGTGATGTTAACAAGGCAGCTTTCAAAGTCATCTGCCGCATACATATCAACTAACCTTAACTTTACCTTAAGAGTTCGTCTACTACATATTGCTGAGGCTGACCATTGGCATCCACATTAAGAAACCTTACTTATGTATCTAAAAGAAGAAGTTGGTTGGTTCAGACACTATGCTTACCTTGGCCATCAAGGTTTTAATGGTCTTCAATTTTTTGTTAAATTTCCTTAATTTTTATTTGATATTCTATTTGCTGTTATATGTGTATGGTTATTATAATTTAAGCATCTTTCGTGAACTCTGGTGATTCCGTTGATCTTACTTAACAAATCGATATAATTTTAAAAAATATTAATATTGTTATTGACGACTAGTCTAGAATATTCCATGTATATCAGCATAAGTAAAATTGTAGAGCCAGAAGAGTAAATTATTGGAAAGGATATTTTTTGCTCAATTTTTTTTCTAGATGACTAGATTTCTTCATCATAAAAGCCTTTGTCTTTCCCAAGGAATGAAAAACAAAACGATATTTAATGCCTAAATATCTTTATTAAAGTATTGTTAAACCGGGGCGTACAAACTCTTAGCTTATATATAACAAACTTAATCGTCCTTCTTCAGCATAAGGTAATTTTTTCTTTTCTCTTGTTAGGTAATTGGTAAAGATAAAAACAATCTTATGTAGACTTTTGGATTTGATAAGCATATGAAGTAATAAAAACAGTATGTGTTCACATAATGAAATTGCTGATCATATCTGTCTTAATTCATGACTGCTATTCAGACAATTTGGATTCTGTTTGATATGAAGCTTTTCTGATGATATGAGACGTTCTTTGTGGTTTCTGAAGTTTTTCTGGATAATTACAGTATTGTCAAAATTAATTTTGCGTCCTGATTCTATAGCGTGTAAGCTTATGGCTGACGATTTTTCAAGCTGTTCTAATTTAACTGGGTTTCTCCGTGGTTAAATAGAGGAGGATCTACGAAGTTCATTTCTTCTCATCTTGATTTTTTCAATGGTTTTTCTGTGTAAATCACATCACATTCTAAACATTTTATTTAATAGACACAATTAGATTGTAAATCCTTTAGAATTCGGTCTTTCATATGGATAAGGTTGCATTGTAGTGTGAATGTCTGATGTTTTGAGGAAAACTCTGATGATATCTGTTTATTGAGTACTCTTCTGATGTCGTCTGACATTTCTTATCTATATGGAATGACAACAGTTGTGGTGTTGAATTTCGTAATGAAGTTCCTGGGATGGTTATTATTCTTGAGAGTTTCAGTAGTGTTTGGTACTTTTTCTTCTTTCTCCTTCTCATCCGCTATCAAAGAGCATGCTCGTCTAATAAGACGTGAGACAAATAATACCTCTGCACTCACTGAGGTGAGGGGGGTTGATGATCCGAAGTCCAAATATTTATTTGAGTGTGTTTTGTTCCTGAATACAGATATGTTAAAACATATGTTTGCTTTCCTCTTAACTAGGCAGTCAAGAAAATGTAGCTCATGACATCCAATTATGCTTCCGAAGTAAACTGAATGCTGGAAGACAGATTGTTCAGGTTTACCAAGAATGAACTGTGTATGTGCCATTTTGGTTCAACGAAAGTATCATCAACGTAACACATCCAATAATAATACCTTGATAAAGCTATAACCACTATATGGTGAAACATCGATAAAAACAATATCATTTTGTTTTTCATTCTTTAGCAAATACAGAAAAACTGTTAAAAGTGAACTTGGTTTTGACGTTAATGACTAGACTTTTCATGAATGATTATTAAGGACTGAACAAGGCTTAAATGAAAAACAAATTAGATGGAAAATTTCATCATGAGCCGCCATCAGTTAGAGAACCATTGGAAAACCTTCAGGGAGTACTGTACATCTGTTTCTTCAGACCAGTTTGGTGCTGTTCAGCAGTACGCAACCACTGGGGTTCGATCCCAGGACCTTCTGGAAACAAGGCGAGCTACCTCGTTGTCCACTAAGCCACTGGGACCCGTTCCAATGGCCAGCCCATGAACTCTAACGTCTCATAATTCATGACATAGCTCGACCACTTAGCATTGTCTTCTTTGATATGTAACTATCCTCACCTTCGACCTGCTGCATCCTACTGGTCACAGCTTCCCACTAGAACCCCAGGTTACTGCCTGAATAGGACCAGTCGCTCGTCAGCATCAGATGAATTTTCAAGTATTGGTTTTTGTAGGGATTTAGTTTGATTGGAAGGAGGTTCTCTAACTGATGTCAGCTCATGATTAAGTCCTCCATCCGATCAAACTAAATCGCCACAAACAACCAATACTTGAAAAATAAATGTTTATCGTTATATTTGTGATGGATGGCATTAACTGTAATCGAGACATTGATCCTGGTTGAAATCAGTTCAGCTTAAAACTTTGATTACAATTTATTTGCTCTCATGAGTTTATTTGTTGGGATTTGATTTGACTGAAACAATTTCTCGGAAAAAAATAAAACCAAAGTGTAATATACTACTGATTGTTATAAGTAGATAGAAAGTACTGATGTCAAACAGTAGTACTTACTAGAAAGATTAGATAGCTGTTTCATTTCCGGTTAGACACAACCAAAAGATTTGAATTCAGAATGATTCGTGACTGAGTACACTAATGATGCGGTCAACCACAGGAGGGTGACTAGCAAACACCACACTGACGTGAGTTATGCCCAGCTGCACATATAAATAGTACATACCATCTGGATATATTGATTGTTTACTGGATTGGCATTTATGTTATCATAGAGGTGATATACTGGAATCCGAATATTTTAGATTTCGAAAAGCAACGGTGATTAATTCCTACGTCGAAGTGTGAAATTTGTAAATAGTGAGTTGAACTATTCAGACTATTTTAATAATAATAATAATGGCTTTATTCCAAACAGTATTTGTGGTACAGGTATGGAATTTTCAGCGTGCATTACAATATTGCATCTAATTACCTCATAAATTTTTATAAGATTTTAAAAAGAAAAAGCAACAACAACAGAAAAAGAACAGAGTTGCGTTTACATATTTAAACAATGCACCACAGGATATGAAATATAAAATTAGTGTGTAATCGAAGATGTGAACAACAATATAATAGTAACACAGAAATGAAAACAAAAACTAATGGGAACTATTTGTTAGAGTGTCGCATTAAGTTGATCGTGTCATACCTAACGGATGTCTCATCACAGAATAGCTGTGCCAGATAAGGTATTGTGGAGCTTTTGTACTCGGCAGTCCTAGCATATAGCCTCCTATAGCTGCTTCTAGTTCTACCAGATGAAATGCAAGGAGAGAGCTGCGTATAGAGAGGATACTCAGGGTCTGACAATATAGTATTCGCTAGTTTCTTACATGACATTATATATCTATCCACGATAGTTTTAACCAGTTAGTTTAACGATATCCCACTCGCCCTACTAACGGCTTTTAGTGCCCTTCTCAGCAAAGTAAAGTCTTTCTTAAGTATATAATATATATGTTATACAGCTGTACATTAAATTCACTTTAAAAAAAAGTAATTTCATCAAATCCCTACAAAGTAACACTTGAAAATTAATCTGACGCACGTTGGTGACTAGTTACAGAACGAAGTTACCTAGAGTTCTTGTGAAAAGTCATGACCAGTCGGATCCAGCCTGATGGGAGTGTGACTGAATACTTGTCGACGACATAGGCTGGCGATCGCGCTGAAATCAACATTTTATTTGTCACTGGAATTTTACCAAAAGAAACTTTGCAGAGAATACATGTCAGAAATTATTCTGCGAGTTACAGAAAGTGTGCATAGTACCGCATAAGAAGGATATGATGAAAATGTATAACTAATCCTTTGAATTTTCGCCTTAAAATGACTAGGCCACAAAAATCTTTCTTATAATCCTATAAATTACTAATTACTTACGAGAAAAAATCGAAGAAATCGGTAAATGAAATAGTACTAACCAGCAACATTCTGTCTTCAAACTGGAAATTCAACTTGATAGACATGCTGATATCAATTAAAGTGATATCACATTTTCCCAGTATTATTTGGATAACACAAATGTTTCAGATACGTCCTCTGATTCCTCCAGATGCTGTCTTGGAATCTCATCAATTTCTGGGGGATGTATGTGTGATAACATACATAGTAAAGGTATAATAAAGGAGAATCAAAAACTACTGATCATGGACATGACCTGGCGATGCCTGTATGATGTTTGCTTGTAACTTGCACTGTAGTAATAAACTTCTGTGTCGCCTCTTGATTGATTGATTTCAACACCGACTCCTGATGCTCACTAGTCACTGGCCCTAGTCAGGCAGTGAGCTGGGGTTCTAGTGGGTAGCCGTGAACAGTAAGGTACAGTACGTTGAAGATGAGGCAGTAATTGATCGAAGAAGACATTACGAAATGATCACGCTATGTCGTTAATTGGCAGAATTTAGAATTCATGAACTGGCCATTGGATCGGGTCCCATTGGGTTAATGGTCTACGAGCTCGCTAGCCTTGTTACACCGTCTCCCTACTGATGAGTATGGTAATGGATATGAATTTCTTATGGTAGGATTTGTCTAATGGACAAAAATGCAACCAAGGCAATTGTGTACAGGAAAAGTCAAACATACATTTCTTGTGATTGTTTCAGTTAAACCTGAAATGTGCTCTGATGGCATTAAAGGAATAAAAGCAAAGAACTCTGAGAGTGAACAAACTGAAACTCTATTTTTCAACGAATACACCCTAAGAAATGGAAGCGGATTGGAAACATGCTGAGAAGACCGTTGGATAACATCCCCCCGCAAGGCAGTCAAGTGTTAACTCGATAGGAGTCAAGCAGGTGTATGTTTGAGGGAATTGTGAAGACGCAATACAGCTCAAAATGGCGGCAGAGTACACGGCCAAATGATATTTTGACCCTGAAGATCTATTTTCCAGTATTGACCTAAAGAACCAATAATAAAATCACAGTACGTTTGGTGAAATGTGTAACTTTCAGCGTATATTACAACATTGTGTCTCATTTCCTATTTACACTTACGTAGTAAGGAGCAAATGAGGTATAGTAGGGTTTTTATACTTCTTTGTTCGACCACAAAGTCTTGTATAATTGGTTCTAGTCTCGTTTTTTATCAAAGCTATTGTTTGGGATAATGCCATTATATTCTTATTATTGTTACTGCCCTATGAGATGTTGAAGGAGATTGCCTTTTTCAATTTAAGAAAGTCTTTATTAAGTAGCTCAGGGAAGATTTAAGGCGAGCAGTAACGAAAAATTGGTAGAATATAAGGATGACCAATCTGCAGGAATTGAGACTGAATGATACCAGACTGTCTTCACTTCCAAATGTGTAGAATATCTTTCTAGAAATTAATATGATGCAGGAAGATGATAATAATAAACCTCAAATTACTATAGAATCGGAGACTTCACTATGATATAATAGATTTCCTAAAAGCTGAACAGTCAATATAGATTTATTAATATTGGAGGAAATTTCAGGTGATATTCCCATAGTTTAAATTCGTTTCTCATCAATTTTACTCTCTGTCTTTCTCTCTGAAGACGACAATCAACTTAGGATCTAGAGAAATCCAGTGAAGGCGTTTCACATCTCCTCTAATTCACTGAGTTACTCACCAACATGAACGGAAGATGTCTGTCTGCGGTTCAGTGTTGGGATTCTCGTCAGACAAACATTGAGTGCAGGTTCTATTCCCGGTCGACGCACTCCTAATCCTCACGCAGTTCACTAGCCAGTAATGCAGCTGGTAAAGATAGGAAGTTTAACATGAGGCTGACGACCTGCAATATAGAAAAATAAACCTCGGATGCATAATCACCTTTATTATTTTTTATTTTGTAATTTCCTTGCATTCTTGTTCACCCATTTCCACGTGGTGGTAATCTAAAGAATCATTGGGAGTAGAAAGAAAATACTTGACAACTGGTTTGTAGGCCACCTTTTAGAAAATTGAAATCTCATCATAAATTCTGATTAAAACATCAGGCAGTCTTCATACATCTGACATGAATTGCACTCGTTTGCCATGCATAACGGGAAAACAGTTGGCCTCAAGAAAAGAATCTGAACACTTAGATGATTTAACTTCACTTATACTGAAATAACTGATTAAATTATCTTGCGATAGTCCCCGTTTCACATCCACTGACCTCATTGTAAATAATATCGGATTGAGATCGTTTGATTTTAGTTCAAAATTAATCATGTTTTATCATGAAATGTGATAGTGGAGTGAATAGAGCTACTAAATTGAGGTCACAACATAAATGTGAACTGATAAGAGAAATAAGAGTGAACAATAATTGGTGGTGTTTTGATGAGAATATCTGACTAGATGACACTGAGAGAGGGTGACATCAAATGCAAGGAATTCATTTGTGATCAGTGTTGATCAGCAGTTAAAATTTCCTTTTGAGATTCCAGTGTTGACGATCATTGACTGAGTCTAAACGATTTCCACGCATATTATCAAATATTGATCATAGGTTCTCTAAGATTCCTACATTTCGATGTGAGGTTCAGTGAATACACTAATGGATTATTGTCGTGATTTCTTTTTTGTCATCACCATTGTGGTCTCTTTTTGTTCACTTAACAATATTCATCGAAGTAGGTGACAGATGTAATGACAATTGGGTTGAGAGGAGGTGGATAGACTTGGTATGTGTAAGAAATGCTTAAGAATGCTTAAGTAATTCAGGTATCCCTTGATTCATTTATCCAGACACCCTATCTCAAAGTCCCATTAAATGTCTTGGGAGTGATGTCTAATAATTTGATTTTCCATGAATCGCTGAAATATAAACGACTGCAATCTCAACCTTTATCTATCTGTTGAACTCCATGATGATGCCTCACTCATGATGTATTTTGTGTTATACAGAATAATTTGCTACGAAATAAAGCGATTCACCAAAATGGACTGACTGTTCATTGATATTCATGAGAGCGGAGAATCATCACTTGATTCTTAACCTGTGAATGATAAGACCAAGTTTTCAGTTTCTAATATCCTAATTACTCATATCACATTCCTACCACATTCCTCTATCATTACATTATCAACGAATACTTTGATTGAATACTAGGTGATAACTAGGGTGATGTATCTTGTGCTTTATTTCGTGCACACTGAATTCTCTCAGCCAACTGTACAGTGTTGGTACCATACTAGGTGCACTCTGAATTGCTATTATTGGATGATTGGTGGTAATCGTCAGGAAGGCTGGTTGATAGAATTCATTCAGCATCAAACAAAGGACTAGACGTGTGACATTGATTGCTACCTAGTGTCCAATCAGGGTAACCATCCACAGTCCTACCGGAGGTCACTGGTGAAACTGAGTAGTTCAGTGCTTGTTGACAATCGTTGTCACCACCTGTTGATTCAGGCTCGACTAGAGTATTTCAAGTCGGGAACTTAAAACTCTTTTCGGTCAGATAATGGAATTTTCCACCATATTCTCCAAACTAATTTGAATTCACCGTGATGCTTGGAACTATCTCTGGACAGTGTTGTCAGTTACTGAAACTTCTTGTGATTCTGGTTTTCCTAACCAACATGGTGAATAGATATACATTTCAACAATCTATTCGTGAGGTGAAAATCATCGTCTGTCTAATAGTCTGTCATTATGACGACACACTGTGTTTAAACTTTTTAAGTAGCACAATGAGTGTTACAAATTAGTCAGAGAAAGAGGAAAAGGAAGAAAGTGAGGATACTTTAGAATCTTGAATGAACAAAGGGGGTTTCATATTTTTGGAGTGAACGTAAGGATATTTAGTCAATGGCTTTAATTTTTAATTTTTTTTCGATTACAGCTTCACGCCACACCGTATTTTCAGTACATGTATGGCATTTTCAGCATGGATATCGGTAGCCCAAATTTTGCAAGCCGACCATAGATATCGGGTGTGCGTCGGTAGGGGATCGAACCCGGGACCATGTGCATGATCGGCGAGAGTCCTAACCACTGTGCCACCGGCTTGAGCCTGTTGACCTCCAGTTTTCGAAAATAACCGTTGACAGTGAAATCTGTTTGTTTCATAAAGATGGATTATGAGGAGTGTGGAGTACATAACAATATGATTGTACACATTTTTGTTAGGTTGTTAAAATTTGAGACATTGTACATGACTTTTGTTTAAAACGATTCATGTTGGAGTATAGGTGACTTCCGAGTACAATCGAAAAACACCGTGTACTGCTGGCCGTTCCATCTACTCACTAGTCTATACTGTCTACTTGCTTCACTCATAACCGTGTCGTATAATTTGAATTTTTGCAGGAACCTCTTATCCTCATCCGAAGGCAATTCTACAACCGGTACACAGCTTCTACCAGTAGACACGATTCCAGCAGTGAACGCTTCTGTGGATTATATTAATAATTTGTAGTCATGGACTTTAACTGTATATTCAAGTAACCGTTTAATTAATATAACTCATTACTGTATTTTTTTAAAATATATTGTTACACTATCGTTTCATTAACCTGGATTTTTATTCCCATGCTTGTTACGTTATTGAGCTCCCTAGGCAATTGTCTACAGGAGTCATGGGACATGAAGACTGCTTCTACCATGCAATGACTTGATCCTCAGAATTATTTATTATCTGAGCGTTGAAATGTCAGTTTTCATTTGAATTAATGATATGTCACGTTTCCAAACAGTTTCTCACTTGGGAGTCAGCACTTCCAATAAATATTCACTCAGGAATAAGATTTGGTGAATTGGAACACAAATTATCTGTTGTATTCTTGATTCTCAGTTATTCCTTCGTGTCTTATTTATTTGTTATTCTTAGTTATTATGAATAGTTAAGGTTACTCAAACACATAGTCCTACTCCACTAACATCTATAAAAGTCGATACAAATGTCAGTCATAACAATGGAGAACTTTTTAACTTCATACATTAATTACGAGTAATAGGTGAATGGAAATATATCTCAAGTGTTGTTCAGATTGAAAGACAGCAAGCAACTTGTGAGTGTAATGGGGGAAATATTTTCTCTAAAATCACACTAGAAGCTGTCTGATATATATATATATATATATATATATATATATATGACTGACATTCTACTACAACGGTGTGGTGCTAATTTTACTAATGGATTAGTTGAATTCTATCGGTGATTTGTAGTTCATAATTTCATCATCATCAAAATAACATAAATAGAAAGCTGATCAGATTTCAGCGATGAGTGAATATTTTTACTATTCGAATTTCTAGATTGTGTGACTGTCAATTAGTTTAGAAGATTGTATCAATCACTGAATAACTTGAATCGATGAATTGTTCCAAGATATTAGTTTACTCAGTGGGAATCACAGAAGTAGTTAGTGTAGATCAGAACAGACTTCAACATACCAAGCATAACATTTGTCGTAGAGACACTTTTATAATGAAGACTCTCATTGTTGATTTGACCTACATCTGAAGGGTTTAAATGCTTTCATTGTGGGCTTCTCTATACCAGGATTCAATGGTTGATATCTCTTGATGACATACCCTGAAATCCTCCATAATAGTACAGATACATATATATATATATTCACCTTTCCATGAATCTTTATCTAATGATCCTACTTTCTCTGTACAATTCAATATACTTTCATTACTTTTCCTTTCTGTTTGTTTACAATTGCTTTTCCGAATTTCGGGAACCTAACTAGTTCAATTTTCATGTATAGCTTCATACCAATAGTTTATTCATGTTTTTGGACAATTATTAGTAGATTTCTGTTTTTGAACTGGAAGGTTCAATTGCCAAGCTAACTTCGAAGTGATGTTCACGTTGAAGATGACATCTATCTAGTAAAACAATAAAAGCTTAATAATCATCACGACACCTACAATTCTTCCTTCATTTTAGAGTACAGCTCCGATTTCCTGAACACATACCGAAGAGCCTACGTCTCAAGGGAACAATCGCTTACAATAGTGCCATTACCAAGAAATCTTCGTGATACGAGTTATGAGGTGGAAATAACAAAATCCTGTAAAGTTATCAATAGATAAACAAAACGCAGTTCTCCCTAAGTTTACCGAAGCAATCTCTATCAAACGCTTGAAAGCCGATTTATGTGTGCTCAATAAGAAGCAGTTATCAGTCCTTATTTACCCATCCTGATAACTGGATGTCTTTATTCTCTCTTTCACTTTATAACGTTATCTTTGGCCTTAATGTCACCTCTCCTTGATACAGTGTAACTTTTCTTATCTTCTCTTTCTATGATTTGAGTTAAACTCATTACATTGTTACCCATTTTATAAGTTATCTCACGTATCTTCCGTCTTTATTACGTAACTCCTTTGCCATTGTATGCAAACATTTTTTTATTCCTTTAGGTTCCCAGTTGAACATAGGGCTTCAAGCTGGAGGCTTGAGGTTTCTGTAGCAGTGGTGATTATTTTTACGGATGGGGTTAACAGCCTCATGCCCAACCTTCCCTCTTTACCAGTCTTACTACCGGCTTAGTGAGTTAACGGAGAGCGTCGACAGGTTTCTGACCACCGGACCATCTGTATGATCGGCGAGCATTCTACCGCTGTGCCACCGACGCACATGCAAACATTTACTTTGTTAAAACTTGAACTACCTAGGGGAAAACTATATGGGCGTAATTTTCTGAACGGTGTTCACTAATTCCGGAACCTCCTGTTAACTGACATCATGTGAAATTCTCAAGTATGTTAGAACTTTTATGTACATAAGCTTAATAACTTATTTAGGCTGTAAGCAGTTGATGAGAAGCCAACTACATTTTTCTTCACCTTCATTTTGTGCACTTCCGAATTTTAGCCTGATAAATTGCTCAACATTTCCCGAGGAATTCTAGATTTTTAAGTCAGTCAAGAAATCCGTTGTTTACTTATTCAGTCTTACTGTTTATTTCAATCACTTACATTTGTGTTGTTATGGTCAAATAAACATCTCATATTAACAACTATTAGTCACCCATTCTATTTACTACTCAACTTTAAACCTGATACTTCAACTGTTTCCTATCATTCATTTTACGAATCACGTTTTTGAATCATCACCTTGTTAACCGTTGCCATATCGACAGACTTTATTTACATTATATTCAAGTTGTTTGTGTTTATAAAAGTTGATTGTATATCTCTTTTGGATGTAGACGAGTCGAACAAACAATCGAGTGGAGGTATTATCAGCCAACTTCGTTAATCCCCTTCTCCTACTTTCAGATGACTCAGAATGTCCAATAATTATCTACTAACACATATGCATACTATGAAACAAACAAAAACCTATCACCATGACAATCACCATAGTAACACTGGCTTAAACAAAAACAGAAGATATCAATACGTTTTTATCGCCAATTATCTTTATAATCCCCTGTATATACATCAAACAACAACAAAAATTACTTAATGTTGGAATATTTGGCTTCGGTACTTTCTTAATTATAAGCTTATTATATGCAGATAGATACATTAAACAAGACGGAGGAATGTTGGCCATTCCGTATGTGTATACAATAGAGATATAATCAATGAGCCAATCAAAACACTGCAGATTTGCATATTCCAAAAAAATCAATGTGTGATATTGATTTATTAACATTCTATTCCAAAGAAATATTAAATATTAATGGCGGTAGTGTTATATTGTGAAATGACAAAAATTAGAATTAACAGGTTTTTGAACTCCATATCAAGTGGCTGAATGAACAGCTAGGTCATCTTGTAACCTGAAAGTGTATGTTTCGATTCCTGGTGCTAGATTATACGATCACACACAGATGGAGAGTCCTGAACTGACATGAAACGACTATGAAGTGTCTCGTAGTTCCCAATGATTCTCCAAAGAGGTTAGTTTCTGACGAAATCTACATCGAAAACCAGGGAGTACTGGAAAGCTGCTTCATCCTTCTAGTTTGAGACTCATTGACAGTACGCACCCACCCCCAGGGTAGAACATAGGACCTTCCGGTTACAAGTCAAGTTAGCTCGTATGCCATTCAGCCACTGGTAGTTGATTCAATGGCCAGTCCATGAATCCTTACTTCTAACAATTCATGTTGCGTATAGCGTGACTACCAACCAATGTCATCGGCTGGAACTCCATCTTCACCAACTGGTCACGATTTGACGAGTCCCAAACTAGGAAGGACGAAACAGTTGTCTAATAATCCCTGGTTTTCAGTGCTTCTCTAGCTGATATCAATCCGTGGTCTGACTTATATATGTCCAAACCAAGTTCACTTTTAACAGTTTGAAAAAATGTGGGTATTGTGTATATGATATTCATGATAATAAGGTGTTTTTTTGTATTTTCCAATGAATGAAAAACAAAATGATATTGTTTTTACTGATGTTTCACCGTTGAATGCTAATAGCTTTATCAAAGTAGTAATATTAAACTAGAATTTACAAAATCTCACCAAATACATAACAAAGAGTTAAGAGGTGAGAAAATAAACTTAGGTCAAGTTAAAAGGACATATTGAAGGCCAAAATAACAATGATGATCACTAAACCAAATAACAGAGGTAATAGTACATCTGTTATGGTGTCAAGTTGATAAACTTTGTTTTGATACCCCATAGCAGATGTACTATTACCTCTGTTATTTGGTTTAGTGATCTTCATTGTTATTTTGATAAAGCTATTAGCAGCATTAAACAGCGAAACATCAGTGTAACAACAATATCGTTTTGTTTTTCATTCATTGGAAAATACAAGAAAACCCTTATTAAAATGGTGATTTGATTCATGTTTTTTTCTCGTCTTGGAACCAGTTGGTGAGTAGTGTCATGTGTCTTGTCTTTTGTTTGGTGCAGACTGCATTCTGTCAGTCAAGGTCGCAGTGTGACTTTGGTGCACTTTGAATTAAATATGTCAGATGACTGGAGGCAACCGAAATGGATTGGTATCTCTGAAAGGGCATGAGTTCCCTCCACGTTGCAGATATGCATTGCTGGTACGTGCCAACTAGATCGAAACAGAGGTACAACGCTTCCTGCCTACTGTCTCCAACCATCTGATATCAACAAATGAAGTTAATAACTTGCAATGAAGCATCATATTAGCTCCGTCTCAAATCAAAGATTCCGCAAACTACTGATAAGATTTATAAAAAGCGACGTCCATCGGTTTAAAAGTATCAAATAACGGAGTGATACATTTGACATCATGGAGAGGAAACGATTCAGAGTTGGGGTAAAACATGGGAGACATGAAGAGAAGATAAAGAAATATAACACAAAGAACAAAAGTAACACGACATGGAATATCTGTGCAAATGACAGTTTTCAAATAAGGCGTACATAATCTCCTCATATAGGGGTATCGAAGATGGGGACAGTTACTCATCGAAGAAGAGATTGCGAAGTGATCGAGCTATGTCATGAATTGGCAGAAGTTAGAATTCATTGGCTGGCTATTGGATCGAGTCCCAGTGGCTTAATGGTCTACGAGCTCGCTAGCCTTGTAACCAGCAGGTCCTAGGTTCGAACAGTGGTGGTGGGTGTTTATTGCTGAAGAGTCCCAAACAAGGACGAAACAGCCCTCCAGTACTCCCCGTTGGTTTTCCAATGATTCTCTAACCGATATCAGCTCATGACGAAGTCCTCCAATCATTCAAACAAAATATCTACAAACCAATATCGTAAATTCGTGAAAACCTAGACGATAATTATCACTGGTCATCTTTTTGGTTCTATTCAATGTATGAATAAGAACTTGGACAGTATTGATTGTGTCCTAATGACCTTGAAGTATCACTTTTACCTTTGTCTGAATTATTTTAAACTTGTCTGGAAAATATATGTACACTAAAAACGCAACTAATCTGAAACAGGATTGACGTTAATATTTCGTCAGCTTTCGGTTAAAAAAACATTATTTTGTCTTATCTTTTATGGAGTAACCGACCAGAATAGCATGAATGAACATGATATGTATTGAAGCAGATCAATAATCAGGCAGCGAAATGAGACAAGCAAGACAGATACCGGGCAGAAACATGTGCACACACACAAAACAGACTGACATGAATCGGTAAAACTAAGATAAATTCATTCATGACCCATAAACTGTATGTGAATAAAATGACCTTTGAACTAACCATAACCTTATCAGATGAAAGTATCTAAAATGGGCTATATAACGAAATAGTCAATAATATAGACAATTTATAAAAATGAAATTAGCCATCTTTATCAACTCTTAGTAGAGAAATACAGCCACGGGCACTTTACAGTTAAGGCTGTGAATTGAAATAGTTTGTGTAAATTCGATTTAATTTAAAATATGATTTGTCATCCTTTAGTTGGTGATAAATGGTGATAATATAATGAGTAGTATTGCAGTTAGGTGTTAGGTAAGGAGGGAAAGTCAGCAGATCTCTTCGGGAAGTTGTGTCGATTGAAAGGGCTTGAAAACAGGTTACGCTTGGCAAACAACAGTCTTATTTTGATATGACACTAGTAACTAGTGTGATTCGTCTAGTCCTCTCTTTGGTGCAGACTGAATTCTATCAGTCAGGTTGTAATGTGGCCACCATTCTAGGTAGCTCGCCATCACGGTGTACATTGTTTGTGATGATATTAGATGGTTGGAAGGAAACCTAGGTGCAAGGCTTCCTTCCGATTGCCTCCAACCATCTAATATCATCACAAACAACAGTCTTCCTTATCGTGTAATGCCATCTGTTCAAGAACTAGATTGCAAAAAATGTTAAGGTTGATCACAAAGAGGAGTGAAGGCTGTCTTTCTGGGGTCCTCGGGATGCTAATAACCACATCTGTGACGACTTCGTGATATGTCTCAGAAGCGTTCGAAATGCTTCAGTTGAATTCACTCTTTGTAATATCCTAGGTCCATTATATCCTCATGATGCTGCTGTACATATGGGTTAAGTCTTACGTTTAGATCTAATCAGTCAGTCTGGTGTAGTTCACCACCAATAAGCCTAGCCAAAAAAAAAGAGTGAAGCGGCCGTTTAGTGTTCCATTTAATAATATCACAATATGAAAAGATTATAAGTTAGATAGTTGATTTGTAAGCTCGAAATTAATAAACACGTGTATTCTAAAGTGGACATTAAACGACAAGAAGTTTTGTTCCTTTCGATTTATGAAAATGTACCACAACAGATGTCATCAAGGTCTGAAATGACTAGACGAAAATCAGACAATATTGGTATATGTTTTCGTCCTCTCCCAAGACACATCACTGTGCTCATTCATGACTCACGATCACAACTATCTTAATTGGTATTCTATGAAGACATCCTTCAAGGACCTCAATAGATCATGAAACTTAGTGACAATTTGTATTTGATTCGTATATATGATGAGTTCAGTGGAAATTAAAGATACAGACATCTCAGAATATTTTTTTTTATTCCTTCATGTTCACAGTGGAACATAGGGCTTCAGGCTAGAGGCTTGAAGTTTATTTTTTACAGGATGGGGTTGCTAGCCTCATTCCCAACCTTTCCTCTTCACAAGCTTTAGTTCTGGCGTAGTGAGGTAAAGGAGTGCGTCGGCCGGGGATCGTACCCAGGACCAAGTGCATGGTCGGCGAGCGTCCTTCGACCTCCTCCACCCTACTGGTCACAGCCCCTCACTAGAAACCTAGGTAACTACCCGCTTGAATAAGGTCAGTGGTTTGTGAGCATGAGATCAAATATAATGTATTCGTTTGTAGGGATTTTGTTTCATTGGTTGGAGGATTTCATCATAAGTTGACACTCGTTAGAGAAGCATTTGAAAACCTGCAGGGGGTACTGGACAGCTGTTTTGTCCTAGTTTAGACAGTTGAGGGTGTGTGTATTGCTTTGTAACTCATAGGTTGTGTTTAAATTGCTGAATATCCAGTGATTCGGTTACATATTAACTGGCTTATTCTAGGTTGTCATTTTTTGTGTTATTGGAGGAAGTCTGTGTATCACTTTGAAGCATTCATACAGAAATACTCATTGTCGAGAGCTGATAAGACGCTCGAGGATAGAACCAGTGATACTCTTCTTTTCTTTTCTACCTGGAGAGACTAGATTGTGTTTCAAAACACTTTAAGATCTTCATTGAGTCATATAGAAAAAAGATGTTACACAAAGTGTTATATATAGTAAATTATCCATCTTAGCAACAAAAGCAATATTTCCAAATATGTGTCATTAGAGTGGTAAATTTTTGGATAGCAGATTACGTAATAAAAATAGGGCATTAATCGGTTGGAAACTAAATTGGGATTATATGACTAAACTGAGTGACATAATATAGTTGATTAATCCTGACAAACCAATACTTGATTATTATGCATACACCTATTAATCATTAATGATATTTGTACATTCTGTTTGGGTGATGATATGGCGTAGTCTAAATACATCAAGTTTTGCGTGGGCGTTACTTGGACACAAGTAATAACGAAGAATTCCTGATGCGACGGACGCATCTAGTAGCATAAACGCATGATAATCTAACTTTCTTTGTTTGAAACCAAAAGCCTATAGAAATGACTATGAAGAAATATTCACTGTTATAGAATAACATGAACTCTGAAGACATCGAAATCAATACCTCATGAATATCATACCGACCAGTAATTCAGTGTCAAATATACTTAAATCCTATATTGCTTATGTCATTAGAAAAACACGGCGACGCCACGATAAGTGTCGTTGACAGGGTATGTCATAAAAACCACTCTTCTGTTTGATCAATACATACTGAAATTTCGCTTCCTCGGTAGGGAAAAATTAATATTTTAAAATACCACTAAAAGCCATTCCCCAGTTAATGCATATCAATTAACATTAGAGAAAAAAATCTTATTTGGTTAAAAATTTAAATTAATATTTCATACAATTACTGATTGTCTGTGTTTGATGAAATGCTGTGAAAATCAAACATTGAATTCATGGGACTTTTTTAAAGTGTGGAACAAAATAATCACCCCACACATGTTCATAATTCAGTAGTATATACTGCATTTCACCATTTACATTGTAAGATGAAAATAGCTGAAGCTGTGCAGTCAAACTGTAAAGTTATTTTGACAGACTGTTGTTTCTTGCAGGACCTCTGATTAGCTGAGTAAACACTCTGGATTAACATCATTGTATATGAAATATATTTCATATTAAAAAATAATCAAATTGTTGTTTTGGTTCGGCTTACTAACCTGTTTCCAATTTGGTGACAAATAAGTACATTTTGAGGTTAGAGGATAAGTTAATATATGTACGTCATAATTTGCTCTGTTGAGCATTCAGCGTGAACATTTTTATGGTCATATAGTTATTACGAATGCTTTGATGTTTGGGTCGATGAATGATATGCTCAAGATTCATTAGCAGTAAGTGCCGTCAAGTAGAACTCCAACGGGAGACGAGTTGATCGTTGGTCACTGAGTGTCATGGAAGAGATCATGTAAGGAGGAAATGAAAGCTTGTAGGCATTAGTGAAGCTAACGATAGAACACTGCAGAGAAACGAGTGAAATGACAATGCACATCTGAAGCCTCAAATTCCCTTTCAAAACCCACGGGAATAATAATAATAACACACATTGCTTTATAAGATAGACTTTCAGTAACAAAATTTTTAACATCAAAATCAGCATATTTCAACTATAGGCAACCAAGAGATGATGAGTCGCCGATAACCTCAAACCGACCAATTGCGCTTGTAATCAAATTTGGGCTTCTAACCCTAAGCTTTCTTTAGCCTAAACTTCAGTGTGCCTTTATCTCTACCTAGTCAGAGTAATACATCACTAATTAGGTTAACCTGTCACTAGGTTAAACCTAACTCTGATTTCCACCCATTCTACCCTAAAACTTATGAGATATGCTGCTTATTTGTCGTTATACTTCATTTAGCAGTTGTATTTTTGACATGAATCTAATGTTATTTACCTGATCTCACTGCCTTCGTCTGGATGAACCTTACATTATTAGTGCTTTGCTCCGGGTCATTAGGTGTTGGATGTTTAACTTCACCATCTAATTCATTCTGTCAGATTAATCCAATAATAAATTTAGAATATCCTTAAATTGCAGGTAGAAGTAATCATCAAATAGGGATTCAATAACCCCTAAGTCAATGACTAGAAGCACTGATTGATCATATATTGAATGACAGTCATGTCATGCAGACAACTTGACGAGCTTGAACGACTTTTATCAGATAGATCAGTCAGTTAAAAAGATGTCCATCGAGTTGGAAAACTGTGTTGTACCAGCAAACACTCCGCCTACTGATACATATAATATGCCCACAGGGAATATCTCATATCTGTCAGATGACTTACAGAGGTAATTAAACATGTACTGCCTTCATGATAGCTTAATCTCAACTATCTGTGTTGGGTTATCGTTTCCCCATCTAGACGATTATCGTGTGAATGTGTGTATAACTGGAAAACAATTTAATATATGTACATCGTATTTCATGGTAAGATAGTTGATATGTCTGCGACCAATGTATTACGAATGTTTTGATTTTTGGATCAATTAATGTTATGGTCTAATGGCAGTAGGTGTAGATGAAACTGTCTAACGAGTCCCTTCTAATCGTCGTGAATTAGAAAATTGAATAGGATTTCATTTATTAGGGTAATGTTATGAAAAGCGTAGAGTATTTCATATCACTTCATCGTTTCAAAACAAACCAATCAATGAAATACTTACCAATATTTCATCATGAGCTGACATTGGTTAGAGAACCATTGGAAAACCTGGGAGTACTGGACAGCCGTTTCGTCCTAGTGCTTGGGGACTCTTCACAGTACGCACCCACAGCAAAGGTTCGAACCCAGGACCTTCTGGTTACAAGGCGAGCTCGTAGACCATTAAGCCACTGGGACCCAGTCCAATGGCCCATGAATTCTAACTTCTGCCAATTCACGATATAGCGCAACCGCTATCCAATGTCTTCGGCGAGTATTTGTCCTCACACCGAACCTCCTGCACCCTACTGGTCACGATTTCCCCCTGGAACCCACAGGTAACTACGTACCTGAATAGGGCCAGTCGCCAGTGAGCATCTGATTGATATTCAAGTATTGGTTTGTTGGGATTTGGTTGATTGGTTACAGGATTTCATCATGAGCTGACATTGGGTAGAGAACCAAGTGCACACTTGTGCACTTCTGACGAAATTTATTCAAATTCCCACTAGTCTAACAGCTGATAGTATAGTCACTTCGTTGTGAACCGACAACAGTTATATTATCGGTGTATATGAGGTATCCCCTGAGAAAAATTTTGGAACTAGATAACAGACGTGATTATGAACGAAATATTCCCATATTGAGTCATAAGAAAAGGCACAAACAGCGAAGAAAATTTTCTTTTCGACGATTCATTTTCATGAGCTGTACAATCGTAATTATAATTAACAAAGAAATCTTTAGACCAATCAGATACTGGCAAATTTTGTCCTTGGAAAATTGTATTACATAATGTAAGGTGTAAGAAGGGATGACTAATTGTAAGTTAGAAAGGAGACAGAAGTTGGCATGACGTAATAAGTGTGAGATAGTGAATAATCAATAATCTCGTGTAAAATGGACAGGAACTAGTGGAAAGGCTAATAAAGTGTTTTTGTATAAAAAATGTATGGAAAACAATGTTATTAATAAACAGTAATAGAGTGGTAATAAAATGTGGATGATGGGGACAAAATGATAATAAAAGTATTAATAAAATAAAATAATAATGGTAATAATAGTGAACTTACATAATAAAGGAAAGAAGCAAAATTGTGATAAGAACTTTACTCTGGCCATGGTAAGGCAAGAGAATGTATGTATCGCTTTTGTATGCAGAGGTCCGGTTTTAGATCTCGAATAGCTAATGCTTCAGCTATGTAAAGATGGCGAATCCGAAGTCCCTTTGTACGATATTGAGGGACTCTGTGTAACACTGTGAAGCATTCATGTGGGGGTGCTCGATGTCCAGAGATGACAAGGTGTTCGAGGATCGAGCTGTTGCTATTCTTCTTTTCTCCTCTGGCCAACCAAGCGGGGCAGTGTTCCAGAATACGTTTTTGGACTTGACGTTGCGTACGGCCAATATACTTTGCTCCACACGAGCAAGTAAATTGATAAATACACATTGAGGTGGCCAAAAGCGGTATCTTGTCCTTAGCGTTAGACTGGATTAACTGTCTGCAGGAGAATATGATACGTAGAGTGGCTGTCGGAAATGTCTTCTTCAGACATGACACGTTTATAATCTGTGATGAAAATTGTGATTTAGATTCTCTCCTTAAAACCTTCAACGCAGCGCATCCATCAATAAGTTTCACCTTAGAAAGAGAATCGAACAACACATTTCCATTCCTTGATGTACTACTCACCAGACGACACGACTGTACGATCCAAAGATCAATATACCGCAAGCCGACATGGACTGGACAGTTTATCAACTTTCAGAGCTTCGTCCCACTAATCCGAAAGAGAAACCTGATACGTACGTTGAGCTCAAGGATTAGAAAAATCTGCTCGGAAGACATGGTGGAGAATGAATTAAATTTATTACGTAAAATCCTACTAGAGAATGGATATCCACCAAGATTTATTGACAAAAACATGAAGGAGAAGCCTCCGATGTCAAACATCGCAACGGTTCCTAAGAAAACTCTCTTCATGAACCTAGAATTCAAAGGTGATGTCGCAGCGGAAATTCTCAGAAACCGCCTTTCTAAATGTCTGAAGAAGACATTTCCGACAGCCACTCTACGTATCATATTCTCCTGCAGACAGTTAATCCAGTCTAACGCTAAGGACAAGATACCGCTTTTGGCCACCTCAATGTGTATTTATCAATTTACTTGCTCGTGTGGAGCAAAGTATATTGGCCGTACGCAACGTCAAGTCCAAAAACGTATTCTGGAACACTGCCCCGCTTGGTTGGCCAGAGGAGAAAAGAAGAATAGCAACAGCTCGATCCTCGAACACCTTGTCATCTCTGGACATCGAGCACCCCCACATGAATGCTTCACAGTGTTACACAGAGTCCCTCAATATCGTACAAAGGGACTTCGGATTCGCCATCTTTACATAGCTGAAGCATTAGCTATTCGAGATCTAAAACCGGACCTCTGCATACAAAAGCGATACATACATTCTCTTGCCTTACCATGGCCAGAGTAAAGTTCTTATCACAATTTTGCTTCTTTCCTTTATTATGTAAGTTCACTATTATTACCATTATTATTTTATTTTATTAATACTTTTATTATCATTTTGTCCCCATCATCCACATTTTATTACCACTCTATTACTGTTTATTAATAACATTGTTTTCCATACATTTTTTATACAAAAACACTTTATTAGCCTTTCCACTAGTTCCTGTCCATTTTACACGAGATTATTGATTATTCACTATCTCACACTTATTACGTCATGCCAACTTCTGTCTCCTTTCTAACTTACAATTAGTCATCCCTTCTTACACCTTACATTATGTAATACAATTTTCCAAGGACAAAATTTGCCAGTATCTGATTGGTCTAAAGATTTCTTTGTTAATTATAATTACGATTGTACAGCTCATGAAAATGAATCGTCGAAAAGAAAATTTTCTTCGCTGTTTGTGCCTTTTCTTAAGACGTGATTATGTAAAAGTTAGATAACGAAGCTGGAATTCAATATTACTTTTTGTTTATTAGATATATCATACACTGAGAAAGTATTATTTACTGCATGACGTTTTGAACATAATTTATTGTACATAATCATATCAATTAATTAAACACTATCAAGAAGCTGGAATCTAGTCTACCAGACGCTTAGATATTATTCATGTGGACAAAGCTGCCCACGGCTATTGGGGGAAAACCCGATCATACGATAGTATGCAATGTTCGAAGAAGGTTGCATGCTATCTGCATGCGTCCTGCTCTTAAAATATTTTCCGACCAATATATATAGTTCAGGGAAATGATCCCTCCGTCGCTCATCGAGTTATTTACAAGTGAGAATGACCCGACTGACAGCTGTTAACATGACGTGGTGGTATGACATGTATATCGAAATGAATCAACCAGTTACCTATGCTAGATAGCTTCCTTTGGAAAGCGGTTGGAGTAAAAACACTTATCATCGTTGTGTAAAATTATGTCTATGATCCATTCATTTGTCATCAATACCGAGTCAGTTGAAGACTTCATTAATTTATTGAGTCACTTATACTTCAATAATTGCGTAAAGTCAGAATTCAAAATGGTTAACAGTTTTGTACCTATTCAGTAGAAACATCTCCTAGTAAAATCTCCCGCATTCAAAGGCCAATAAAACGGGCATGAGTGACATATTTAATTCACCCGCTATGATATATAATTTCACTTGTGATGGCTAATGAACAACGCGATAGCTTGATTGGATTGTTAAAACAAAGATCAACTACCATTAGGGAAGACAGTTTCCGTACTAAAGAAAACTATGTTTTCAAGCTCTGGTTTTCTACGGAATTTTGTTTGATTGGTTGGAGGAATTCATCATGAGCTTACATCAACTAAGGACCTTTGAAAAACCTACAGGGAGTACTGGATAGCTATTTCGCCCTATTTTTGGACTGCTCATCAGCACGCAACCACAGCAGGGGGTTTGAACACAGGACCTTCTGGTTACAAGGCAAGCTCGTACTGCGTACTGATAAAGAGTCCCAAAATAGGAGAAAACAGCTGTCCAGTACTCCCAGGTTTTCCAATTGTACTATCATTGAAGTCAGCGATTCATGAAAACCATGTTTCTTGAACTACCAGTCATGGCTTCGGTCAGCTATTAAGCGCACATTCTACAAAGCATTCGTACTCCTTACCTTTGCGTCATTTCCAAATCGATAGAATTTAATCTCATCCACAACAATTGGATCGAATAGATCAATGAAATTTCTATTATTCGCTTTGGGAATTCAATAAAACCATATTGTAGTACTTGCGCTTATGATTTGCTGATTAACGATCAAATAGAGAAAAGGATCTTTCGTTATTTCGTCATAAATTTATCGATTTATTCACATTATATATATATATGGACTCGAACCCCATTCCGTGCAACTCTGAAGATTCACAAACCAGGACGAAACGGCTGTCCAGTAATTCCTGTCGGTTTCGCAATGGTTCTCTGAGTGATGTGAACTCGTCATGAATCTTGTGATCAGTCAAATCCCTGCAAACCAACACTTAAAAACAACGCATATCATGGATAGTGTTAGTCATTAAGACACTCAGTTAGGCTTCACTAGTTGCCTGCTGTATCAAAAGTTTCCCTTTTCAACTCGAATCATTTAATATTTAAGTGATATTTAAACTTTTTATGCTCCTCTAAATAAAATACATCACATGATGGTGTCAAGTTCATATACTTATGAATAACCAGCTGTAATAAGTGCGAGACGAGATACTGATAGATTTTATCACTATGTATTTTAAGGATTCTTGGACTTTGTTATTTAGGTCACAATAGACATGAAGTTGCTATTGCTGAACAAATACTGAAGGTTATAGTATCAATCAGAGAGATTAAACTCAGTCATTCCCATGTGTTTCTACAGCTTGATAACATGACATAAGGTTTAATCAATATTATTTTAAGATTTATTCCCTGTGTATTAGCCATAAAAATGGGAGATGATACCACTTCGATCGCTTCACAATTAGCATGGTTCACATTGATGAAGTTAAAAGGTTTGACGATTAATCAGTTCTATAGAATAAAAGTGCATATAAATCACCAGTCGGAATTTAGTAGGTCAGGTAGTGCACTGTAGACAGAGGTTGAAGTCTGTTGTTTTCTGTACAAATAATATGAGAGGCATGTGATTAATCTAAAGTACTTTCATCACTTTTGATGACCTTGAATTAAAGTTGTAGGAAATAATTGTGAAACAGTCACTAATACTGATTTTATAACGATACATCAACAAATGTTTTGCAAAGGCTGACACTGGATTTCTGTTGAGATTAAATGCTTTCTAATTTTCCATATGACTTCATAACTATTTAGCAACATGTTTTTCCGATGACATTTGTACATTTTATTAGTTCTACCTTCAGATGTCTCCCCACAACTGCAGGTGAACTAGTAAATACAATGTGAAATAGAGTACATGGAATTTCTTCTTTTAATCATTGTCACATGAGTTGGAAATGTTCGAGATATGAGGAAAAGGGATATGACATAGAGTGTGCACTTGATAGCTAACAGAAGCTTTTCATTTTCAAGTATTGGTGGGACGCCGTGACCAGTAGGGTGCAGCAGGTCAGGTGTGAGGACAAATACTCGCCGAAGACATTGGATAGAGGTCTCGCTATGTCGGGAATTTGCAGAAGTTGGAGTTCATGGTCTGGCCATTGGAGCAGGCCCCAGTGGCTTAATGGTCTACTACCTCGCCTTCTAATCAGACGGTCCTGGGTTCGGATCATGGTGGTGGGTGCGTACTGATGAAGAGTCCCAAGTACTAGGACGAAACAGCTGTCCAGTACTCCCCGCTGGTTTTCCAATGGTTCTCTAACTGATGTCAGCTCATGATTTTTTTAATTAATTTTAATTTTGATTACAGCTTGATGCCACATCGTATTTTCAGTAGAAGTATGGAATTTTCAGCATGGATGTGGGTAGCCCAAATTTCGCAGGCCGACCATAGATATCGGGTGTGAGTCGGCAGGGAATAGAACCCCGGACCATGTGCATGGTCGGCGAGAGTCCTAACGACTGTGCCACCGACGCACATACATGAAATTCTGTAACCAACCAGAAGCTTTTGAGTTGTCATTGCATGGTTTGATTTCTTTAGTACGGAAGCTGTTTTTGCAAGAGTCAGTCTGTCTTTATTGTGATACATAGGAAAGTTTCGCGGATATCCATTAGCCAATAAAACTGAGTGTATGCACCGTTGCTCATCCATTAATGCATAGCTTGTGCAGATTTCAAAGGACTTTGAAAACAGGAATTTCACTAGGGGATTTTTGTACTGGATAGGAAAACAACTGCTGAGATGAAGATATTGTCCACTCCATGACTATTTGTGAAATAATCCTGACCACTTAATTATTCCATCGTTCTGCCAAGTCACTGAATTTATTCGTAAAACCCAATTTCTTATTCAATTCCAATTCTGAAGTCACCTGAATATTTTGATGTGGATCATAAAATGGAGTAGTGGAGCTGTCAATCGACTCATTATTGACACTAGTGATGAGCGTATCATCCTCAATAACCTTTATAAAGTGTAAATTATACTAGGATACCTTCTCTAATTTCGATATAAATACATCAGCTAACAGGGGTCGAAATTGGCTTCTCATTGCTACACAATCGATTTAATGATACACTTGCCGTTGCAAAGAGGATCATTCTTCAGTTATTCTGACCATTAAATGGATCATTAGAGAGCAGTACATACATTACTCAGGAATAATGAAGCAACCACTTATCATGATATAATTTATGGATTATTTCACTTTGTAATGTAGGTCATAATATACATGAAATTACTACTTCTGTGCATATAATGAGAGTCATCTGATCAAAAAGAGTTTAAAATAAGTCATTCCAATGTGTTCCCTCATTTCGGTAGGATGACATAATGTTTATCCATTAATATTTTAAGAATTCTTCTCTATGCATAAGCCTCCGTGTTCCCTATCAATGATGTTCAAGGTGGTTAGTTCATTTCAGAGAGCTTTCTATTGCCATGTAGCTAATGTCTGTAGATCAATATTCTCTAACAAATACTGTCAGATGATATCACTTCGCAGTTTCTTTATAATAGGTGTCATCAAAGATGATAAAGATGTCGTCAACATATCTAACGTACAACTGGAAATTGTCGATGCTTGATTTGAGTGGGCCGTTCTCGAGGCTTGCCATGAAGCAGTCTGATAGTAATGGGCCCAGTGGAGATCCCATTGCGATCCCATCTTGTTGTCTGTAAATAATGTCGTTGAATGTGAATTGCACATTGAGTGTACATCTCAGTAGTAGTTCTTTTAAACAGGTCGTCGGTAATCCGATGTCCAGCTGATTTTCGTCGATATAGTGGCAAATATAAGAGACAGTTTCTGTGAGTGGAACGTTGGTAAATAGTGATTCAACGTCGAGGGAGAGCATAGTTTTGTTCTTTGTATTGATATCTTTAATGTAATCGACGAATTGGAAAGTGTCACGAAGTGAATAGTGGCACATTCGTTTTCGTACAGGTTCTAAAATGTCAGTGAGCCATTTCGCTATTGAATGGTACGGGGAACCTGACATATCCAGAATTGGACGAAGTGGGAGGTTGGCTTTATGTATCTTCGGTAAGCCATATAGTCTTGGTATTGCTGACCCTGTCGGTCGGATCTGATCATACACTTCATGAGTGATTAACTTTTGGGTTTGCATTCTTTTCAGGACATCGGTGAGTTGCTTTTCAATCAGTTCTGTTTTGTTTCTTTCGTTGGGTGGTTGCGAAAATTTTGTCTTATCTGACAAGATGTTGTTCATTTTCTCAATATAGTCTTTCTTGTCCATAAGGACTATACCACTTCCTTTGTCTGGACGAGTTATAAGGAGTTCTTCATTTTGTTTTAGTTGATTTAATTCTTCTCTATGTTGCTTTGTCAGGTGGTTGTATACTTTTGGCTTTGTATTAAGATACTGATAACAGCTATCGATTATTGTTGATTTGAAACGCTGCAGTTCTTGTTCGGAGGTTGGGGTTAAATCATTTGTTTGGGTCATTAGGTTTTCGAATTGTACTTGTGTATGGAGTCTGTTGGCGTTTAAGTTGACGTCGCAGAATTTTGGGCCCATGGATAGGGCTTCTAACTGTAGGTTGGATAAAGCTACTGAAGAGTAGCTGAATACGAATTTCGAAGGGTCTTCAGGAAATTGTTTGTGTGCTTTGATGGATTTGAGGCTTTTGGTGAGTCGGGAAATAGTGGATTGTGCTCGTTTTTCAGTGACTGTATTGACATATTCCGTAAACCTCTGGATTTCACTAGGTAGCAGATCATGGAGTGCTGGAGACCTTTGTGAAATGTTGCGTTCTAGTTCTGGAATACGGCCTTTAATAGAGTCAATAAGATTCAACGCATGTCGTCGGAGGGCTACCCACCAAGATTTGTAGACAAAAACATCAAACAGAAAAACCAAAAGCAAGAGACAGCATCCGTGCCGAAAAAGATACTTTATATGAACCTAGATTTCAAAGGAGACCTACTTAGTGACGTCCTCAGAAGGAGAATTTCCACCTCTTTAGGAAGAACTTTCCCTGCGGCAACACTAAGAATAGTGTTCTCCAGTCGCCCGCTGATCTGCAGAAACCCAAAGGACAAGATTCCGCACATGACCACTTCTATGTGTATATATCAGTTCACCTGTTGCTGTGGAGCCAGGTACATCGGTCGTTCTACGCGTATCCTGTCAAAAAGGGTCAAAGAACGCTATCCAGCGTGGCTGCAGAAAGGAAGTAATGGCTGCATAAGGAGTGCAACAATAGCACACCTCGTCAACACTGGTCATTCCATCTCAACAAACGCCTCCTTTAAAGTGATCTACAAAGTGAAGAACAACCTCCCAAAGACAGTACGATTTCGTCTTCTTTGCATCGCAGAAGCCCTAGGCATCCAGTTGGCTGAACCAGAACTATGCATACAAAAGAAAATTATCCAACCACTTCTACTCGCATGGTAACAACTCCGTTGATTTGACCCAACTCTTCTTTGTTTGTTTGACTTGACCTTACTTCTGTTTGTATGCTTATTATATTTTTTTCTAACTTAAAACCCTTGTGTAATTCTATATATTATTTTGTTTCCATGCACAACCTTTGAGTACAACTCATTCATCAAACTATTCATACCGTTACGTAACTCTTATTTAACAATCATTTATGACAACTCATCATTTTTGTTACTACCCTCTTATATGAACATCCAATTCACCTAAACTTACTCCTCTTTAACAATCGTTTTGACAACTCATCACTTTTGTTGCTATCCTCTTATCAACATCCAATTCATTTGAACTTACTAACCGTACTTTCGTTTGACAAATTTAATGTATACACACACACATAAAATAACCATATATATTTGCGATTGTACAGCTTTGAAAATGAATTCGCCGAAAAGAGACTCTTTGCTGAACTACTTGTCTTTTGTCTTCTATTTGTTTCCATGCTCATTTTGTTCACACCTGTAATTCGTTCTATCTCTGCGTAACTTTCGTCTCTAAGCCTCTTGTAATTCATATCAAATTGAAAATAATTATAACCTTTTATTCGCCTGGTGGTTAGGACGCTCGCCGACTGTGCACATGGTCTGGGGTTCGATCCCCAGCTGATGCACTCCTTTACCTGGCTAAGCCAGAAATAATGCTGGTGAAGAGGAAAGGTTGGGCATGAGGCTAGCAACCCCATCCTGTGAAATAAACAATGCTACAGAAACTTCAAGCCACTAGCTTGGAGCCCTATGTTCCACTGGGGAACGTGAAGGAAAAAAATTCGTCTTTAAGATTATTTCTCCAGTTACCAAATATTAATTTTGCATACGTTGTAACTGTTTTCTAATCCTATACAATCTTGTCTCTAAGCCCCTTGTAATCTTTATTCGTACCTTCAAACTTTCATATCAAATAGAAAATTATTATCACCTTTGTTAATTTGTGGAATTAAGCAAATAATAATTGTATCCATGTAAACTAATCTATATAAATGCGATTGTACAGCTTTTGAGAATGAAATCGCCGAAAAGATTATTATCTTTGCTGAACTTCTTGTTCTTTTCAATAAATGATTTAGGTTGAACCATGGATGAATATCAGTTAGAGAAGCATTGAAAACCAAGGAGTACTGACAGCTGTTTCGTCTGTCCTAGCTAGGGATTCATCGGCAGTACGCACCCACTTCTACTGGCTAATGACTGGCTACATGACGAAGTTCCCTGGAGTTCTAGTAAGAAGTCGTCACCAGTGGGATCCATCCAGTCGGGTTGGAGGATGAATTTCCCGCCGATGACATTGGTTGGTAGTCGCGCTAAATGCATCAGGAATTGGTAGAAGTAAGAATTCGTAGACTGGCCATTGAATAGTATACAAGCTTGCCTTGTAACTGGAAAGTCATGCGTCCAAAACCCTGTGGGTGCCTACTGCCAATGAGTCCCAAACAGCTGTCCAGTTCACCTTAGTTTAAAATTCTTGTCTAACTGATATCAGTCCGTGGTATATTTTTTGAGAATATAAATGATTGGCAGTTAGGTCACTTATCGACCATGCATGTGGTCCGGGGTGCGATCCCTGGTCGACGCATAGCTGATATCAATGGTCGGGCTGCTAAAGTTTTGCTACCGATATCCCATGCTAAAAATTCCATACATGTATCAAAAATATTGTGTGGAGTAAAGCTATAATAAGTAAATAAATAAACGAATATAATATCAATTTCTGTATTTCATACTGTTCATTTTATCACCGTACGACTAACTTGTTTTATTCTATGTACACAAGCCTCACCATGGGATTACTGGTGATTTTTGTTATCATTAGAAATATTGTAAGTGTTGTATTAAGCTGAGGAAGTGGACATCTTGAAAATAGTATCTCTCCTTTAGACAAAATTATAACTGAAAGTCTAAACATGACTGTTGAAGATTGACATTGGTCAGGAAATTTATGTTATCATGTGAATCGTTACTTATCTGATATGCTGTTCTATCTATTCACTCTGACGTCTGTTTATTCACTCATTTGTTTCTCTGACATTAACAATAACGACTATTCTTATGATCCTTCGTAGTCGTTTAAAAATGAGTCACCAGTATGAGTTATATTTTCATGACAAAGAAAAAAACGCCTATCGTCTTATGGCTCTACACATTATACGCATGTATTATACAGAATAGATGAGTCATCCTATATGTTGACCCTTAACATTATAGAATTAATCAATAATCAGGATTAATTTGAATAAGGCATTAAGAAGACAAATTTCGCGAGATGATATCATTTCGTAGTTTCTTTACAACCGCTTTACAACTAACATCAGGATTAAACTAATGACTATGTAATTTTGAGATCTCAGTGCATACCCTTTAAACTTCATTCTCTCCTCCCACAAGGCATAAGTTTATCTAAACCAAATTGTCACCCTGCTTACCACAAATAGTGATGTCTACTATTACACATCTGATCATAGGGAATAAAAAGACAGTTGCAGCGAAGAAAATTTTCTTTTCGACGAAGTCACTATCTAGGCTGTACATTCGTGTATTTATATCAAATGGATGGAAAAGTTCCAGAATAATTTCCGGTTAAGGGTCAAATTAATAAAAATTACAATTAGGAATTAGAATGCCATAATAAACAGGGAGACGGATAAAACTCAAACAAGGTAGCATAATAACTAAGATGATTGACATATTGTGCAATTGGGGGTTAGAAATGTAGAAATAACAAAATATACAGGATGTTTGGATAAAAAACTAATGTGATAAATAATTGTTTATGCAATCAGGGATTAAATATGTAGAAATAGTAAAATGACAAAATAAACAGGAAGTGTGGATATGAAAATATGGTAGTGTAGACAGGGATTAAGAAAAACTTAAAATAACATGAATAAACAGGAATTTTAGATAAGAAAGGTGATGGGATGGTCATTACTAAAAAAATTTTACCTGTTTATGATGGCCATGGCAGGGACAGGGGTTGGACGTATTTCTTTTGGTTACAAAGTGTCTACACTACCATATTTTCATATCTACACCTGTTTGTTTTTGATTGCACACTAGTCAGTAACTTTTGTAATGTGTATAGTCCTATCTTCGGTGCAGACTGAATTCTATCAGTCATGTTCGCAATGTGGCCACCATGCTAGGTGGCTCGCCATTACGGTGCACTGTGAATTGTTGGTATTAGATGGTTGGAGGCAATCGGCAGGATGCCTTGGACCGAGGTTTCGTGCTAGTTGGCACTCACGAGTCAGCAAGTCGTATCTACAACCTTGAAGGAGCTGATGTCCCTTCTGAGATTCGAACCCGCGTCACCCAGTGCTGCAGTCAGAGACGTTACCTCCTGTTTATTTTGTCATTTTACCATTTCTACATTTCTAACCCCTAATTGCACAATACGTCAATCATCTTAGTTATTATGCTACCTTGTTTGAGTTTTATCCGTCTCCCTGTTTATTATGGCATTCTAATTCCTAATTGTAATTTTTATTAATTTGACCCTTAACCGGAAATTATTCTGGAACTTTTCCATCCATTTGAAATAAATACGCGAATGTACAGCCTAGATGGTGACTTCGTCGAAAAGAAAATTTTCTTCGCTGCAACTGTCTTTTTATTCCCTATGATCAAATCTGTATATTATACATCTATTAATATGATTGTAACAGTATCTATGGTCAGGATATTTATATGCATCCTAAGGTGTTTATAATTAGTTTGGTTATTTCAGAGTCTAGATAATTAGTTGAATTATACACACATTCACACGATAATCGTCTAGATGGGGAGACGATAACTTAACACATATAATTGTGATTAAGTTATCATGAAGGCAATACATTTGTTATTACCTCTGTAAGTCATCTGACAGATATGAGATATTCCCTGTGGGCATTATATGTATCAGTAGGTGCAGTGTTTGCGGATAAAACACAGTTTTCCAACTCGATGGACATCTTTTTAACTGACTGATTTATCTGATAAAAGTCGTTAAAGGTCGTCAGGTTGTCTGCATGATATGACTGTCATTCAATATATTATCAATCAGTGCTTCTAGTCATTGACTCAGGGGTTATTGAATCCCTACTTGATGATTACTTCTACCTGGAATTTAAGGATATCCTAAATTCATTATTGGATTAATTTGACAGAATGAATTAGATGGTGAAGTTAGGCATCCAACACCTAATGACCCGGAGCACAGCACTAACCTTGTAAAGTTCAGCCAGACCAAGGCAATGAGACCAGGTCAATAACACTAGATTCATGTCAAAAGTATAACTGCAAAATGAAGTGTAATGACAAATAAGCAGCATATCTCGTTAGTTTTAGGTTAGAATGTGTAGAAATCAGAGTTAGGTTTAGCCTAGTGACAGGTTGACCTAATTAGTGAAATATTACACTGGGTAGGGAGAGATAAAGGCACACTGAAGTTTAGGCTAAAGAAAGCTCAGAGTTAGAAGCCCAAACATGATTAGCAGAGCAAGTGGTCGGTTCGCGGTTATAGGTGCCTCGTCGTCAATTGGTTGTCTAACATTGAACTTTGTTGATTTCAATGTTAAAAATTTTATTACTGAAATTCTATCTGATTAAACAGTCTGTGTTATTATTATTGTTGTTATTATTCCTGTGGGTTTTGAAAGGGAATATGAGGCTTCAGATGTGCATTGCCATTTCACTCGTTTCCCTACAGTGTTGTATCGTTAGCTTCACTAAAGACTGCAAGCTTTCATTTCCTCCTTACACGTTGTCTTCCAGGACACTCATTGACCCTTACTTAACTCCTTGTTTCCCACTGGAGTTCTACTGGACGGCATAATGCGCCTCACCGAAAATCTGAGGAATCTAACAGAGTTTTATAGCTGAACTAACAAAAGTAATCTTGACCACAGAATTAGTACACGTACTTCTGAACACAAAAATATGACGCAGTATAGAGTATTAAACTGTATATTAATAGAAAAATGTTAACAATTGATCGGACTATAATTAATGTTATTGTTAGTATTATTTTCATGGTTATATAGGGCTTCAACAACACATCTGCTACCCTTTTCACCAGTGCCCATAGCCTCCCATCCCTTCCTCACACGATCTCCGCCATGTTATTCTCACACTCGTCGCTCCCCACTAGGATTCCACTCGACCGACGACCTGCATATCGTTGGATGTTATTAAACGCCCACCTCAGTGTGTGCCCACTACCTACATATATATATATATATATATATATAATTTGAAGTTGTTTTTATTTAATATAGAATCATTTTTACTCTGTCCACATATTCGGTTGAATTGAATTGATCTATATAACTGTTAATTTGTTTCAGATTTGTATACATTTAAAAACAATTTGGCTTTTTCTGTTTGTTTACATCGTTGTTACTATAGCTACAGTGATGATATAGATTTTTGCCAAATTTTATTCGTATTACTTATTGGTATTATTTATTGTTTAAATGTCATTCGGAAACTATTGATGTTGAAAGCGAAAAATGAGGCTAAAAGCTTAGAGATTTTAAGAAACAAAAAAAAAAAAAAACGCGGGATACAGTAATTTTGACAGATCGATCGATAGATTTATAATCCAGGGTTTATTTCACAGAATTTTTGATTTATTTTCGAATACTTTTTTTTATACCTAACATAGTTGTTTAATGTACAGCATAAATTAATCAAGGTATTTCTTAGTTGTGGATTAAAACAGTGTGTGACGGAGACGAGTTGTTTTTTTTTGTGATCATAATCAGAAGATTCTTATTGCTCAATGGTTTTATTCAATTAGAAAATTATAGTCATTCTGATGCAGAGCACTGATATGACTCAACGAATATACTATATTTGTAAAAAATTATATTTGTAAAATCTCAGCAAAATTGAAATGATTAATTCCAACGTTTCTTTCGGCAATCTGGTCCGAACTTTTTCAGGGAAATTAAGCGAAATTAAGATAACAAAGGTTAATATATAAAAAGAGGAACATCTTTTGTTTTTAAAAACTTTGTACTTTTCATCAGATTACGTTAAACTAAAAGTTCATGGTCTTAGATAACTGAATATGAAAATATATGTGTATATGTAGTATACAGTGGTGTATGTGTATGTGTGTGTGGGTAAACAGTCATAAAACATTTGTTAACGTCTCTATAAGACGACATAGACAAGCGGGAATTTCGACCAAGTATGATTAATTAGTGATACATATCCATTTTTCATTTATTAATCAGGATTTGCCATGCATCAGCTAACATCACACCTTCACGTCTGTTCAAACTGTTGGGATTCACCCATCAATGCTGGGCTTCTGCAGTAAGTCTTCCTTTATACGAACCAAAGCTTTCTGTAGAAGCTTAATCTAATCAAAGTCGACTTTGTGTCCCGTTCCTATCGAATGCAGTGCAATCTCTGATTTGTTTTCTAGCTTCTTCAAGTCTGTAGAGGTCTTTGGAACCACTTTTAGACATTGTTTATGCTCTTTCACTCTTATATTTACCTGTCTGGCGTCACAATCCCCACAATTGATCTGGAACACACAATTCTGTTGGTTTCCTTCTTCTATTTTATCCTTAACCTTCACCAGTGATGAGCGTAAGGTGTTAGTTGCACGAAAATACACTCTTATGTTTTGATCGTTAAGGATTCGCTTTATTTCATCGGATGTTTCTTCGCGGTAAGCAATCATCTCTGTACTAACCCAAATCTTAGCAACAGGTTTCGATCCATCCTTATCTTCACACTTTTTATATCTTTTATGATGGCTTTAGGATAATTATTTGATTCAAGAGTGGACTGAACCAATTTTAGTTCCTTACTAATCTCTTCCACCTTAGTAACTAGACGTTTGGCTCTGTTAATCAGATTCTTGGCCACTGTTACTTTGGTGGTAAAGGGATGTGCTGAATAGTAGTCTAAGTGTCTTTCTGAATTTGTCGGCTTTCTGAATATGTTTATTTTAAATTTTAAATCTAGTTTTCTTTTTACTGAACAGTCCAGGAATGCCAAATCATTCTCGTCGGATTCAACCTCTTTGGGAAAATTGATGGTTTCTGGCATATTTTTAGGATTAAGTGAAAAAGTTCATTCAACAAACTACGTGTAATTACGACGAAGGTATCATCCACGTATCTTAAACACATTTTTGGAGGACTAGAGCATCTCATAATTGCACTTGCTTCTAATGAGTGCATAAACAGATTGACGACCAGCGGAGATACTGGTGATCTCATTAGCAATGCTTTCTGTTTGACGGTAAAGAACCCCTCTAAATGTAAATAACGTGGAACGTAGACACAGTTCCAATGACTTCATTATTACGTCTGGATTTAAAGGACAACGACCACTGAGTTCGTCGTCAGAACAAAGTAAATTATAAATAATACTTAAAGAACCATTAACGGGAACATTTTTTCTTCTTTTATTCCTTCACGTTCCCCAGTGGAACATAGGGCTTCAAGCTAGAGGCTTGAAGTTTCGGTAGCAGTGGTGTTCATTTTTACCGGATGGGGTTGCTAGCCAGCCTCATGCTCAACCTTCCGTCTTTACCAGTCTCATTACCGGTTTAGTGAGGTAAGTGAGTGCATCGGTGGCCGGTGTTGGGACGCCAAACCACCTGCTTGGTTGGCGAGCATTCTGCCGATGTGTGACGGACCTAACAGAATATAGTTTTCGAATAAACTGAAAATAATCATAGCAGTTACACCATAATTTTTATCTACTCTCAGAAAAATTTGAAGCTACTATGGCGTAATTTTATTTCAACAGGTGGTCGCAATGATTTCATTTATTTGGTTTGTTGGTTGGTTGGTAATATGCCTTTCCAAGAAACCGTTAACCAGATCCCGCCGTGGATACCAGTGAATCAGAATATTCATGTTGTGATTCGAACTCAGTACAACATTGTTTCTAACATCAGAGTGTTATCCTCTAGGGAACTGAGTAATTGACAGCCACTTCCTGTGCAATCATCATATCCATCATTATATATATATATATATATATATATATATATGTATATATATATAAATTGATTGGCATAAGTAGTTCGATGCCATTCATATCAACCAACAGTGTTTACCATTGGGATCGAGCAAAACAACTAACTGTCCAGGGTTTAGATCAATACCATCTAGCTGGCTACCAAGCTCTATTGGTTGATGTAAACGTTATCCAACTTTGCATATCAATCAATTAATCAATACTTATAATTCTTTACTTATAATTCTACCTCTTATTATTATTATTGATTCATTTGAAACTATCCTTTATCAGTAGGATTATCTTAACTCACTTCAACACTGTTATTATTATTATTGTTGTTATTATAACTATTACTATTGATATCACTGTGTTTGCAATTCTTGTTATATTCTCTAGTGTCTAATTGTTTATCTAAGTGATGTAATTGAAGCGTAATGCAATTTACCTTAATTTTGATCTCTCATACTCTCTCTCCCTTTATATTTATTTGAACATGACCTGGAAAAACATTCACACCTGTCTTTCTGCATGACTGATTCAATGTAGTTTGTTTACTTATTAGTCTTATATCTCCCAATGTAACTTCGAAAGTATATATCCGTGTATGTAGAGTAGTCAGCTGACGAGTTCTACCGAAATTTGATGAATTCATTAAGTCCTGCTTTATTAACCGTTATTGCTTGTTTTAAAATCAGCAGGATGCAGTATAATGCGTATTACGTGTTTTCAACGCCTAGGTGACAGTCTGCTATGTACTGTGTTACTATGGTTAATTCAAACATAACCAAATATTGGACTGACAGTAAATGAAATGTTGCCAAGTCATACGAAAGAGACAGAACTGTGAGCAAACTAGTATTCGTGCACATATATTCTAAAGTATTTGATTAGCCTAGCATTATTTCGCCTACTTTCAGTCATCAAAATATGTTCGAGCATAATGGATGATGGTTGGAGGCAATCAGAAGGAATCCCTGAGTCTAGGTTTCCTGCTTCTTTGTGCTCGTCAACAAGACATATCTGCAGCCTTGAAGGCATTCATATCCCTTTTGAGATTTGAATACGCGTCTACCAGTGCTGCTAATTAACTTGTACTACGTGTCTAGTCCTTTGTTTGGTGCAGACTGAATTCTATCAGTTCAGTTTGCTGACGAGTGCTAACAAGCACGAAATCTAGGTTCAGAGCTCCTCCTACCGGTTGCTTCTAACCAGGTAATATCAACAATACATTGTCTACAGTGATGACGAACCACCTAACATGATAGCCATATTGCAAACTTGATTGATAGAATTCAGTCTTTACCAAACATGGGAGTAGATTAGACACACGACACCAGTTAATTAGTGTTCAGTCATAGTATGTTCGAGTATATTTGAGTGCAAATGCAGATTAATTTGTAGGCCTATAATTTAATTTTTATACATCACTATACAAAATTTATGCCGTCGATTTTATCAGCTCATTTTTATGTCCTCTTGAGCATATCTAAAAGTTATTATTGATTAACGAAGGGTAGAAAAAAGACTTGCAAATATTTTAGTTTCCATTATGAAATATCTGAAATTTACAAACACCCACTCACACAAAATATTCATTGCTGAAAGTAGATTGTATCGATTTTCTGAAACGACTTCAGCTAATCTATACACAACATACACACACACACACACCTGTACCCATAGTAATACCGTATATACAATATAGTGTGCACTTCAGTAGGATGACTGGAATTCTTCTTACTTTAATGTAAATTCATCTATAAAATTCTATATACATGAATGCCTTAGCAACAGCCATTGTAGGTCAGACACGATCAGGCCATTTTTCTAAGGTGAAATAAACGACTGTATATTTATATATTAACGTAGGTTGTATGATTTATTGAGGTTAGCTAAATAGATTTTGTAATTTAAGTATGAAGATTAACTGGATAAGCTATTGGTTGTAAATACTTCTGTCTCTAGAATCCACGCAGCATGCATGACAAATGACATTACAAAATGTTTCTGTTCTCTAAACATTGAGTTTACTAGTGAACCTAGTTAAGGAATTTAAACGGCAGCGAGAACTCAAAAACACAACATCCTTTTGAGTAAATACATGACGTCAACTAATACTGATTGACTGATATATATGTATTTAGATTCCATTAATCATATATATCAATAGTGCTTGCTTACTAGCATAGGACGGCCGTTTCACCTGGTTGGGGTCGCAATCGGTTGGAAGAGTACCCTGTTTAACTCAACAAAAAGGTCGAAATACGGCGAAATTTCCAGCAGTTATATTAATCATTCTGTAGTGTTTAACATCATGCATATATTCTCGCTTACCTACATAATCAACACTTATAGAATGGTGGAGGAGTCGCTTTATTTCGAAGCTAGCGATAAATTAATTGATGTGGATTCCATTGACTCATGAAACCATGTTGGTTTTGGTTTGACCACCCAACACTAGCCGACACTTTCCCAACCTGATCCATCCTATGTCAGTCAGCTAAGATCTCCCGTTGGTCGAGGAAGGCGAACAATGACTTATCAAAGCACTGAACACGGGATATAGATAGAACGCAGGCACCTTTGATGACAGACAGCTAGCCAGGTTTTTCGTATCTTCCACTTGCAATGGGCAGGTCTAGCTGACAGCCAGCAAACCATAAAGGAGGACAGAGCGATCTGCTGCGCTGCACTGAGCAGTACACACGCCATTTGTCGATAGCCAGCCAGCTAACCGGATATCACGTCTACTAAGCGAAAGATGGCGTGAGTTGTCATATGCGAAACTAGCCTTCTGTATCCTTGATGAGATTTCGTGAGAGATCAACTCGCTGTCACTGACTGATGCAAATTCCCAAATAAGTTCCACCACTTCTCTCCTGCCTGTCTTTAAGCTAGGAGTGTCAATGTATTCCAGTCCTGTAGCACCATCCTACATTTTACACAGGGAGAGAATCGCATTCCACACATTCGAGGGGTTGCTTTTTGATCAGGGTGTTCAGAAGACTCTGGATTTTGTCAGCGTCTTCACTTAAGAGGGAGGAATATATCGTCTGTAAGAGTTGTAGGCTTCTTGGTTGGGGTCTTTGGGATGATAAGAACCCAAGCGATGATTGGAGACAATTCTTTGAATGACTCAAAATCGTTCTGAATGGCGGAGATGGCTTCACTCTCTGTGACCTCCCATATACGTTAAACCGTATCCTTTTTCTGTGTTATTGGTGTTTCTTCGTGCATTTCTGCTTATTGTGATTCTTTTGAATGTCTTTTCCCCATCTGTTTTGCCTTTTATTGGCTATATAGAGTGAGGCGAATCGAACAGCTGCACATCTCTGTCAAAGGTCTGTGTCTAAACCAGCCGGTGTGTTTAAAAACAGGATTTCGACCGATTCCAGACATATCAGGATCACCATACCATTCAATCGCCAAAAAGGGATCCGTATCTCACTAGTTTGTATAACAGAATTTAGCACCGTCTCGATTGGATGAAGTGATTTTTACTATTGTTTTGATAGAGTGCATTCAGTTTAGCTTATTCTTTAAGATATGTAGTGTTTGTCACCTGTAATGAATGTTCAACCCATGAAACTGATTATTTGATGGCATGACTAGTGTACTAAGATTTATCACAGGAGGACTGTGTGTGTGTGTGTGGTTTATCAGCATATTTAGCGAAAAGAACAGTGTTGTCAATCAGTATACCCTAGATAAACGATACTTTTCTCTGGTAATGTGTCTATCTTTGAAACAGTTGGTTGCTTCAGGACCCTATTCTTGGCTAAATCTAGAATTGAATTGGATAGTAATGGTGACAGTGGGAATCCCTGACTAGTACCTACCACTTTTGATCATCACTTCAGACAAACACGAGTAAACGAATCCAAGTAGAGTTCCTCAGTTAGTAGGATGTTATCAGGCCGAAATACAGCTGGAGGACCGATGTCTCCGTTCATGTTAGCTTGGTGTGGATGGTGCAGTTGTAAGGCATCAGTTTGGATATTGTCGTCATTACGGCACCAGGTAACTGAGTTGATTTTTGTGGAGCGGTTGGACTGTTCGTCAAAGTGCTCTGACCAACTTTCCAACCTCTCCACACAGTAAGCTTTTAGAGTCCCATTCACTTGGTTGACAATTCAACCCAGTCCATGGCCTCCTCAGGTTATGTGGATAGCTTACTCTGCAACCTAATGACTGAGACTTAAAAATAATTCACTAATTTCTCGTCATACACTTTTGGATATAACACGAATGTATGGAGTTGTATCACTGATAGAGAATAAGTATCTGACTTCTCGTTGTCAGAACTCATATAAATTGCTACTTGAGTATTGGTGAATTCGTAATTGATTATCAATCGAGGCATGACAGTGAGTAAATTTCTGCATAGAGGATCGATAGACAACACAGGTGAAACTAAGATTGTGACTCATAATCAATTTGTTGCCTAGAAACAGGTGAACACTATGATGAGTCCCTCACTCACTGATTGATATCAAGAAAACTGGATGCTTCTGTGATTGTGCAACTGTCTTATGAGATTAAGTCTCTTGTGTAGAGTGGAGCAAGTAGAGCTTCTTGTGTGAATGCTAAGTTTTGAAAAGCCTCAGTGACTGAGGGTTGCATGAGGGTGTCACGACATTTGTGAATACGTTGAGTGGTAGTGTGTTTGTGAATCAAATCAACACACTGGCATTCCTACAGGTATGGATTTTTTTGAGTGGTATATGACCTAGTGTTTAGGTGCCTAATCCGTTCCTTATTGCTTGAATATTTAACTCAGGCTCTCTTACTACTCGTTGTTTGTCAGTAGGCAAAGGAAAACTTCCGATTGTGTGTCTGAAGCCATCTTGTGAAACCACAAATGATAATGGCTCTGGGTAGAATGGAGATGGTGTGATGTTTGTGAATAGGCTTAGTGTCAGTGAGGACGGGAGTCAATGCACTGACATTGTGGAATGTATGGATTATTCTGGGTTGTAGTATCTCCCACGGTTGAGACTTTTAATTTGCTATTTGTTGTTCACAGTTCTTTTAGAACATTGAAAACGCCACAGCCTGATGTGATTGGTCAGTTTGGAATGCGATTGTGAGCATTCCCATTGGTTGTTCCAACATGAGGTGAAGGTCACTGGAAATTCTAGAATGTTCCATGGCGTATGACCTATAAACATGCGAGTAATTGTTTTCTACGGTTAGTTAGAACAGCCTGCCTATTGATTTGATTTGTATTTGATCATGCCGAACGCAATTGGAATCGATCTTGGTACCACGTATTCATGTGTTGGTGTTTTCCAGCATGGGAAAGTGGAGATCATTGCCAACGACCAAGGGAACCGAACGACGCCGAGTTATGTTGCGTTCACAGACACTGAACGTTTGATTGGTGATGCTGCTAAGAACCAGGTGGCGATCAACCCAACGAACACAGTGTTCGACGCGAAGCGACTGATCGGTCGACGATTTGATGACTCTTCAGTTCAGAGTGATATGAAGCACTGGCCCTTTGGTGTTATTAATGAGGGTGGTAAGCCGAAGATCCGTGTTGAATACAAGGGTGAGACGAAGACATTCTTCCCTGAGGAGATCTCGTCGATGGTGTTGACGAAGATGAAGGAGGTGGCTGAAGCGTATTTGGGTCGGACGGTGAATGATGCAGTGGTGACAGTTCCTGCCTACTTCAACGACAGTCAACGTCAAGCTACTAAGGATGCGGGTGCGATCGCTGGTCTGAATGTGTTGAGAATCATCAACGAGCCGACGGCTGCTGCTATCGCGTATGGTCTGGACAAGAAGGTTGGTGGTGAGCGTAATGTGTTGATATTCGATTTGGGTGGTGGTACTTTCGATGTGTCTATTCTGACAATTGAGGATGGTATATTCGAGGTGAAGTCTACTGCTGGTGACACTCACTTGGGAGGTGAGGACTTTGACAACCGTTTGGTGAATCACTTTGTGCAAGAGTTCAAGCGTAAGCACAAGAAGGATATAAGTGACAATAAGCGTGCCATTCGTCGTTTGAGAACAGCTTGTGAACGTGCTAAGCGTACACTGAGTTCAAGTACACAGGCGAACTTGGAGATTGATTCGTTGTGTGATGGTATTGACTTCTACACAGTGATCACTCGTGCTCGATTTGAGGAGTTGAATGCTGATTTGTTCCGTGGTACATTGGAGCCGGTTGAGAAGGCTTTGAGAGACTCAAAGTTGGACAAGGCTCAGATCCATGAGATTGTGTTGGTTGGTGGTTCAACACGTATTCCTAAGATCCAGAAGATGCTTCAGGACTTTTTCAACGGTAAGGAGTTGAACAAGTCTATTAATCCTGATGAGGCTGTTGCTTATGGTGCAGCTGTGCAGGCGGCTATTCTGAGTGGTGATAAGTCTGAGGCAGTGCAAGACTTGTTGTTGCTGGATGTGGCGCCATTGTCACTGGGTCTTGAGACGGCTGGTGGTGTTATGACAGCACTGATTAAGCGTAACACGACGATCCCGACGAAGCAGACTCAGACGTTCACGACGTACTCGGACAACCAGCCAGGTGTGCTTATTCAAGTGTACGAGGGAGAACGTGCTTTGACGAAGGACAACAATTTGCTTGGTAAATTCGAGTTGTCTGGTATTCCACCTGCTCCTCGTGGTGTTCCTCAGATTGAGGTGACATTCGACATCGATGCTAATGGTATTCTGAATGTGTCAGCTACGGACAAGAGTACTGGTAAGCAGAACAAGATAACTATCACGAATGACAAGGGTCGTTTGTCGAAGGACGATATTGAGCGTATGGTGAATGAAGCAGAGAAGTTCAAGGCTGAGGATGAGAAGCAGAGAGAGCGTGTGTCTGCGAAGAACTCACTTGAGAGTTATGTGTACGCGATGAAGCAGCGAGTTGAGGGTGATGAGTTGAAGGACAAGATACCTGAGGATGACCGTAAGAAGGTATTGAGCAAGTGTGAAGAGACGATTCAATGGCTAGACGCGAATCAGCAAGCAGAGAAGGATGAGTATGAGTACCACCAGAAGGAGTTGGAGGGTGTTTGTGCACCGATAATCACAAAGATGTATCAGGCAGCAGGTGGTGGCGGTATGCCGGGTGGAATGCCTGAAGGTTTTCCAGGTGCAGGTGGTGCTAGCAGCGGTGGCGGAAAAGGACCAACAATCGAGGAGGTTGACTAAGAGAAGAGAAGAGAAGAGGCAGGTGATTTTGTGTATAAACTTTGATAATGATGGTATATTGAAATAAATTTGGATTGCATTTGGAGTTGTTTGTGACTTTTGATTTGTTGTTCGATGTCGTTGTGTAGGAAGCGTTCGTTGTGTTAGTTGTTGGTGTTAGGTGTCGTGAAGAGTGTGTGATTTTAGGACTGCGTTATTGTTTAGTTCTTGTCTTTCGTATAACTTGTCACTAGGTGTTGACTTGTGAGGTTGAGATATCGGATGCGAGAAACTGGTCGTGTGTACGAGCGGTTGTGTTAGGGGTGGCGGGAGTGAGCTGTGGTCTTGGTGTTGAATACGTGGAGTTTTTTTGATAGGAGAGGTTAAGGGTGTTTAGGGTTGGGTGTGCAGTTGTTGTTTCTTCGAGTTTGTGATTCATTGGACACGACTTTTCGTTATGTAGTGGAAGTATCCTTGTGAGACGGATAGTTTTACGAAGTGACTTGAGTGCGTTATTGTGGCAGGCGTTGAGTTGTGTTTATGGAGTTGTTGATGTGTTTGTTAAGCATATAGTTGGCGGTTAGTTATTTGTCTTAACTGTGAGGTGTGGTTTGGTTTGATTGTTTTGTGCCTGTTTGATATAACTTAACTGAGATGTTCGTGTGGAGGATGGTGAATTGTGATGCTAGGGGTGGGTGGTTAGCAGTATGCGATCAGTTGTAAGTGTGAGACCGGCTTGACTGTGGTTGTGGTTTGAAATACATGACTGTAGGTTAATTTGTTATTGTGGTGGTATTGTCGATGTATCGGTAGGCTTTTGGGACGGATATTTGTAAGAAGTGACTTGACTGTGTGCGTGCATGAGTGATTTGAGGAGGATGGAGACTACGCAATGTGAAGGTGATGTAATGAAGTTGAGACTTGGTAATTCAGTTGGTTGGAATGAGTCTTACCGATGTGGATTAGGAATGTTGATTGGAGTTTTGGTGGGAAGGGTATTAGTATTAGCTTGACTAATGGCATATATGAAGTTGTGGGCTGAATACTGATGCGTAGAATAAGTGAGGCTTGGGCGAACCAACCACAAGAAGAGGATACAGACTTTAGGCGAGGAAGGTAATATCTTCACCCTTCGACATGTTGTGGAATATGGGCATGCTTTCTGGGGTACAGGAATTGCCATGTTCTTTTACGTGAAGTGGGCGAAAGGGGTACTATGACAATGTTTGTCAGTGAGGGGAGTGTTGGAGAGAGCTGTCACCTGAGGTGATGACAACCATTGATGTCCCCACTTCTGTAAAATTTAATCATAGACGTGCCAATGTGATTGACACTAACTGATTTCAGTGACTTAGTGATTGACTTGTTACCGGAGAATAATCTAGTTGGTGTAGGATAGAATGTGTGGATGTAATCGTCCTCGTGGATGAAGATGCTGACAAATGCAGAGTCTTCTGATCCCCTTGAGCTGCAATCTTCGAATGTTTGGCATGCGATTCGCTCCTGTGAAATGTGGAGTGACGCTGCAGGACTGGACTACACCAGCTGCAAGCCTAGAGATAGAGATAGGGAGTGTTGGTCACTTCACTTATTTGGGAAGTGGAGTTGGCCGTCTTAAGCACCCATACGAGGAGAACAGTTCACACCTCCCTCCGTGGCTGACTGGCTGGCTTAAACTAGGTGTTGTGGATTCCATTGACTGATGGAGCCATGTTGGTTTTGGTTTGGCCACCCAGGACTAGCTGACTCTTTTCTAACCTGATCCATCCTATGTCAGTCAGCTAAGATCTCCCGTTGGTCGAGGAAGGCGAACAATGACTTATCAAAGCACTGAACACGGGATATAGATAGAACGCAGGCACCTTTGATGAAAGACAGCTAGCCAGGTTTTTCGTATCTTCCACTTGCAATGGGCATGTCTCGCTGACAGCCAGCCAGCCATTAAGGAGGACAGAGCGGTCTGCTTCGCTGCACTGAGCAGTACACACGCCCTTTGTCGATAGCCAGCCAGCTAACCGGATATCACGTCTACTAAGCGAGAGATGCGGAACTAGCCTTGTGCATCCGTGATGAGATTTCGTGAGGAATCAACTCGCTGTCACTGACTGATGCAAATTCCCAAATAAGTGAAGTGGTCAACACACTTTACCACTTCTTTCCTGCCTATCTTTAAGTTAGGAGTGTCAATGTATTCCAGTCCTGTAGCATCATCTTACATTTTACAGAGGGAGAGAATCGCATGCCAAACATTCGAGGGGTTGCTTTTTGATCAGGGTGTTCAGAAGACTCTGGATTTTGTCAGCGTCTTCACTTAAGAGGGAGGAATATATCGTCTGGAAGAGTTGTAGGCTTCTTGGTTGGGGTCTTTGAGATGATAAGAACCCAAGCGATGATTGGAGACAATTCTTTGAATGACTCAAAATCGTTCTGAATGGCGGAGATGGCTTCACTCTCTGTGACCTCCTATATCCGTTAAACGTATTCTTTCTCTGTGTTATTGGTGTTTCTTCGTGCATTTCTGCTTATTGTGATTCTTTTGAATGTCTTTTCCCCATCTGTTTTGCCTTTTATTGGCTATATAGAGTGAGGCGAATCGAACTGCTGCACATCTCTGTCAAAGGTCTGTGTCTAAACCAGCCGGTGTGTTTAAAAACAGGATTTCGACCGATTCCAGACATATCAGGATCACCATACCATTCAATCGCCAAAAAGGGATCCGTATCTCACTAGTTTGTATAACAGAATTTAGCACCGTCTCGATTGGATGAAGTGATTTTTACTATTGTTTTGATAGAGTGCATTCAGTTTAGCTTATTCTTTTATATGTGTAGTGTTTGTCACCTGTAATGAATGTTCAACCCATGAAACTGATTATTTGATGGCATGACTAGTGTACTAAGATTTATCACAGGAGGACTGTGTGTGTGTGTGTGGTTTATCAGCATATTTAGCGAAAAGAACAGTGTTGTCAATCAGTATACCCTAGATAAACGATACTTTTCTCTGGTAATGTGTCTATCTTTGAAACAGTTGGTTGCTTCAGGACCCTATTCTTGGCTAAATCTAGAATTGAATTGGATAGTAATGGTGACAGTGGGAATCCCTGACTAGTACCTACCACTTTTGATCATCACTTCAGACAAACACGAGTAAACGAATCCAAGTAGAGTTCCTCAGTTAGTAGGATGTTATCAGGCCGAAATACAGCTGGAGGACCGATGTCTCCGTTCATGTTAGCTTGGTGTGGATGGTGCAGTTGTAAGGCATCAGTTTGGATATTGTCGTCATTACGGCACCAGGTAACTGAGTTGATTTTTGTGGAGCGGTTGGACTGTTCGTCAAAGTGCTCTGACCAACTTTCCAACCTCTCCACACAGTAAGCTTTTAGAGTCCCATTCACTTGGTTGACAATTCAACCCAGTCCATGGCCTCCTCAGGTTATGTGGATAGCTTACTCTGCAACCTAATGACTGAGACTTAAAAATAATTCACTAATTTCTCGTCATACACTTTTGGATATAACACGAATGTATGGAGTTGTATCACTGATAGAGAATAAGTATCTGACTTCTCGTTGTCAGAACTCATATAAATTGCTACTTGAGTATTGGTGAATTCGTAATTGATTATCAATCGAGGCATGACAGTGAGTAAATTTCTGCATAGAGGATCGATAGACAACACAGGTGAAACTAAGATTGTGACTCATAATCAATTTGTTGCCTAGAAACAGGTGAACACTATGATGAGTCCCTCACTCACTGATTGATATCAAGAAAACTGGATGCTTCTGTGATTGTGCAACTGTCTTATGAGATTAAGTCTCTTGTGTAGAGTGGAGCAAGTAGAGCTTCTTGTGTGAATGCTAAGTTTTGAAAAGCCTCAGTGACTGAGGGTTGCATGAGGGTGTCACGACATTTGTGAATACGTTGAGTGGTAGTGTGTTTGTGAATCAAATCAACACACTGGCATTCCTACAGGTATGGATTTTTTTGAGTGGTATATGACCTAGTGTTTAGGTGCCTAATCCGTTCCTTATTGCTTGAATATTTAACTCAGGCTCTCTTACTACTCGTTGTTTGTCAGTAGGCAAAGGAAAACTTCCGATTGTGTGTCTGAAGCCATCTTGTGAAACCACAAATGATAATGGCTCTGGGTAGAATGGAGATGGTGTGATGTTTGTGAATAGGCTTAGTGTCAGTGAGGACGGGAGTCAATGCACTGACATTGTGGAATGTATGGATTATTCTGGGTTGTAGTATCTCCCACGGTTGAGACTTTTAATTTGCTATTTGTTGTTCACAGTCCTTTTGGAACATTGAAAACGCCACAGCCTGATGTGATTGGTCAGTTTGGAATGCGATTGTGAGCATTCCCATTGGTTGTTCCAACATGAGGTGAAGGTCACTGGAAATTCTAGAATGTTCCATGGCGTATGACCTATAAACATGCGAGTAATTGTTTTCTACGGTTAGTTAGAAGTGCCTGCCTATTGATTTGATTTGTATTTGATCATGCCGAACGCAATTGGAATCGATCTTGGTACCACGTATTCATGTGTTGGTGTTTTCCAGCATGGGAAAGTGGAGATCATTGCCAACGACCAAGGGAACCGAACGACGCCGAGTTATGTTGCGTTCACAGACACTGAACGTTTGATTGGTGATGCTGCTAAGAACCAGGTGGCGATCAACCCAACGAACACAGTGTTCGACGCGAAGCGACTGATCGGTCGACGATTTGATGACTCTTCAGTTCAGAGTGATATGAAGCACTGGCCCTTTGGTGTTATTAATGAGGGTGGTAAGCCGAAGATCCGTGTTGAATACAAGGGTGAGACGAAGACATTCTTCCCTGAGGAGATCTCGTCGATGGTGTTGACGAAGATGAAGGAGGTGGCTGAAGCGTATTTGGGTCGGACGGTGAATGATGCAGTGGTGACAGTTCCTGCCTACTTCAACGACAGTCAACGTCAAGCTACTAAGGATGCGGGTGCGATCGCTGGTCTGAATGTGTTGAGAATCATCAACGAGCCGACGGCTGCTGCTATCGCGTATGGTCTGGACAAGAAGGTTGGTGGTGAGCGTAATGTGTTGATATTCGATTTGGGTGGTGGTACTTTCGATGTGTCTATTCTGACAATTGAGGATGGTATATTCGAGGTGAAGTCTACTGCAGGTGACACTCACTTGGGAGGTGAGGACTTTGACAACCGTTTGGTGAATCACTTTGTGCAAGAGTTCAAGCGTAAGCACAAGAAGGATATAAGTGACAATAAGCGTGCCATTCGTCGTTTGAGAACAGCTTGTGAACGTGCTAAGCGTACACTGAGTTCAAGTACACAGGCGAACTTGGAGATTGATTCGTTGTGTGATGGTATTGACTTCTACACAGTGATCACTCGTGCTCGATTTGAGGAGTTGAATGCTGATTTGTTCCGTGGTACATTGGAGCCGGTTGAGAAGGCTTTGAGAGACTCAAAGTTGGACAAGGCTCAGATCCATGAGATTGTGTTGGTTGGTGGTTCAACACGTATTCCTAAGATCCAGAAGATGCTTCAGGACTTTTTCAACGGTAAGGAGTTGAACAAGTCTATTAATCCTGATGAGGCTGTTGCTTATGGTGCAGCTGTGCAGGCGGCTATTCTGAGTGGTGATAAGTCTGAGGCAGTGCAAGACTTGTTGTTGCTGGATGTGGCGCCATTGTCACTGGGTCTTGAGACGGCTGGTGGTGTTATGACAGCACTGATTAAGCGTAACACGACGATCCCGACGAAGCAGACTCAGACGTTCACGACGTACTCGGACAACCAGCCAGGTGTGCTTATTCAAGTGTACGAGGGAGAACGTGCTTTGACGAAGGACAACAATTTGCTTGGTAAATTCGAGTTGTCTGGTATTCCACCTGCTCCTCGTGGTGTTCCTCAGATTGAGGTGACATTCGACATCGATGCTAATGGTATTCTGAATGTGTCAGCTACGGACAAGAGTACTGGTAAGCAGAACAAGATAACTATCACGAATGACAAGGGTCGTTTGTCGAAGGACGATATTGAGCGTATGGTGAATGAAGCAGAGAAGTTCAAGGCTGAGGATGAGAAGCAGAGAGAGCGTGTGTCTGCGAAGAACTCACTTGAGAGTTATGTGTACGCGATGAAGCAGCGAGTTGAGGGTGATGAGTTGAAGGACAAGATACCTGAGGATGACCGTAAGAAGGTATTGAGCAAGTGTGAAGAGACGATTCAATGGCTAGACGCGAATCAGCAAGCAGAGAAGGATGAGTATGAGTACCACCAGAAGGAGTTGGAGGGTGTTTGTGCACCGATAATCACAAAGATGTATCAGGCAGCAGGTGGTGGCGGTATGCCGGGTGGAATGCCTGAAGGTTTTCCAGGTGCAGGTGGTGCTAGCAGCGGTGGCGGAAAAGGACCAACAATCGAGGAGGTTGACTAAGAGAAGAGAAGAGAAGAGGCAGGTGATTTTGTGTATAAACTTTGATAATGATGGTATATTGAAATAAATTTGGATTGCATTTGGAGTTGTTTGTGACTTTTGATTTGTTGTTCGATGTCGTTGTGTAGGAAGCGTTGGTTGTGTTAGTTGTTGGTGTTAGGTGTCGTGAAGAGTGTGTGATTTTAGGACTGCGTTATTGTTTAGTTCTTGTCTTTCGTATAACTTGTCACTAGGTGTTGACTTGTGAGGTTGAGATATCGGATGCGAGAAACTGGTCGTGTGTACGAGCGGTTGTGTTAGGGGTGGCGGGAGTGAGCTGTGGTCTTGGTGTTGAATACGTGGAGTTTTTTTGATAGGAGAGGTTAAGGGTGTTTAGGGTTGGGTGTGCAGTTGTTGTTTCTTCGAGTTTGTGATTCATTGGACACGACTTTTCGTTATGTAGTGGAAGTATCCTTGTGAGACGGATAGTTTTACGAAGTGACTTGAGTGCGTTATTGTGGCAGGCGTTGAGTTGTGTTTATGGAGTTGTTGATGTGTTTGTTAAGCATATAGTTGGCGGTTAGTTATTTGTCTTAACTGTGAGGTGTGGTTTGGTTTGATTGTTTTGTGCCTGTTTGATATAACTTAACTGAGATGTTCGTGTGGAGGATGGTGAATTGTGATGCTAGGGGTGGGTGGTTAGCAGTATGCGATCAGTTGTAAGTGTGAGACCGGCTTGACTGTGGTTGTGGTTTGAAATACATGACTGTAGGTTAATTTGTTATTGTGGTGGTATTGTCGATGTATCGGTAGGCTTTTGGGACGGATATTTGTAAGAAGTGACTTGACTGTGTGCGTGCATGAGTGATTTGAGGAGGATGGAGACTACGCAATGTGAAGGTGATGTAATGAAGTTGAGACTTGGTAATTCAGTTGGTTGGAATGAGTCTTACCGATGTGGATTAGGAATGTTGAGTGGAGTTATGGTGGGAAGGGTATTAGTATTAGCTTGACTAATGGCATATATGGAGTTGTGGGCTGAATACTGATGCGTAGATTAAGTGAGGCTTGGGCGAACCAACCACAAGAAGAGGATACAGACTTTAGGCGAGGAAGGTAATATCTTCACCCTTCGACATGTTGTGGAATATGGGCATGCTTTCTGGGGTACAGGAATTGCCATGTTCTTTTACGTGAAGTGGGCGAAAGGGGTACTATGACAATGTTTGTCAGTGAGGGGAGTGTTGGAGAGAGCTGTCACCTGAGGTGATGACAACCATTGATGTCCCCACTTCTGTAAAATTTAATCATAGACGTGCCAATGTGATTGACACTAACTGATTTCAGTGACTTAGTGATTGACTTGTTACCGGAGAATAATCTAGTTGGTGTAGGATAGAATGTGTGGATGTAATCGTCCTCGTGGATGAAGATGCTGACAAATGCAGAGTCTTCTGATCCCCTTGAGCTGCAATCTTCGAATGTTTGGCATGCGATTCGCTCCTGTGAAATGTGGAGTGACGCTGCAGGACTGGACTACACCAGCTGCAAGCCTAGAGATAGAGATAGGGAGTGTTGGTCACTTCACTTATTTGGGAAGTGGAGTTGGCCGTCTTAAGCACCCATACGAGGAGAACAGTTCACACCTCCCTCCGTGGCTGACTGGCTGGCTTAAACTAGGTGTTGTGGATTCCATTGACTGATGGAGCCATGTTGGTTTTGGTTTGGCCACCCAGGACTAGCTGACTCTTTTCTAACCTGATCCATCCTATGTCAGTCAGCTAAGATCTCCCGTTGGTCGAGGAAGGCGAACAATGACTTATCAAAGCACTGAACACGGGATATAGATAGAACGCAGGCACCTTTGATGAAAGACAGCTAGCCAGGTTTTTCGTATCTTCCACTTGCAATGGGCATGTCTCGCTGACAGCCAGCCAGCCATTAAGGAGGACAGAGCGGTCTGCTTCGCTGCACTGAGCAGTACACACGCCCTTTGTCGATAGCCAGCCAGCTAACCGGATATCACGTCTACTAAGCGAGAGATGCGGAACTAGCCTTGTGCATCCGTGATGAGATTTCGTGAGGAATCAACTCGCTGTCACTGACTGATGCAAATTCCCAAATAAGTGAAGTGGTCAACACACTTTACCACTTCTTTCCTGCCTATCTTTAAGTTAGGAGTGTCAATGTATTCCAGTCCTGTAGCATCATCTTACATTTTACAGAGGGAGAGAATCGCATGCCAAACATTCGAGGGGTTGCTTTTTGATCAGGGTGTTCAGAAGACTCTGGATTTTGTCAGCGTCTTCACTTAAGAGGGAGGAATATATCGTCTGGAAGAGTTGTAGGCTTCTTGGTTGGGGTCTTTGAGATGATAAGAACCCAAGCGATGATTGGAGACAATTCTTTGAATGACTCAAAATCGTTCTGAATGGCGGAGATGGCTTCACTCTCTGTGACCTCCTATATCCGTTAAACGTATTCTTTCTCTGTGTTATTGGTGTTTCTTCGTGCATTTCTGCTTATTGTGATTCTTTTGAATGTCTTTTCCCCATCTGTTTTGCCTTTTATTGGCTATATAGAGTGAGGCGAATCGAACTGCTGCACATCTCTGTCAAAGGTCTGTGTCTAAACCAGCCGGTGTTTAAAAACAGGATTTCGACCTATTTCAGACATATCAGGACCACCATACCATTCAATCGCCAAAAAGGGATCCGTAACTCACTAGTTTGTATAACAGAATTTAGCACCGTCTCGACTGGATGAAATGATTTTTACTATTGTTTTGATAGAGTGCATTCAGTTTAGCTTATTCTTTAAGATATGTAGTGTTTGTCACCTGTAATGAATGTTCAACCCATGAAACTGATTATTTGATGGCATGACTAGTGTACTAAGATTTATCACAGGAGGACTGTGTGTGTGTGTGTGTGGTTTATCAGCATATTTAGCGAAAAGAACAGTGTTGTCAATCAGTATACCCTAGATAAACGATACTTTTCTCTGTTTATCTGTGTCTGTCTTTGAAACAGTTGGTTGCTTCAGGACCCTATTCTTGGCTAAATCTAGAATTGATTTGGATCATAATGGTGACAGTGGGAATCCCTGACTAGTACCTACCACTATTGATCATCACTTCAGACAAAGACAAGTAAACGAATCCAAGTAGAGCTCCTCAGTTAGTAGGATGTTATCAGGCCGAAATACAGCTGGAGGACCGATGTCTCCGTTCATGTTAGCTTGGTGTGGATGGTGCAGTTGTAAGGCATCAGTTTGGATATTGTCGTCATTACGGCACCAGGTAACTGAGTTGATTTTTGTGGAGCGGTTGGACTGTTCGTCAAAGTGCTCTGACCAACTTTCCAACCTCTCCACACAGTAAGCTTTTAGAGTCCCATTCACTTGGTTGACAATTCAACCCAGTCCATGGCCTCCTCAGGTTATGTGAATAGCTTACTCTGCAACCTAATGACTGAGACTTAAAAATAATTCACTAATTTCTCGTCATACATTTTTGGATATAACACGAATGTATCGAGTTGTATCACTGATAGAGAATAAGTATCTGACTTCTCGTTGTCAGAACTCATATAAATTGCTACTTGAGTGTTGGTGAATTCGTAATTGATTATCAATCGAGGCATGACAGTGAGTATATTTCTGCATAGAGGATCGATAGACAACACAGGTGAAACTAAGATTGTGACTCATAATCAATTTGTTTCCTAGAAACAGGTGAACACTATGATAAGCCCCTCACTCACTAATTGATATCAAGAAAACTGGATGCATCTGGGATTGTGCAACTGTCTTATGAGATTAAGTCTCTTGTGTAGAGTAGAGCAAGTAGAGCTTCTTGTGTGAATGCTAAGTTTTGAAAAGCCTCAGTGACTGAGGGTTGCATGAAGACGTCACGACATTTGTGAATACAGTGAGTGGTAGTGTGTTTGTGAATCAAATCAACACACTGGCATTCCTACAGGTATGGATTTTTTTGAGTGGTATATGACCTAGTGTTTAGGTGCCTAATCCGTTCCTTATTGCTTGAATATTTAACTCAGGCTCTCTTACTACTCGTTGTTTGTCAGTAGGCAAAGGAAAACTTCCGATTGTGTGTCTGAAGCCATCTTGTGAAACCACAAATGATAATGGCTCTGGGTAGAATGGAGATGGTGTGATGTTTGTGAATAGGCTTAGTGTCAGTGAGGACGGGAGTCAATGCACTGACATTGTGGAATGTATGGATTATTCTGGGTTGTAGTATCTCCCACGGTTGAGACTTTTAATTTGCTATTTGTTGTTCACAGTCCTTTTAGAACATTGAAAACGCCACAGCCCGATGTGATTGGTCAGTTTGGAATGCGATTGTGAGCATTCCCATTGGTTGTTCCAACATGAGGTGAAGGTCACTGGAAATTCTAGAATGTTCCATGGCGTATGACCTATAAACATGCGAGTAATTGTTTTCTACGGTTAGTTAGAACAGCCTGCCTATTGATTTGATTTGTATTTGATCATGCCGAACGCAATTGGAATCGATCTTGGTACCACGTATTCATGTGTTGGTGTTTTCCAGCATGGGAAAGTGGAGATCATTGCCAACGACCAAGGGAACCGAACGACGCCGAGTTATGTTGCGTTCACAGACACTGAACGTTTGATTGGTGATGCTGCTAAGAACCAGGTGGCGATCAACCCAACGAACACAGTGTTCGACGCGAAGCGACTGATCGGTCGACGATTTGATGACTCTTCAGTTCAGAGTGATATGAAGCACTGGCCCTTTGGTGTTATTAATGAGGGTGGTAAGCCGAAGATCCGTGTTGAATACAAGGGTGAGACGAAGACATTCTTCCCTGAGGAGATCTCGTCGATGGTGTTGACGAAGATGAAGGAGGTGGCTGAAGCGTATTTGGGTCGGACGGTGAATGATGCAGTGGTGACAGTTCCTGCCTACTTCAACGACAGTCAACGTCAAGCTACTAAGGATGCGGGTGCGATCGCTGGTCTGAATGTGTTGAGAATCATCAACGAGCCGACGGCTGCTGCTATCGCGTATGGTCTGGACAAGAAGGTTGGTGGTGAGCGTAATGTGTTGATATTCGATTTGGGTGGTGGTACTTTCGATGTGTCTATTCTGACAATTGAGGATGGTATATTCGAGGTGAAGTCTACTGCAGGTGACACTCACTTGGGAGGTGAAGACTTTGACAACCGTTTGGTGAATCACTTTGTGCAAGAGTTCAAGCGTAAGCACAAGAAGGATATAAGTGACAATAAGCGTGCCATTCGTCGTTTGAGAACAGCTTGTGAACGTGCTAAGCGTACACTGAGTTCAAGTACACAGGCGAACTTGGAGATTGATTCGTTGTGTGATGGTATTGACTTCTACACAGTGATCACTCGTGCTCGATTTGAGGAGTTGAATGCTGATTTGTTCCGTGGTACATTGGAGCCGGTTGAGAAGGCTTTGAGAGACTCAAAGTTGGACAAGGCTCAGATCCATGAGATTGTGTTGGTTGGTGGTTCAACACGTATTCCTAAGATCCAGAAGATGCTTCAGGACTTTTTCAACGGTAAGGAGTTGAACAAGTCTATTAATCCTGATGAGGCTGTTGCTTATGGTGCAGCTGTGCAGGCGGCTATTCTGAGTGGTGATAAGTCTGAGGCAGTGCAAGACTTGTTGTTGCTGGATGTGGCGCCATTGTCACTGGGTCTTGAGACGGCTGGTGGTGTTATGACAGCACTGATTAAGCGTAACACGACGATCCCGACGAAGCAGACTCAGACGTTCACGACGTACTCGGACAACCAGCCAGGTGTGCTTATTCAAGTGTACGAGGGAGAACGTGCTTTGACGAAGGACAACAATTTGCTTGGTAAATTCGAGTTGTCTGGTATTCCGCCTGCTCCTCGTGGTGTTCCTCAGATTGAGGTGACATTCGACATCGATGCTAATGGTATTCTGAATGTGTCAGCTACGGACAAGAGTACTGGTAAGCAGAACAAGATAACTATCACGAATGACAAGGGTCGTTTGTCGAAGGACGATATTGAGCGTATGGTGAATGAAGCTGAGAAGTTCAAGGCTGAGGATGAGAAGCAGAGAGAGCGTGTGTCTGCGAAGAACTCACTTGAGAGTTATGTGTACGCGATGAAGCAGCGAGTGGAGGGTGATGAGTTGAAGGACAAGATACCTGAGGATGACCGTAAGAAGGTATTGAGCAAGTGTGAAGAGACGATTCAATGGCTAGACGCGAATCAGCAAGCAGAGAAGGATGAGTATGAGTACCACCAGAAGGAGTTGGAGGGTGTTTGTGCACCGATAATCACAAAGATGTATCAGGCAGCAGGTGGTGGCGGTATGCCGGGTGGAATGCCTGAAGGTTTTCCAGGTGCAGGTGGTGCTAGCAGCGGTGGCGGAAAAGGACCAACAATCGAGGAGGTTGACTAAGAGAAGAGAAGAGAAGAGGCAGGTGATTTTGTGTATAAACTTTGATAATGATGGTATATTGAAATAAATTTGGATTGCATTTGGAGTTGTTTGTGACTTTTGATTTGTTGTTCGATGTCGTTGTGTAGGAAGCGTTGGTTGTGTTAGTTGTTGGTGTTAGGTGTCGTGAAGAGTGTGTGATTTTAGGACTGCGTTATTGTTTAGTTCTTGTCTTTCGTATAATTTGTCACTAGGTGTTGACTTGTGAGGTTGAGATATCGGATGCGAGAAACTGGTCGTGTGTACGAGCGGTTGTGTTAGGGTTGGCGGGAGTGAGCTGTGGTCTTAGTGTTGAATACGTGGACACGACTTTTCGTTATGTGGTGAAAGTATCCTTGTGAGGCGGATAGTTTTACGAAGTGACTTGAGTGCGTTTTTATGGTAGGCGTTGAGTTGTGTTTATGGAGTTGTTGATGTGTTTGTTAAGCATATAGTTGGCGGTTAGTTATTTGTCTTAACTGTGAGGCGTGGTTTGGTTTGATTGTTTTGTGCCTGTTTGATATAACTTAACTGAGATGTTCGTGTGGAGGATGGTGAATTGTGATGCTAGGGTTGGTTAGGCGTATGCGAGCTGTTGTGAGTGTGAGACAGACTTGACTGTGGTTGGGTTTTGAAATACATGACTGTAGGTGGATTGAGTTTCTGGTTAATTTGTTACTGTGGTGGTATTGTCGATGTGTCGGTAGGCTTTCGGGACGGATATTTTTAAGAAGTGACTTGATTGACTTGACTGTGTGCGTGCATGAGTGATTTGAGGAGGATGGAGACTACGCATTTTGAAGGTGGTGTAATGAACTTGAGACTTGGTAGTTCAGTTGGTTGGAATGAGTCTTACCGATGTGGATTAGGAATGTTGAGTTGAGTTATGGTGGGAAGAGTATTAGTATTAGCTTGACTAATGGCATATATGAAGTTGTGGGCTGAATACTGATGCGTAGATTGGGTTAGGCTTGGACTAAACAACCACAAGAAGATGATACAGACTTTAGGCGAGGAAGGTAATATCTTCACCCTTCGACATGTTGTGGAATATGGGCATGCTTTCTGGGGTACAGGAATTGCCATGTTCTTTTACGTGAAGTGGGCGAAGGGGGTAGTATGACAATGTTTGTCAGTGAGGGGAGTGTTGGAGAGAGCTGTCACCTGAGGTGATGACAACCATTGATGTCCCCACTTCTGTTAAATTTCACCATAGACGTGCCAATGTGATTGACACTGACTGATTTCAGTGACTTAGTGATTGACTTGTTACCGGAGAATAATCTAGTTGGTGTAGGATAGAATGTGTGAATGTAATCGTCCTCGTGGATGAAGATGCTGACAAATGCAGAGTCCTTTGATCCCCTTGAGCTGCAATCTTCGAATGTTTGGCATGCGATTCGCTCCTGTGAAATGTGGAGTGACGCTGCAGGACTGGGCTATACCAGCTGCAAGCCTAGAGATAGATGAAGGGAGTGAAATGGTAGAGAGTGTTGGTCACTTCACTTATTTGGGAAGTTGAGTTGGCCATCTTAAGCACCCATACGAGGAGAACAGTTCACACCTCCCTACGTGGCTGACTGGCGTAAACTAGGTGTTTTGGATTCCACTGACTGATGGCCTGACCGAAAACTGCTACCTTGACGTGGTGGTCGGGCTTGAACACCGCAATGACCCAAGAAGCTATAATGGCTGAGACTTCTGTCGCTTGAGGTCCTACCATGCCAGAAAGGTTGTTTGGATGGCGGTTGGACGAAAAGCAGTTACCCAAGCCAATGCTATGACTCAAAGTAAATCATAAAATATCATACAGATCGGTCGGTACCCGAATTAACAACGACCGCGCTTCCTGCTGCCGTGTCACAGGGCAGAAGTGATAAATATGCTACTGAGACACACCAAATGAAAAACAACAAACAAAAACAGGCCGTGTGACTGGCCTCAAGCAGTTGTCCCCTGGGCTCTGCGGTCACGCAACCAACTTCCACGGTGTGGGCAGCCGGGAAGTAACAATCGCCCTCACAATCCGAAGTGCACGCGAAACCTCTCTAATCCTCACTCATCTTTGTCTTCATCTTCATCTCTATTATCTTAACTTCCTTCTACTAATGCAACTCCTCTACTTAATGGCTCTTCACTTCCTCTTCACTCTGTGTGCACTGATAACGATGGAAGCCAAAAAGTCACCATCGATAGTCTCCTAAAGCCACGTCACCAATTTCATATAGGGGCATTTAATGTTAGGACACTTTGCCAAATAGGACAACAGGCATCACTAGCCAAGACTCTGGCATCCCGAGCCATTGATGTATGTTGTGTTTAAGAAACACGCATACAGGACCCAAGTGTGGTTATTCACCTAACCCCACCTGGCCAACAGGATGAATCTGCAAAATTCACCTTGAGGGTGTCAGGAGATGAGACGGCTAGCTCACGAGGATTAGCTGGTGTTGGGATAGCTCTGAGTACTAGGGCAGAAAAGACATTACTTGACTGGATCCCGGTAGACAGCCGAATGTGTGCTGTCCGTCTGAACGGATCAGTGAAAAGGAGAAAGGACTGCACTACTCGCCGATGCCTTTTCGTAATCTCCGCCTACGCCCCCACTGACTGCAGTTCGGATGAAACGAAGGATGAGTTCTACCAAATGCTGCGAAAGGCTAAACGCTCAGATATAGTCGTTTTAGCTGGTGACTTTAATGCTCAAATAGGGAAATTGTGTCAATCTGAGAAGAATGTCGGTGGCACATACGGAATTCCGTGCCAGCGAACCGACAACGGTGACCGTCTCCTACAGTTCTGTTCAGATAATCACTTGTTTCTTGTAAGTACTAACTTCAAACACAAGGAGAGACACTGTTTGACCTGGCGACCTCCATCATCAAACCAACGCTGGACACAAATAGACCACATAGCAATAAGCTATCGTTGGCGTGGGTCGGTAGGGGATTGTCGCTCCTTCTGGAACACGTGTGTAGATACCGATCACGCACTGGTCCGCGCTCGTGTGTGCTTACGACTGAACGGACGTAGGAAACAGCTGGCGGTAAACCCATCACGTCCCCAGCTCGATCAGGAAACTAAATCCCTATTTGAGGAAGAACTAGCTAAACACATATCTGAGTTTGACAGCTGCGCTCATCCTGAAGAAGCCTGGAAAAATATTCAGTCAGCCATAGATACAGCTGTAAAAGCTGTGAATAAGGTAAATCCAAAGGTGAGTAAAAACCATCGGATTTCGACTGCCTCATCCGAACTGATAGATGCTAGAAGACTTATTCCGGCGAGCTCCGAATTCAATGAGGAGCGAAAGCTGCACAAGAGGAAACCTACGAAAAGTCTCCGCAAGGACCGTGAACAGTGGTGGTTGACAAAGGCGAAAGAGATGGAAAAAGCATCGGCGATAGGCAACACTAGGCAGCTCTTTAGACTCATCAGGGAAACGGGTGGGAGAAGGCAAATCATAAGTGAGACTATTTGTGAGAAAAATGGCTCCTTAATTAGCTCTCAGGATAGACGCCTCGAACGCTGGAAAGAACACTTCGAGGAACAGTTTAACTTGCCTACAGCCACACTGAGCCTCCCCGCCATCCAGCACACACCCGAATGGGACATAGACACTGGCCCGCCGTCTGTAAGTGAGGTCACCAAAGCAATCTGTAATTTGAAACGAGGCAAAGCGGCAGGACCCGACGGGATTATTCCGGAGGTGTTTAAATATGGGGGTGACATACTAGTATATAGTTTAACTAAGGTATTAGGTAACGTCTGGGAATCAGAGACGGTTCCATCAGACTGGGGTAAGTCACTTATTATACCAGTATTCAAGAAGGGAGATAAGTCCTCATGTGATAATCATAGAGGAATTAGCCTAACGAACATAGTCTCTAAAATCCTAGGCTCAGTAATCATGAACAGACTAAGCCGAACTCGGGAGGAACAAACGAGGGAAAATCAAGCGGGCTTTAGGCCAGGTAGAGGGTGCATAGATCATATCTTCACTCTCCGACAGTTCCTAGAACATAGACACACTTTTAGGCGTCCAACAATTGCCATATTTCTTGACTTGAAGGCGGCCTTCGACTCCGTCGATCGAGAGGTTCTATGGCAATGTTTGACTATGAAGGGAGTACCAAGAAAGTACATTGCACTAATCAAGGCACTCTACTCAAACTCACGTAGCTGTGTAGGGGCTTATGGGGAATTGTCATCTGAATTGATAACAACCAGTGGTGTCCGTCAGGGATGTCCACTTTCCCCTTTTCTGTTTAACTTCATCATAGATATGCTAATGGAAGTATCCTTAACCGAACTTAACGACTTAGGAATCGACTTGTTACCAGGGAATAATCTTATAGACTTAGAATACGCACACGACATAGTCCTGTTAGGGGAGTACGCTGACAAAATGCAGAGTCTTCTGAACACCTTGAGCAGCAATCTTCGTATGTTTGGCATGCGATTCGCCGCTGTGAAATGTAAGATGCTGCTACAGGACTGGACTACGTCAACTCCTAGCTTAGTGATAGGGAGTGAAGTGATAGAACATGTTGACCACTTCACCTATTTGGGAAGTTGTATCAGCACCAACGGATTGATTGGTGACGAAATCACAGCACGGATCCAGAAAGCTCGGGCTGCTTTCGCTAACTTACACCGTCTCTGGCGTAGGCGTGACATCCGGCTGTCAACCAAGGGACGTGTATACTGCTCAGCAGTTCGCTCCGTCCTTCTCTATGGCGGTGAGACGTGGCCATTGAGAGTGGAAGACATGAAGAGATTGTCTGTTTTTGACCACAGATGTTTACGATCTCTTTCTCGCGTTAGGTGGTATAATAAGGTAAGTAATGTTGACGTTAGGCGTAGAGTGTTGGGCAAAGAGGGTAAATCACTCGAAGAGGCTATGAAGTTACATAGATTGAGATGGTTAGGCCACGTGCTGCGCATGCCTAACTATCGTCTCCCCCGACGGGCATTACTAGATGATATAGGTGCAGGCTGGAAAAGAGTAAGTGGTGGTCAAACAAAAACATGGCATCAATCCATGAAATCCCTGACAGTTAAACTGAGTCAGGTGGGGAGGGAGATGCAGACTTCCGGGTTGGGGCCCTCGGGACTCTAAGAATCAATGGCTGGAGACAATAGTGACATGGCTCAAAATCGTTGTCAATGGCGCAGATGTGTTCAGTCTCTTTAACCTTCATACTCCCTTCTACCATTACTCATTCTGTTTCACTCTTATACTTATCTAAATTCTATTGATTCTCTTCATTCATTTTCTTGTCTACCTTTGTGTGCTATTTGGAACGTGGCAACTGGAACTTCTGCACTTCGGTGCCAAGTTATATGTTGAATCCAGCAGCAGCAGCAGCATTGACTGATGGAGCCATGTTGGTTTTGGTTTGGCCACCCAGGACTAGCTGACTCTTTTCTAACCTGATCCATCCTATGTCAGTCAGCTAAGATCTCCCGTTGGTCGAGGAAGGCGAACAATGACTTATCAAAGCACTGAACACGGGATATAGATAGAACGCAGGCACCTATGATGAAAGACAGCTAGCCAGGTTTTTCGTATCTTCCACTTGCAATGGGCATGTCTCGCTGACAGCCAGCCAGCCATTAAGGAGGACAGAGCGATGTGCTTCGCTGAGCAGTACACACGCCGTTTTGTCGACAGCCAGCCAGCTAACCGTATATCACGTCTACTAAGTGAGAGATGGCGTGAGTTGGCATATGTGGAACTAGCCTTGTGTATCCGTGATGAGATTTCGTGAGGAATCAACTCGCTATCACTGACTGATGCAAATTCCCAAATAAGTGAAGTGGGCAACACACTCTACCACTTCTCTCCTGCCTGTCTTTAAGCTATGAGTGTCAATGTACTCCAGTCCTGTAGCATCATCTTACATATTACAGAGGGAGAGAATCGCATGCCAAACATTCGAGGGGTTGCTTTTTGATCAGGGTGTTCAAAAGACTCTGGATTTTGTCAGCGTCTTCACTTAGGAGGGAGGAATATATCGTCTGTAAGAGTTGTAGGCTTCTTGGTTGGGGCCTTTGGGATGATAAGAACCCAAGCGATGATTGGAGACAATTATTTGAATGACTCAAAATCGTTCTGAATGGCGGAGATGGCTTCACTCTCTGTGACCTCCTATATCCGTTAAACCGTATTCTTTTTCTGTGTTATTGGTGATTCTTCGTGCATTTCTGCTTATTGTGATTCTTTTGAATGTCTTTTCCCCATCTGTTTTGCCTTTTATTGGCTATATAGAGTGAGGCGAATCGAACTGCTGCACATCTCTGTCAAAGGTCTGTGTGTAAACCAGCCGGTGTTTAAAAACAGGATTTCGACCGATTCCAGACATATCGGGATCACCATACCATTCAATCGCCAAAAAGGGATCCGTATCTCACTAGTTTGTATAACAGAATTTAGCACCGTCTCGATTGGATGAAGTGATTTTTACTATTGTTTTGATAGAGTGCATTCAGTTTAGCTTATTCTTTAAGATGTGTAGTGTTTGTCACCTGTAATGAATGTTCAACCCATGAAACTGATTATTTGATGGCATGACTAGTGTACTAAGATTTATCACAGGAGGACTGTGTGTGTGTGTGGTTTATCAGCGTATTTGGCGAAAAGAACAGTGTTGTCAATCAGTATACCCTAGATAAACGATACTTTTCTCTGGTAATGTGTCTATCTTTGAAACAGTTGGTTGCTTCAGGACCCTATTCTCGGCTAAATCTAGAATTGAATTGGATAATAATGGTGACAGTGGGAATCCCTGACTAGTACCTACCACTTTTGGTCATCACTTCAGAGAAAGACAAGTAAACGAATCCAAGTAGGGTTCCTCAGTTAGTAGGATGTTATCAGGCCGAAATACAGCTGGAGGACCGATGTCTCCGTTCATGTTAGCTTGGTGTGGATGGTGCAGTTGTAAGGCATCAGTTTGGATATTGTCGTCATTACGGCACCAGGTAACTGAGTTGATTTTTGTGGAGCGGTTGGACTGTTCGTCAAAGTGCTCTGACCAACTTTCCAACCTCTCCACACAGTAAGCTTTTAGAGTCCCATTCACTTGGTTGACAATTCAACCCAGTCCATGGCCTCCTCAGGTTATGTGAATAGCTTACTCTGCAACCTAATGACTGAGACTTAAAAATAATTCACTAATTTCTCGTCATACACTTTTGGATATAACACGAATGTATGGAGTTGTATCACTGATAGAGAATAAGTATCTGACTTCTCGTTGTCAGAACTCACATAAATTGCTACTTGAGTATTGGTGAATTCGTAATTGATTATCATCAATCGAGGCATGACAGTGAGTATATTTCTGCATAGGGGATCGATAGACAACACAGGTGAAACTAAGATTGCGACTCATAACCAATTTGTTGCCTAGACACAGGTGAACACTATGATAAGTCCCTCACTCACTAATTGATATCAAGAAATAATAGAGAAGATTTGTAGCTCAGGTGGATGATTTACAATTAAAAGCGTTCTCTGAGCTGGTTGGTTTAGTCGCGAAGCTTTCGTCGTCCTTCCGGACAACATCTTCAGCGCCATATTTAGCACGAAGTCTGTGATTGTGCAACTGTCTTATGAGATTAAGTCTCTTGTGTAGAGTAGAGCAAGTAGAGCTTCTTGTGTGAATGCTAAGTTTTGAAAAGCCTCAGTGACTGAGGGTTGCATGAAGACGTCACGACATTTGTGAATACGGTGAGTGGTAGTGTGTTTGTGAATCAAATCAACACACTGGCATTCCTACAGATATGGATTTTTCTGAGTGGTATATGACCTCGTGTTTAGGTGCCTAATCCGTTCCTTATTGCTTGAATATTTAACTCAGGCTCTCTTACTACTCGTTGTTTGTCAGTAGGCAAAGGAAAACTTCCGATTGTGTGTCTGAAGCCATCTTGTGAAACCACAAATGATAATGGCTCTGGGTAGAATGGAGATGGTGTGATGTTTGTGAATAGGCTTAGTGTCAGTGAGGACGGGAGTCAATGCACTGACATTGTGGAATGTATGGATTATTCTGGGTTGTAGTATCTCCCACGGTTGAGACTTTTAATTTGCTATTTGTTGTTCACAGTTCTTTTAGAACATTGAAAACGCCACAGCCTGATGTGATTGGTCAGTTTGGAATGCGATTGTGAGCATTCCCATTGGTTGTTCCAACATGAGGTGAAGGTCACTGGAAATTCTAGAATGTTCCATGGCGTATGACCTATAAACATGCGAGTAATTGTTTTCTACGGTTAGTTAGAAGTGCCTGCCTATTGATTTGATTTGTATTTGATCATGCCGAACGCAATTGGAATCGATCTTGGTACCACGTATTCATGTGTTGGTGTTTTCCAGCATGGGAAAGTGGAGATCATTGCCAACGACCAAGGGAACCGAACGACGCCGAGTTATGTTGCGTTCACAGACACTGAACGTTTGATTGGTGATGCTGCTAAGAACCAGGTGGCGATCAACCCGACGAACACAGTGTTCGACGCGAAGCGACTGATCGGTCGACGATTTGATGACTCTTCAGTTCAGAGTGATATGAAGCACTGGCCCTTCGGTGTTATTAATGAGGGTGGTAAGCCGAAGATCCGTGTTGAATACAAGGGTGAGACGAAGACATTCTTCCCTGAGGAGATCTCATCGATGGTATTGACGAAGATGAAGGAGGTGGCTGAAGCGTATTTGGGTCGGACGGTGAATGATGCAGTGGTGACAGTTCCTGCCTACTTCAACGACAGTCAACGTCAAGCTACTAAGGATGCGGGTGCGATCGCTGGTCTGAATGTGTTGAGAATCATCAACGAGCCGACGGCTGCTGCTATCGCGTATGGTCTGGACAAGAAGGTTGGTGGTGAGCGTAATGTGTTGATATTCGATTTGGGTGGTGGTACTTTCGATGTGTCTATTCTGACAATTGAGGATGGTATATTCGAGGTGAAGTCTACTGCAGGTGACACTCACTTGGGAGGTGAAGACTTTGACAACCGTTTGGTGAATCACTTTGTGCAAGAGTTCAAGCGTAAGCACAAGAAGGATATAAGTGACAATAAGCGTGCCATTCGTCGTTTGAGAACAGCTTGTGAACGTGCTAAGCGTACACTGAGTTCAAGTACACAGGCGAACTTGGAGATTGATTCGTTGTGTGATGGTATTGACTTCTACACAGTGATCACTCGTGCTCGATTTGAGGAGTTGAATGCTGATTTGTTCCGTGGTACTTTGGAGCCGGTTGAGAAGGCTTTGAGAGACTCAAAGTTGGACAAGGCTCAGATCCATGAGATTGTGTTGGTTGGTGGTTCAACACGTATTCCCAAGATCCAGAAGATGCTTCAGGACTTTTTCAACGGTAAGGAGTTGAACAAGTCTATTAATCCTGATGAGGCTGTTGCTTATGGTGCAGCTGTGCAGGCGGCTATTCTGAGTGGTGATAAGTCTGAGGCAGTGCAAGACTTGTTGTTGCTGGATGTGGCGCCATTGTCACTGGGTCTTGAGACGGCTGGTGGTGTAATGACAGCACTGATTAAGCGTAACACGACGATCCCGACGAAGCAGACTCAGACGTTCACGACGTACTCGGACAACCAGCCAGGTGTGCTTATTCAAGTGTACGAGGGAGAACGTGCTTTGACGAAGGACAACAATTTGCTTGGTAAATTCGAGTTGTCTGGTATTCCGCCTGCTCCTCGTGGTGTTCCTCAGATTGAGGTGACATTCGACATCGATGCTAATGGTATTCTGAATGTGTCAGCTACGGACAAGAGTACTGGTAAGCAGAACAAGATAACTATCACGAATGACAAGGGTCGTTTGTCGAAGGACGATATTGAGCGTATGGTGAATGAAGCTGAGAAGTTCAAGGCTGAGGATGAGAAGCAGAGAGAGCGTGTGTCTGCGAAGAACTCACTTGAGAGTTATGTGTACGCGATGAAGCAGCGAGTTGAGGGTGATGAGTTGAAGGACAAGATACCTGAGGATGACCGTAAGAAGGTATTGAGCAAGTGTGAAGAGACGATTCAATGGCTAGACGCGAATCAGCAAGCAGAGAAGGATGAGTATGAGTACCACCAGAAGGAGTTGGAGGGTGTTTGTGCACCGATAATCACAAAGATGTATCAGGCAGCAGGTGGTGGCGGTATGCCGGGTGGAATGCCTGAAGGTTTTCCAGGTGCAGGTGGTGCTAGCAGCGGTGGCGGAAAAGGACCAACAATCGAGGAGGTTGACTAAGAGAAGAGAAAAGGCAGGTGATTTTGTGTATAAACTTTGATAATGATGGTATATTGAAATAAATTTGGATTGCATTTGGAGTTGTTTGTGACTTTTGATTTGTTGTTCGATGTCGTTGTGTAGGAAGCGTTGGTTGTGTTAGTTGTTGGTGTTAGGTGTCGTGAAGAGTGTGTGATTTTAGGACTGCGTTATTGTTTAGTTCTTGTCTTTCGTATAATTTGTCACTAGGTGTTGACTTGTGAGGTTGAGATATCGGATGCGAGAAACTGGTCGTGTGTACGAGCGGTTGTGTTAGGGGTGGCGGGAGTGAGCTGTGGTCTTGGTGTTGAATACGTGGAGTTTTTTTGATAGGAGAGGTTAAGGGTGTTTAGGGTTGGGTGTGCAGTTGTTGTTTCTTCGAGTTTGTGATTCATTGGACACGACTTTTCGTTATGTAGTGGAAGTATCCTTGTGAGACGGATAGTTTTACGAAGTGACTTGAGTGCGTTATTGTGGTGGGCGTTGAGTTGTGTTTATGGAGTTGTTGATGTGTTTGTTAAGCATATAGTTGGCGGTTAGTTATTTGTCTTAACTGTGAGGTGTGGTTTGGTTTGGTTTGTTTTGTTCTGTGCCTGTTTGATATAACTTAACTGAGATGTTCGTGTGGAGGATGGTGAATTGTGATGCTAGGGGTGGGTGGTTAGGCGTATGCGAGCATTTGTAAGTGTGAGACAGGCTTGACTGTGGTTGTGGTTTGAAATACATGACTGTAGGTGGATTGAGTTGTCGGTTAATTTGTTACTGTGATGGTATTGTCGATGTGTCGGTAGGCTTTCGGGACGGATATTTTTAAGAAGTGACTTGATTGACTTGACTGTGTGCGTGCATGAGTGATTGAAGGAGGATGGTGACTTCGCAATGTGAAGGTGGTGTAATGAACTTGAGACTTGGTAATTCAGTTGGTTGGAATGAATGTTACCGATATGGAATAGGAATGTTGAGTGGAGTTATGGTTGGAAGGATATTAGCTTGACTAATGGCATATATGATGCAGAGGTTAAGTGAATCTTAGGCTAAACAACCACAAGAAGACGATACAGACTTTAGGCCCGGACCCTTCGACATGTTGTGGAATATGGGCATGCTTTCTGGGGTACAGGAATTGCCATGTTCTATTACGTGAAGTGGGTATTCGGCTGCGTCGACCTAAAGTTACTATGACAATGTTTGTCAGTGAGGGGAGTGTCGAGATTGTACGTCTCAGTAGTCAGGGTACTGTGTTGGAGAGAGCTGTCACCTGAGGTGATGACAACCATTGATGTCCCCACTTCTGTTAAATGTCATCATAGACGTGCGAATAGGATTGACACTGACTGATTTCAGTGACTTAGTGATTGACTTGTTACCGGAGAATAATCTAGTTGGTGTAGTATAGAATGTGTGAATGTAATCGTCCTCGTGGATGAAGATGCTGACAAATGCAGAGTCTTGTGATCCCCTTGAGCTGCAATCTTCGAATGTTTGGCATGCGATTCGTTCCTGTGAAATGTGGGGTGACGCTGCAGGACTGGACTACACCAGCCACAAGCCTAGAGATGGAGAAAGGGAGTGAAATGGTAGAGAGTGTTGGTCACTTAACTTATTTGTGAAGTTGCGTCAGCCCTGACGTTTGAGATGCTGGCTAGATCTCAACTCGTATGCTTGAGGCTCGTGTGTTATTCGCGAACTTACGCCATCTGTGGCGTAGACGCGAAATTCGTCAGACTATGGATCAAAGAATTCTCTCCGACCCCGTTTGTGGTTGTGAGATGTGGTCGTCGAAGGTGGGAGATGTGCAAGAGGTTTGCTGTGTTAGATCATTGGTGTCCGTGTTAAGTTATATCATGTGTCGAGCAATCTTGAGGTCAGGCGTTGAGTGTTAGGTGAGGAGGGGAAGTGAATCGATGAGGTTGTGAAGCGAAATCTAATGAGACTGCTAGGACATGTGTTATGCATGTCATCACCTTCGTCGACGGGTAATGTCAGCTGACCTAGAATTAGGTTGGAAAAGAGCTAGTGGTGGTCAGACTGAGACATGGAGTTAGTTCATGAGATCTTTAACAATCAGTTTGAGCCGCTTGAGGAGGTTTCTGATTGACTGGTTTCAACGTAGAACTTTGCAGAGATGTGCAGCAGTTCGAGTTGCCACACTCCCTCCATGTAGCACACAAGCAAGAGAAGATAGCAAAGAGACAGAGAGAGATAATAAACAGAAATGTTGAACAAAAAGAATGGTAATATGGGAGAAGAATAGAATTTTATTGGACATTATGGAGCACAAGGAGTGGATGCATCTGAGCCAGTCATTGAGAATGAGGATTTTGAGCCATAGCCTTCAATGACTTTCATCATCTCGAGGACACCAACTGGGAGGCCAGTCTACATCTCCCTACGTGGCTGGCTGACTGGCTTAAACTAGGTGTTGTGGATTCCATTGACTGATGGAGCCATATTGGTTTTGGTTTGACCACCCAGGACTAGCTGACTCTTTTCTAACCTGATCCATCCTATGTCAGTCAGTCAGCTAAGATCTCCAGTTGGTCGAGGAAGGGGACCAATGACTAGGTGTGCATGCGTAACCCATGTCCTCCTAACCATCTGAATCGATGCAGCTGCTTCACAACCTCGTCGACTGCTCGATGGACTGATTGGTTTCCCCTCCCACCTACCTATCAGTCGACTGAGGCCTAACCTGAATATTGCTCACCTTTTTATAGCACTGAAGACGGGATATAGATAGAACGCAGGCACCTTTGATGAAAGACAGCTAGCCAGGTGTTTCGTATCTTCCACTTGCAGTGGGCATGTCTCGCTGACAGCCAGCCAGCCATTAAGGAGGACAGAGCGATGTGCTTCGCTGAGCAGTACACACGCCGTTTTGTCGACAGCCAGCCAGCTAACCGGTATCACGTCTACTAAGCGAGAGATGGCGTGAGTTGGCATATGCGGAACTAGCCTTCAGTATCCGTGATGAGATTTCGTGAGGAATCAACTCGCTGTCACTGATTGATGCAAATTCCCAAATAAGTTCCACCACTTCTCTCCTGCCTGTCTTTAAGCTAGAAGTGTCAATGTATTCCAGTCCTGTAGCACCATCCTACATTTTACAGAGGGAGAGAATCGCATTCCAAACATTCGAGGGGTTGCTTTTTGATCAGGGTGTTCAGAAGACTCTGGATTTTGTCAGCGTCTTCACTTAGGAGGGAGGAATATATCGTCTGTAAGAGTTGTAGGCTTCTTGGTTGGGGTCTTTGAGATGATAAGAACCCAAGCGATGATTGGAGACAATTATTTGAATGACTCAAAATCGTTCTGAATGGCGGAGATGGCTTCACTCTCTGTGACCTCCTATATCCGTTAAGCCGTATTCTTTTTCTGTGTTATTGGTGTTTCTTCGTGCATTTCTGCTTATTGTGATTCTTTTGAATGTCTTTTCCCCATCTGTTTTGCCTTTTATTGGCTATATAGAGTGAGGCGAATCGAACTGCTGCACATCTCTGTCAAAGGTCTGTGTCTAAACCAGCCGGTGTTTAAAAACAGGATTTCGACCGATTCCAGACATATCGGGATCACCATACCATTCAATCGCCAAAAAGGGATCTGTATCTCACTAGTTTGTATAACAGAATTTAGCACCGTCTCGATTGGATGAAGTGATTTTTACTATTGTTTTGATAGAGTGCATTCAGTTTAGCTTATTCTTTAAGATGTGTAGTGTTTGTCACCTGTAATGAATGTTCAACCCATGAAACTGATTATTTGATGGCATGACTAGTGTACTAAGATTTATCACAGGAGGACTGTGTGTGTGTGTGTGGTTTATCAGCATATTTAGCGAAAAGAACAGTGTTGTCAATCAGTATACCCTAGATAAACGATACTTTTCTCTGGTAATGTGTCTATCTTTGAAACAGTTGGTTGCTTCAGGACCCTATTCTCGGCTAAATCTAGAATTGAATTGGATAATAATGGTGACAGTGGGAATCCCTGACTAGTACCTACCACTTTTGGTCATCACTTCAGACAAAGACAAGTAAACGAATCCAAGTAGAGCTTCTCAGTTAGTAGGATGTTGTCAGGCCGAAATACAGCTGGAGGAGCGATGTCTCCGTTCATGTTAGCTTGGTGTGGATGGTGCAGTTGTAAGGTATCAGTTTGGATATTGTCGTCATTACGGCACCAGGTAACTGAGTTGATTTTTGTGGAGCGGTTGGACTGTTCGTCAAAGTGCTCTGACCAACTTTCCAACCTCTCCACACAGTAAGCTTTTAGAGTCCCATTCACTTGGTTGACAATTCAACCCAGTCCATGGCCTCCTCAGGTTATGTGAATAGCTTAAAATAGCTGCAACCTAATGACTGAGACTTAAAAATAATTCACTAATTTCTCGTCATACACTTTTGGATATAACACGAATGTATCGAGTTGTATCACTGATAGAGAATAAGTATCTGACTTCTCGTTGTCAGAACTCATATAAATTGCTACTTGAGTGTTGGTGAATTCGTAATTGATTATCATCAATCGAGGCATGACAGTGAGTATATTTCTGCATAGAGGATCGATAGACAACACAGGTGAAACTAAGATTGTGACTCATAATCAATTTGTTGCCTAGAAACAGGTGAAGACTATGATAAGTCCCTCACTCACTAATTGATATCAAGAAAACTGGATGCTTCTGTGATTGTGCAACTGTCTTATGAGATTTAGTCTCTTGTGTAGAGTAGAGCAAGTAGAGCTTCTTGTGTGAATGCTAAGTTTTGAAAAGCCTCAGTGACTGAGGGTTGCATGAAGACGTCACGACATTTGTGAATACGGTGAGTGGTAGTGTGTTTGTGAATCAAATCAACACACTGGCATTCCTACAGGTATGGATTTTTCTGAGTGGTATATGACCTAGTGTTTAGGTGCCTAATCCGTTCCTTATTGCTTGAATATTTAACTCAGGCTCTCTTACTACTCGTTGTTTGTCAGTAGGCAAAGGAAAACTTCCGATTGTGTGTCTGAAGCCATCTTGTGAAACCACAAATGATAATGGCTCTGGGTAGAATGGAGATGGTGTGATGTTTGTGAATAGGCTCAGTGTCAGTGAGGACGGGAGTCAATGCACTGACATTGTGGAATGTGTGGATTATTCTGGGTTGTAGTATCTCCCACGGTTGAGACTTTTAATTTGCTATTTGTTGTTCACAGTCCTTTTAGAACATTGAAAACGCCACAGCCCGATGTGATTGGTCAGTTTGGAATGCGATTGTGAGCATTCCCATTGGTTGTTCCAACATGAGGTGAAGGTCACTGGAAATTCTAGAATGTTCCATGGCGTATGACCTATAAACATGCGAGTAATTGTTTTCTACGGTTAGTTAGAAGTGCCTGCCTCTTGATTTGATTTGTATTTGATCATGCCGAACGCAATTGGAATCGATCTTGGTACCACGTATTCATGTGTTGGTGTTTTCCAGCATGGGAAAGTGGAGATCATTGCCAACGACCAAGGGAACCGAACGACGCCGAGTTATGTTGCGTTCACAGACACTGAACGTTTGATTGGTGATGCTGCTAAGAACCAGGTGGCGATCAACCCAACGAACACAGTGTTCGACGCGAAGCGACTGATTGGTCGACGATTTGATGACTCTTCAGTTCAGAGTGATATGAAGCACTGGCCCTTTGGTGTTATTAATGAGGGTGGTAAGCCGAAGATCCGTGTTGAATACAAGGGTGAGACGAAGACATTCTTCCCTGAGGAGATCTCATCGATGGTATTGACGAAGATGAAGGAGGTGGCTGAAGCGTATTTGGGTCGGACGGTGAATGATGCAGTGGTGACAGTTCCTGCCTACTTCAACGACGGTCAACGTCAAGCTACTAAGGATGCGGGTGCGATCGCTGGTCTGAATGTGTTGAGAATCATCAACGAGCCGACGGCTGCTGCTATCGCGTATGGTCTGGACAAGAAGGTTGGTGGTGAGCGTAATGTGTTGATATTCGATTTGGGTGGTGGTACTTTCGATGTGTCTATTCTGACAATTGAGGATGGTATCTTCGAGGTGAAGTCTACTGCTGGTGACACTCACTTGGGAGGTGAAGACTTTGACAACCGTTTGGTGAATCACTTTGTGCAATAGTTCAAGCGTAAGCACAAGAAGGATATAAGTGACAATAAGCGTGCCATTCGTCGTTTGAGAACAGCTTGTGAACGTGCTAAGCGTACACTGAGTTCAAGTACACAGGCGAACTTGGAGATTGATTCGTTGTGTGATGGTATTGACTTCTACACAGTGATCACTCGTGCTCGATTTGAGGAGTTGAATGCTGATTTGTTCCGTGGTACTTTGGAGCCGGTTGAGAAGGCTTTGAGAGACTCAAAGTTGGACAAGGCTCAGATCCATGAGATTGTGTTGGTTGGTGGTTCAACACGTATCCCCAAGATCCAGAAGATGCTTCAGGACTTTTTCAACGGTAAGGAGTTGAACAAGTCTATTAATCCTGATGAGGCTGTTGCTTATGGTGCAGCTGTGCAGGCGGCTATTCTGAGTGGTGATAAGTCTGAGGCAGTGCAAGACTTGTTGTTGCTGGATGTGGCGCCATTGTCACTGGGTCTTGAGACGGCTGGTGGTGTAATGACAGCACTGATTAAGCGTAACACGACTATCCCGACGAAGCAGACTCAGACGTTCACGACGTACTCGGACAACCAGCCAGGTGTGCTTATTCAAGTGTACGAGGGAGAACGTGCTTTGACGAAGGACAACAATTTGCTTGGTAAATTCGAGTTGTCTGGTATTCCTCCTGCTCCTCGTGGTGTTCCTCAGATTGAGGTGACATTCGACATCGATGCTAATGGTATTCTGAATGTGTCAGCTACGGACAAGAGTACTGGTAAGCAGAACAAGATAACTATCACGAATGACAAGGGTCGTTTGTCGAAGGACGATATTGAGCGTATGGTGAATGAAGCAGAGAAGTTCAAGGCTGAGGATGAGAAGCAGAGAGAGCGTGTGTCTGCGAAGAACTCACTTGAGAGTTATGTGTACGCGATGAAGCAGCGAGTGGAGGGTGATGAGTTGAAGGACAAGATACCTGAGGATGACCGTAAGAAGGTATTGAGCAAGTGTGAAGAGACGATTCAATGGCTAGACGCGAATCAGCAAGCAGAGAAGGATGAGTATGAGTACCACCAGAAGGAGTTGGAGGGTGTTTGTGCACCGATAATCACGAAGATGTATCAGGCAGCAGGTGGTGGCGGTATGCCGGGTGGAATGCCTGAAGGTTTTCCAGGTGCAGGTGGTGCTAGCAGCGGTGGCGGAAAAGGACCAACAATCGAGGAGGTTGACTAAGAGAAGAGGCAGGTGATTTTGTGTATAAACTTTGATAATGATGGTATATTGAAATAAATTTGGATTGCATTTGGAGTTGTTTGTGACTTTTGATTTGTTGTTCGATGTCGTTGTGTAGGAAGCGTTCGTTGTGTTAGTTGTTGGTGTTAGGTGTCGTGAAGAGTGTGTGATTTTAGGACTGCGTTATTGTTTAGTTCTTGTCTTTCGTATAATTTGTCACTAGGTGTTGACTTGTGAGGTTGAGATATCGGATGCGAGAAACTGGGGGTGTGTACGAGCGGTTGTGTTAGGGGTGGCGGGAGTGAGCTGTGGTCGTAGCCTTGAATACGTGGAGTTTTTGATAGGAGAGGTTAAGGGTGTTTAGGGTTGGGTGTGCAGTTGTTGTTTCTTCGAGTTTGTGATTCATTGGACATGACTTTTCGTTATGTAATGGAAGTATCCTTGTGAGATGCATAGTTTTACGAAGTGCGTTATTGTGGTAGGCGTTGAGTTGTGTTTAGGGAGTTGTTGATGTGTTTGTTAAGCATATAGTTGGCGGTTAGTTATTTGTCTTAACTGTGAGGTGTGGTTTGGTTTGATTGTTTTGTGCCTGTTTGATATAACTTAACTGAGATGTTTGTGTGGAGGATGGTGAATTGTGATGCTAGGGGTGGGTGGTTAGGCGTCTGCGATCAATTGTATGTGTGAGACAGGCTTGACTGTGGTTGTGGTTTTAAATACATGACTGTAGGTGGATTGAGTTGTCGGTTAATTTGTTACTTTGGTGGTATTGTCGATGTGTCGGTAGGCTTTTGGGACGGATATTTTTAAGAAGTGACTTGATTGACTTGACTGTGTGCGTGCATGAGTGATTGAAAGAGGATGGTGACTTCGCAATGTGAAGGTGGTGTAATGAACTTGAGACTTGGTAATTCAGTTGGTTGGAATGAGTCTTACCGATGTGGATTTGGAGTGTTGAGTGGAGTTATGGTGGGAAGGGTATTAGCTTGACTAATGGCATATATGATGCACAGATTAAGTGAATCTTAGGCTAAACAACCAGAAGAAGACGATACAGACTTTAGGCCTGGACCCTTCGACATGTTGTGGAATATGGGCATGCTTTCTGGGGTACAGGAATTGCCATGTTCTTTTACGTGAAGTGGGCATTCGACTCCCTCAAGCGAAAGGGGTACTATGACAATGTTTGTCAGTGAGGGGAGTGTCGAGAGTGTACGTCTCAGTAATCAGGGTACTCTGCTCGAGAGAGCTGTCATCTGAGGTGATGACAACCACTTCTGTTAAATTTCACCATAGATGTGGCAATGTGATTGACACTGACTGATTTCAGTGACTTAGTGATTGACTTGTTACCGGAGAATAATCTTGTTGGTGTAGGATAGAATGTGTGAATGTAATCGTCCTCGTGGATGAAGATGCTGACAAATGCAGAATCTTCTGATCCCCTTGAGCTGCAATCTTCGAATGTTTGGCATGCGATTCGCTCCTGTGAAATGTGGGGTGACGCTGCAGGACTGGACTACACCAGCCACAAGCCTAGAGATGGAGAAAGGGAGTGAAATGGTAGAGAGTGTTGGTCACTTCACTTATTTGTGAAGTTGCGTCAGTCCCGACGTTTGGGATGCTGACTAGATCTCAACTCGTATGCTTGAGGCTCGTGTGTTGTTTGCGAACCTGCACCACCTGTGGCGAAGACGCGAAATCCGTCAGACTATGGACCAGAGAATTCTCTCCGACCCCGTTTGTGGTTGTGAGATGTGGTCGTCGAAGGTGTGAGATATGCAAGTGGTATACTGTGTTAGATCATTGGTGTCAGTGTTTACTTATATCGTGTGTCGAGGAATCTTGTGGTCAGGCGTTGAGTGTTAGGTGAGGAGGGGAAGTGAATCGATGAGGTTGTGAAGCGAAATCTAATGAGACTGCTAGGACATGTGTTATGCCTGTCTGGCCAGTCATCGCCTTCGTCGACGGGTAATGTTAGCTGACCTAGAATTAGGTTGGAAAAGAGCTAGTGGTAGTCACACTGAGACATGGAGTTAGTTCATGAAATCTTTAACAATCAGTTTGAGCCGCTTGAGGAGGTCTCTGATTGACTGGTTTCAACGTAGAACTTTGCACAGATGTGCAGCAGTTCGAGTTGCCGCACTCCCTCCATTTAGCACACAAAGCAAGAGAAGACAGCAAAGAGACAGAGAGAGATAATAAACAGAAATGTTGGATAAAAAGAATGGTAATATGGGAGAAGAATAGAATTTTATTGGACATTATGGATCACAAGGAGTGGATGCATCTGAGCCAGTCATTGAGAATGAGGATTTTGAGCCATATCACCGATCGTCCATAGCCTTCGAATACTTTCATCATCTCGAGGACACCAACTGGGAGGCCAGTCTACATCTCCCTACGTGCCTGGCTGGCTGGCTTAAACTAGGTGTTGTGGATTCCATTGACTGGTGGAGCCATGTTGGTTTTGGTTTGACCACCCAGGACTAGCTGACTCTTTCCCAACCTGATGCATCCTATGTCAGTCAGTCAGTCAGCTAAGATAAGATTTCCCGTTGGTCGAGGAAGGGGACCAATGACTAGTCATGCATGCGTAACCCATGTCCTCCTAACCATCTGAATCGATGCAGCTGCTTCACAACCTCGTCGACAGCTCGATGGACTGATTGGTTTCCCCTCCCACCTACCTGTCAGTCGACTGAGGCCTAACCTGAATATTGCTCACCTTTTTATAGCACTGAAGACGGGATATAGATAGAACGCAGGCACCTATGATGACAGACAGGCAGCCAGGATTTTCGTATCTTCCACTTGCAATGGGCATGTCTCGCTGACAGCCAGCCAGCCATTAAGGAGGACAGAGCGATGTGCTTCGCTGAGCAGTACACACGCCGTTTTGTCGACAGCCAGCCAGCTAACCGGTATCACGTCTACTAAGCGAGAGATGGCGTGAGTTGGCATATGCGGAACTAGCCTTGTGTATATGTGATGAGATTTCGTGAGGAATCAACTCGCTGTCACTGATTGATGCAAATTCCCAAATAAGTTCCACCACTTCTCTCCTGCCTGTCTTTAAGCTAGGAGTGTCAATGTATTCCAGTCCTGTAGCATCATCTTACATTTTACAGAGGGAGAGAATCGCATGCCAAACATTCGAGGGGTTGCTTTTTGATCAGGGTGTTCATCAGAAGACTCTGGATTTTGTCAGCATCTTCACTTAGGAGGGAGGAATATATCGTCTGGAAGAGTTGTAGGCTTCTTGGTTGGGGTCTTTGGGATGCTAAGAAGCAAAGCGATGAGTGGAGACAATTATTTGTATGACTCAAAATCGTTCTGAATGGCGCAGATGGCTTCACTTTGTGTGTCTGTCATATCCATGGAATATAGCTTTTCCTTCTCTATAACTATTTTTTCTTCCTCACGGCTCTTTTTGTTATCATTTTTTCGACTTCCTTAATTTCTGTGGTTCTGTGCTAGTCGAGGTGGCTATGGTCCTGAGGTATCACCACTATGATGTTTGTCCTTTGAGTGAGGTGTATTATTTGTGTGTGGTATTTTACGCAGCGAGTTCAGGTATTATAGTCTTCGAACTGCCAGTAATAATCACGAGTGACAAAACTCAGCGTATCGCGGGCAAGGCAAAGTAGTGATTTTTTCAAGGAATATCATATTTCAGGTGGGGGTGGGGGATAGTTGTTGGCTATTTTACAAGGCTCTTTCTTAAGGTTGGGCAAGCAGAAGCTGTGTATTGTGCTTCTGGGTTGCATCAGAAGATATTCCATATATGAAGTTGAAGCAGTTAACCTGTGTTTCAAATACTGAGCTAGTATATGCGAAAAGTGAACTGATGGAAGAACTTGACTCTCATGGAAATGAAAGCTACATTGGTTCGGTTTGTGGCACTGTCACGCTTTCAGCTGGAAGGAGACGTGATACTAATGTTCCGTTCCTTCTCTCCTATGCCATCTTATATATGTCATCCGTGGGAAACTTATCATCTGTTGGGACGCCTGGATGTTCAAGAATTACTTCTGGCTCATCTGTTTCTAATGCTCCGTAAGGGAGGGTGATATGATTTGAGGAGTTCTGTTAAAGCATTCAAAGCAAGACTAAATTTGCAGTGTAGAGCAAATTGAAGTGGTTGGTATTACCTGAAATATCTGTCATCCTTATCCCTGTAAATTGGTAGTGCTATAAGCAACCCTACTGTGTTTTGAGCTGTTTCACAGACTCGTATACTGTGACTAACTTGATAAACACGGAAGAGGTGAGGGGTGAAGGAACTGTCAGCCACTATTCATATCAGAAAATGTTTTCAGAGATAATTTGGAGAGTAAAAGTATCTGGATTCGAGTTAATTTGGACAACTGATTCGATTATTGGTAAATAATAATCAGTATACTCACTCTGTCATGTCTGTGTCGCGTTTTCCAGTCAGTTTCTCGTAACTGAATTCGAGATTCCTTAGGCCTTGTATTTGAGAATAAATTGTATGATTATCACTGGATAGACATCTCAGAGTAATATCGGGAAACGAATTGAAGCATATTGAATGAATGGTCAGACTAGTAGGAGGACTACTACAATAGAACTGTGATGTACAAGTGAGATTGCTAGAATGCTCCCATTGTCTATCTGTTTGGTTGATTCATCTGAAACGAGTTGTTAACAAGTTACAACGTCGTCGACTGATCTTAGGAGATTAGACAGAGAAATTTCTTCGAGACGTGTTAAATTTATGACGACAGTCTTATCCTTAATAACGTTCTCTGATATATTCCTCTGTAATATTAGAAAAGTCGACAAACTGAGGATATAGGCCATGCATTATCAGCATTGAATGTATCCTGTTCGTGTGTAACTAAGATGATTCATGTCTGTGTAACTGATAGATGACTGAAGCTTTTAAAGGGAACTATTATTTCTGCAGTCTGTATGACAAACTTTGGCGCCGTATACACTAATCTCAATCGTTCTTACCTTTATTCAGTATTCGAAGTGGCATTCGAAGCCACAAACTCAATTAGAAACAAGCTTTGTCGGTTAAAGGATCCTGTGGAGCCTTTAAAACAAAACAAACTAGTTTATCTAATACCCTGCCTGCAATGATTGTCAGGTCAAACTAGTAGAATAGGGGCAGTCAGACTAGCCGAACATAAAAACCTAGCAAAATCTAGATTGGTTGACCCAAATAAGATAAGAAATCTAGAGAACAGTTCAGCTATAGCACTACATGCAGTTACACACAACCGTACAATAGGATGGATGGGATAGGATGACAGTTTTAAAATCTAATGTCACAGGGTGGAGGGAGGGAGAGATTGATAACAGAAGCTTTGTTTATCGAATCAACTGCAAATACATGTAATAGGAATGATTCAGCACATGTCCAGCCAGATATCTGGAAAATTCTACTACCCCCACGACAAATAGGAGAGAGCAGAGGAAACTATACAACTCAAGTTTCAAAGTCGTGTGATTATAATTGACGATATGATTATGAACAATAAATTTTGTTCGAAACTTTGTCATCCAGTAAATAATACTGTTTCACTGTGTGATACATCTAATAAACAAACCAATATGGAGTTACTTACTACCACAGTGCCCAATTTTTACACATATATTTATTCCGTATTCAAACTACACACTCTTTGTGGTTATATTTGTCACTTGTCAGATGCTTAGATAAGATGTTAGGGTGATCTCGGTGACAGACACGGGATAGTTAGAAACAATTATTTGAGAAACCAACTAGCCTACATTAGTCAAACTATTACTAGTTGAGGTTGCTGGCACATTCGTATAACCATATGCAGATTTGTTTTGTAATACACATCACTTGGTTTTTTGAGGAGAGTTTTGTTACGGAATGCCACCTATCAAAATCTGCTCAGTTCAGGTGACTTGTGTAAGGCATTGATCACAGATCAATCACCCAATCAAGGTGTGAGACCACATATACAATCCATGGTCAGAGACTATGTGTGATTGAAAATCGACGGGGAATTCATAGAATTAAACAATATTATGTGAAGAAGGCGATGATGAACTAACTATGTTACGAATCATCAATCAGTCATAGTGCTAATTCATACATATAGATGGAATAAGCAGTCAGTTGAAATATATACATGCTTATTATATTTCACATTTTAAGAGGGGCAAAAGAATTAAAAAAATGACACATTAACCTGATATAACTAATCTTGAATACAATTAACACTTAGTACAATACTTTATTTCTACACTTATAATGGGGGTGGGTGGGTGGTGGGATTGTTTTCCACAAGATAATTTAATAACGCGCCTCAAATACTTACAACAGTTCATCAAAACACTGGCTTCAGAATACCAATACAAATAATACCAAAAGTTTAAATTAACAATGTTGTTGTAGAAAGAAAAAAAAAGAATTTGTTTCGTTTTTTCCTTCTTTTTTCAACTGAATTGTTTATTTACAGGTGCACCACCAAAAATAACATTTATCCATGAGAGGTATTCTTCTTACTTTTGTTCGATTAGTAATAATCACAATAATAATGGTAATGTATAAAGAAGTAAGACAAACAGTATTATTTATAAAACTCCAATTCTTGTTCATCTTTCTTCAAATTATTTTTATAACCTTTTTCAAAGTCTTTCGCTAACACAACATAACGATTTTCTCGAACTGCTTGCATACCAGCCTAATAAAATAAAAAGACAAAAAACACAAATTTTATTAGATGATAACAGCAAATTTGAGAAGAGAATAAAAGGCATCAATAAAAGAATCTTTATATCATTGTTGGAATAAAGGGAGAAAAAAGTGAAGTGATACTCAAGAACCATGCAGTTGATACTGCTTCATCAGGGGTTTAAGCCTCGGCCGGAGTAGTATCTCAAGCCTTGCACAGACTACGCCATTTTTATTGACACATCTCTTGATGCCCATAATATACCAAATTCGTGTTTTAATTAAATAATATTGATAAATAATGTAGTTGGCAATGAGCCATACTTATTCTGTAACGGCTAGTGATACTATCCCCTGGGTGTCTAAACCTCGGTAGGTGGAGAAGGAGGCTCAAACCTGTGACACATTAGTTGGAAGTAGAAATGACTGACTGGTTTCAACGTAGAACTTTGCACAGATGTGCAGCAGTTCGAGTTGCCACACTCCCTCCATGTAGCACACAAAGCAAGAGAAGACAGTAAAGAGACAGAGAGAGATAATAAACAGAAATGTTGGACAAAAAGAGTGGTAATATGGGAGAAGAATAGAATATTTTATTGGACCTTATGGATCACAAGGAGTGGATGCATCTGAGCCAGCCATTGAGAATGAGGATTTTGAGCCATATCAACAATTGTCCATAGCCTTCAATTACTTTCATCATCTCGAGGACACCAACTGGGAGGCCAGTCTACATCTCCCTACGTGGCTGGCTGGCTGGCTGGCTTAAACTAGGTGTTGTGGATTCCATTGACTGATGGAGCCATGTTGGTTTTGGTTTGACCACCCACCACTAGCTGACTCTTTCCCAACCTGATGCATCCTACGTCAGTCAGTCAGTCAGCTGAGATGAGATTTCCCGTCGGTCGAGGAAGGGGACCAATGACTAGGTGTGCATGCGTAACCCATGTCCTCCTAACAATCTGAATCGATGCAGCTGCTTCACAACCTCGTCGACTGCTTGATTGATTGACTGATTGATTCCCCCTCCCACCTACCTGTCAGTCGACTGAGGCCTAACCTGAATATTGCTCACCTTTTTATAGCACTGAAGACGGGATATAGATAGAACGCAGACACCTTTGATGAAAGACAGCTAGCCAGGTTTTTCGTATCTTCCACTTGCAGTGGGCATGTCTCGCTGACAGCCAGCCAGCCATTAAGGAGGACAGAGCGATGTGCTTCGCTGAGCAGTACACACGCCGGTTGGTTAATAGCCAGCTAGCTAACCGGACTTCACGTCTACTAAGCGAGAGATGGCGTGAGTTGGCATATGCGCAGGCACCTATGATGAAAGACAGCTAGCCAGGTTTTTCGTATCTTTCACTTTCAATGACCATGTCTCACAGGGGAAGTGGAACGCCAAGATATATGAGCTAAAGCACCAGTTTAAGTAATTTACTTGCTGGTACTTATTCCAACTAGTAATCAGATACTTTGATTGGACGCTAACTGGTGTCATGCGTCCAGTCGTTTATTTGCTGCAGATTGAAGTCTATCAGTAAGCACATAAAAAGAATCTAGGAAAAGTACAACAAGTTTGTAAATTTCAGTTCATAAACATTGACCAGTTTTATAATCGTAAATATGCATAAGAACACACATATTATAATTATATTAGAAATAATCACCTCTTGACAGATTGCATTGATATCTGCACCAGAGATTTTATCTGGTCTAGCCACATAATCTTCTAAATCTATATCATCACTGAGATTCATTTTACTAGTGATAGTTGAAAAAATAAGACGTTTTTGACGACGATCTGGCATTGGGAACTCGATTTTACGATCAAGTCGTCCAGGTCGTAAAAGTGCTGGATCTAATGTATCTGCACGATTTGTAGCCATAATAACCTGATTAGAAAGAAGAATAAATAAAAAAGTATTAGAAATTATTTGGAAAACAATGAACACTGTTCTGCGACATATAAACGAAACACAATGGCGAGACATGAAACGGACACAATGGTATCTCAGAATCGAATATGACATTCAATACTGCCTGAACACATGCATGTACTCACTGTTCAGTGGAAGAGTTTCATCTGGGGTGAACCTTTTATGTATAAATAATAATAATAATAATAATAATATGCTAGTTCTGGGGTTACAACAGAAAGGCAATTGTGGATGTTAAGCATAAACAATAGGATGCAGAAATGCTTATTTAGTTAGTGTGAAATAAGTTGTCATTAGAAGAGAAAAAGTAAGTAAGGTATTCGCTATTGGCTATTAAGTTTCTCCTGTCTACTTTCACAGCTTATTTATCCAATGTATTACTGAAATTTAAGCTGAAAAAAGAAACTATTTTTTAAAGGGTTAAACTTCAAAAGGTTAAATTAATAAGAGTTAAGGAATTACATTATCTTACAGATGACTACTGGTTGACTGACTGGTTTCACTATGGAACTTCGTATAGAAGTGCAACATTTCAAGTTGCTACACTTCATAAAGCACACAAAAGTGCAGAAGAGGAATAAAAATGAGATGCGAAAGAACTGGGAATATTACGGGTACGGGAGATCATGGAGACTGAGTGCATCTCCGTCAATGAGAAAGATTTTGAGCCCTATCACTAATAGTTTCTAGTTAATGGTTCCCCGTCTCCTGAACAGTCAAACCAGACAATCTATACCCATCAACTTGGCTGGCTCAAACCAAGAGTCAAATACTACAACGATTGATTCCAGGTTTTGATTTCACTACCCTTTGCTCCTTTCCAACTTAATCCTGTGTCTGCCGACATTGTTAGACGAAAGAAACGGCGTTTCAGCATGTGTAACACATCCTAAACGTCTCAATAGATGGGGTTTCACAACCTCTTCTACTAATGTTTCTTCCTCAACTAGCGGTCTACACTCAACCTTAATATTGCTCATCATATTATGCCGCTTAACACCGGAGATAGAACACAACCACCTATGGTTAAAGACAGCTAACCTTTTCATATCTTTCACTTTCAATGCCGAGCAGTACACATGTCCTCTGGTGGAAAGCCAGATATTAACGTCTACGTCAGAAATCATATAAATTAGCGAATGCCACATGAGCTTTTTTCATCTATACTGAGATAACGTCAGTAATCGGTGCATTAGGGCTGATCCAAATGCCCAAATAATTAAAGTGATCAACACGCTCTACCACTTCATTACCTATCTTAAAATTCGTGACTGGTGTAATCCAGTGCTAAAATTGTCTTAAATCTAGATAAAAGCAAAATAACCTTTTAAACCTTAACAGATATAATATAAACATATGAAGAGTAAGGCAGGAATGTGTTTATACTCACTTTAACATTCACATTTTGATCAAATCCATCCATCTGATTTAAAAGTTCCAAGAGAATACGTTGTACTTCACGATCAGCTGTTGAAGAGAATATCAAATAATGTATATATATAATGGAATACTAATAACAATCATGCAGTGAAAAAGACTTAAGAGTTTAGTACTTGGAATGGACGTTAAGTACAGCTAGTAAAGAAGTACTGATTATATTCCATAGGATCTGTATGAAAACTTTCAGAGGAATCAAACAGAAAATATACTATGATGTTATAGACGGCTTGAACACAAATCCCACTGATTATGACAGGACGTACGTTGTCTACAATAGTCACTCAGCAGAAACTAGATATGATACTAACGTATTTTGCATACATGAAGTGTTTACTTAAGAAAAAAGGTTAAGTCCCAATAAACTCTGTATATGCAACACACTAGTCTTAATATTAAGTTCATTAATGCTCATAGGAGCAGGAAACAACATGCAGCTGATGGGGTTGTATTCAAGAGAATAACTTTATCGATAATGAAGCCCTTGAAGGCTAGAAAAGTATGAACATTGGCAAGATGGCCTTCTCGCCTACAAGAATAGAGTGTAAGTAAACGAAAAAATGTTGGGCATTTGGTTCATTGGATGAAACAATTGACTTTTGAAAACCTCATCTGGAGAAGTTTGGTTAATCATGTAGTATCACAACCTCTTACACAACAGGTATGAGATAACGTCAAAGCATGAGGGGTTTTAAGTATAGTCTTTTATATAATTAAAAGATAATCTGGAGAAGTACTTCACATATGACTGAGTTGTTTATTTAACAGTCTTAAGCTGAAATAGACAAGTTATCTTCCGGAAACTCTAATATTAGTGAAAATTAACGATACATAGGTGCCATAGTAATAAAAATATTTGTCAAAGCCTTGGTTCTTTGGAAGTGAATTACGCAATTGCTAACACCGCCAAAAAATACTGTAAAAAAGGTTGTTTAAAATGACTTTAAGGAACTTATGTCCATGACATAACAAAGTGATTTGAAAAGAAATAAACATTACCTCCAGTCTGAGCATCAAATCGTTTTGTGGCAATAGCATCAATCTCGTCAATAAATATAATTGCTGGAGCATTTTCTTTGGCTAAGCGAAACACATCACGAACCATTCGAGGACCTTCACCTAAGTACTTTTGGACAAATTCTGATCCAACCACACGAATAAAAGCTGCAGTAGTATGATGTGCAACTGCTTTAGCCAACATCGTCTTGCCACAACCTGGTGGACCGTACATTAACACACCTCTGGGTGGATCAATTCCAATTTGTTTATACAATTCAAAATGAGTTAAAGGCAGTTCAACAGCCTCTCTGACTTCTTGCTTCTGTATATCCATACCACCAATGTCAGCATAGGAAACATCAGGTTTTTCATCTGAGTATTTTAGAAATAATAAGCAAAGAAATATGCATAAACTTTTGTTGGTTTTTCAACAGAGTAAAAAAAAGGTGTTAACAATAAGTAGAAATTCCTGTTTTTGGATGAAAATCATTGGGTATAAATTACATATAAAGTTAATAGATTTGAGGATAAGAGAAAAGTGAGTCAATACGCCGTTGGTACATAATTAATAATTCATGGAAGTGGAGTATTCACGGAAGCGAATTGACTGTCTTGCATTTATCCCTTCAAAAATACAGACATTCATAGTATATGTAGACTGGTATCATTTCGGAATTTTATAAGGAAGGGATATAACTGGGAACAATGCAAAACGAAGCTGTAGAACGCCATAAAATAAGGAAAGGCGAAAACAGCCATAATACTATTAAGATGAATTTTAAGTGTGAACGCATTTGTATCTATGGGTTATCCATGGGAAGTAGTTGATAATTTAAATACCCTGAATATGTTTTGCGTAGTACGCAATAGTTCTTACGTATAATCACAAAACCTCATTCATTCATGTCTGAAGATTAAGGTATTAATTCTGTTGCCTCTATACTTTAACTTGAAGTAAATTTGCTTTTGGAGGTTTAAGGACATACACTTTTACACGTTACTTACAACTATTCAAGTCTTTGAAAATATCTAGGGTTATATGAAGATATTCGTTCATACTATGATTGAAAAGTGGACAACTGAAAAATGCTTGAGGGTTTGTCGTCATTTTCTTTGAAGCGTTATTATCATCAAATGCTTGCACAGGTTTTGCGATCATGCAACTAAACCTGGACTACGTGTGTACTATCCGGATTTAGGGCACTGTTTTCAAACAAAGTGCAATTAGGGAAATTTGTGGCTCACATGTCTTTGTGTTGTATGAGACTACCACCAACCGACCTGGTTGCTTCACTGCATATCGTACAGACCAACAGATTTAACAACGAAATGATATAACTGATATTAAGATAGACTGCGTCCCATATGAAAAACACTATATTGGTCAAAGTGGACAACCTAATCATCTATCTGTGAACACAAACTAACGGTCAGAAGACACAATATATACGCTTTCATATCAATAAACATGCAGAACCACAGAGAACAGTTCCACCAGAAAAATATGAAAACATTAAACTAAGGAAGCACGGAGAATACCATAGAATTCCTAGGGGCTTGATAAGCAGATTAAATTGTCATTGAAAGATATGTTGATATGCATCGAATTGACCAATCGATAAGGAACAGTTTACAGTCAGTAGGTCAAATAACAAGTCAATATTAATATAGATGAATGAAATGACTAGAATACCTTCGAGGACGCTAAACATTAAAGACCATCAGTAAAGACGGTTAACTCATCCATAGAGAACTCTATAAGCCTACCTTATACAGAAGTTGGAGGGAAAATGTTCTCAGGAAGACAGTGAAGACACCCATTATGTCACCCAATGTGAATAGGAATGGTAATTGACTATAAGAACGCCTGATAGTTTCCTTGTAGATTACTTCCCAACCCGAACTAGCACACACAGTAGCATTGGAAACTTGTATTTGCAAAACAAATGAGAAAAAGTGGCCAAGAGTACAAAGATATGTGGTGTATATTGATCCAGTCACAAGGCTTAAATAACATATTAAATGCGAGCTACATTCTGATCGATTGATGCGCATCATGCAACATGTGATTTGTTTTTATCAGATTAACAGACAAGTAAGATTGTGAACACAGGCTGACACACTGATGAGACAAACTGTGGGTGCACATCACTTCAATTATTCTTCCAGCTCAAAAAACAACTAAGACAAATCAAGACAGACGATAGTTACTGCAGATTACCATACTAGAAATCAAACCAGCTGGCATACACGAGACAAAATGAATTCAATTTGATTTGAAAACAAGTGGACACTCTTACACATTTCTAGAAATCTCATTCAATTATTAAGATGTGCGTAGAACAACTGCAATTTCACTCACAATCAGCCGTCTATCTTATTGATAAAATCTCATCATTTAAGCAAATTTACTTATATAAATGAAAGATTTGTATGCGTCATTTTATTTCCTAGTTTACTACATTTAACTCTACACATTTGACTAGAAGCTGATTTCAATCTGTGCAAGGACATTTTTAGCAACGTGATGTCTTGCATTCACTTCATTAATGGTTAATGTCAAGATGCTTGATTGGCTTACGCGCATTCAAATAGAGTGAAGTGATTTCACTGCTTAAATTCATGAGAACATGCACCTTTTGGCTACTGTCCACCTTAAGCACTGGTATTAAATTGTTCATCTCCTGGTCCCTGCGAAAACAAAGATCGAAAGATTTGCTAGTCTTCAGAGAGGATTTTTTTTTTTTATTATCCTTCATGTTCCCCAGTGGAACATAGGGCTTCAAGCTAGTGGCAGTAGGGGTTGCTAGCCTCATGTCCAACCTTTCCTCTTTACCAGCATTATTTCCGGCTTAGCGAGGTAAAGGAGTGCGTCGGTCGGGGATCCAACCCCGGACTATGTGCATGGTCGGCGAGCGTTCTAACCGCTATGCCACCGACGCACACAGAAAGGCTTAGTAGAAAATAGGGACGAAGATACTAATTTAAAAGCAATACTCAAATTGTACACTAACCTGCCTGTAGCATCGTAATACTGCTATCCGCCTCTGGAGGGAGGACGTCAACCAAAGCATTGCTGTGTTTATGGAGGGCGACACTAGCGCTTGGCTTCAAGAGTTCACGATCGATTGTGGATAAAATGCGAACATAATAGTTGGATCCTAATAACAAATAAATACTAAGAGCAAAAGTCAGTCAATTACCGGTTGTTGATCCTACAATCCCAGTGCTTTGATCTACAGCTTCTAAAAACTGTCCGATAACAAGAGGAACGCTTTTAATTCGTTTGACCTCCTCTTGAGCATGTAGGTATTCTTTCTTCAGATTCTTTTGTTCGTCCTTTATGTAGTTTTCTTGAACTTGGATGAACTCGATCTGCTTCTTTAGGCTCTAAACAATACATCAGTGAGAGAAGCAGTTAGTACCTTTAGTTTCACATACAAATCTTCTTCACTTAGCTGGAGCGGGTCCACATAACCGAAATTTATTCCTGAACTTTCTATAACCTCAGGTTCCTTAGTAATTAGGCATAATAACTAATGAACTATACCTTTACAACCTGTGGAGCTAAGCCTATCTCTTCCATCTTACTAATCTTTGTAACGCACTAAACTGAAATTCGTGGCGTTTGTAGCGCATCAGTTAGTACTGCTTTCGATGCCCCAACATCATATCACAGAAATGCTCGGTTAAATACTAAGCCAATTTCAAACCCTGAAGTATTTTAAAGCCCTAATAGCAGAAAGACCTCACATTTACACATTTTATTCTCCGTTACTGTGCATTCAATTTCACTGGAAGAAAAGCCCCTGTTACAAACTACTCGTCTTGTACCCATACTTACTTTATTACTACCGAAGAAATCATTAAAGTTACAGGCACGACTTCTTCTGGAATTGGTTTTCAGGATCGGTCTCTTGAAATGGCATATTTTGTCTTTTCCTTCACTCTTGCTGAGTCTCTGACATGTTATAATCCTATGGAAGTCAACAGTAGAAGTGGGTCTGGTCCATTATAATTTCCCATGATTCTGTATATGGTCATCATATCTGTACTATACCTAGCGTATAATAATAGTTGATTCAATGGTCTTAATCACTTCTCCGGTGAATAATCGGTCATTCAAAAAATACATGTGACAGTCTTTAAAATCCCGTAAGAATTTCAAAGTAAAACTTTACTCAAGGAATGTCTGCTTGACTGCAATTTTCTCCGAATATCTATACATATATATGTATGAAGATAGAGACTGGTAATCAGGTCACTATTAATGCTGGCGAAAGTCTTTACTTGTAGCCTGAAGTGTTTGTGGAATATCAGATAAATGCATTCGCTGACGCTCTTTCTTCATAGATTTATCCGTTTGTACTGCTGCATTGAAACAGCGTTCTGCGTATAGTTTGATTTTTTTAAGAAACACAAGAGGATCGAACGCACTGTTCATCATCCCATTTAAATAATAACATCTATAAGCATGCATGAGAATAGTTTCTTTATTGCAGAAGTTGATTCAGTGCGAGTGGTAATGGCTTTGCCAAATCAGGATTAGTCAAGTTAAGGAGACACTGACTTTACCAGCCAAGGTGTGACCATACCATTATGGTTGGCTACCATATCAGTCACTTATATCATCTTTAGACGAAGTCAAGAATATAAAGGTTTCGCGAAACATCTAGCAATTTACAAGAATGGCCTCAGCTGTAATTAGACGATAGTGAGGCGAAATTTTAATGCCTCTGTAGAGGATCAAAGAAGTTCCTCAACTTAACTAAACTCCAGTTGCTTCACCGTCGACCATCAGTTTGTTTATCGGCGAGGAATTAAGGAAATGTTCAATATAATTTTCAGGGGACAAGATATCGGCAACTTTATTTATTATTTTTTTATTACGGCTTGATGCCACACCGTATTTTCAGTACAAGTATGGAATTTTCAGCATGGATTTCGGTAGACCAAATTTTGCAGGCCGACCATAGATATCGGGTGTGCGTCGGCAGAGGATCGAACTTCGGATCATGTGCATGGTCTGCGAGAGTCCTAACAACTGTGCCACCGACGCACAGTGGTTCGTTGCGGTGTGCTTATCTACATGTACACTCTCTGCAACTCATCTTCAATACACGCACCTTTCAGCAGCCGTAAGTGTTATATTCCCCTTTCGCTAGTGTGTGTGCGTGTTAAGAGCAGCCTGGGCACCAAGTCAGGTGTGTTAGGCTAAATGGTCAGTCGGTAGTGTGTCTAGAGCCCAGGTCTAGCAGGACTGATAGCCACACGTCAGTTGTGAGCGTTATATCTAGTCGAAACCAACTAGAAACGAATTCGTGGGCATTCAAGCAGCCTGACTAACTGGTTTCCTAAACCTCACGGCAATATGAAAATGAGCGAGATCCGAAATTTTCGTGGCAGTGCCAAAGCATTTCCCCCATAGGGTTCAGGGACTTGATGCACCAACAAATTTATTTTCAACAGACTTTCATTTTTATCAACCTCTACCTTCACTTTATGCTGAAGGTCAAATAGCCGGAAGGAACATTTGGCAGCAACGAACCAAGGCAGTGGGTTATCCAAGATCCTATCAACCAAGAAATATGCTAAGGGAAACGGGTATGGAACGGACATACTCTTTGAAAGCCGTTGGGTGATATCACACATCGAGCCCTCAGATGGAATTCGAGTGGACAGCAATCATTTGGGCGCTTGGAGCTGAAATAGAACATGTCGTATAAGAGGGAAAACAGAGTTCGCAGGAGGTGGTGGGAAGAGCTTGAAACGACTGCAGAGAACCAAATTCAATGTATATGTTTACACTCAGGCCTTGTGTCCCGCTTGGAAGGCAATTAGTGTACAATGGTGTTTAATGTAATAACTAGGTCAGTATGTAACTGAATTGAAGGGATATGACATTCACTGCGGTCTGCCGAAACAATGACTATGGCCGCGTCCTCAGTAATTCGAATGGCTAGCATTCTTTATCCTGATTGGCTTATTCAACCATTAGAATCTTTCTGCAACGCATGGCTATACCTGTTGCTTTTAAGCTCCATCCATATGTACAGAATCAAAAAGATGTGGTGTGTGTAAGTATTTCGTCAATACGCACAGGAAACAACAAGTGGCTGGGTATAGTACCTTATGGTGCTGCGCTTTTACCGTCCTCCTGTCCAGGTGTTTACAAATACATTCAGATATAATGCACTGTGTGCTGTTGTGAGTCCCGAATATGTCGCTCAACAGGGCGATTTACAATATTTTCCATTTTAATATAGGCATTCGTCCACCTAGATATCTTTATATCATGATCACGAAGAGGAATTCATAATGATTCTTACTTCAGTTGATCATGTAATGGAAGGATTTCTTAAGTTGTTCGAGATTAAAAAGTTACCTAAGTTCACTTATTTCTACCTATATAGTGTAGCGATAGAAAGAAACACATTCCAGCTTCTCCACTTCTGATTGGGCAGACTAACAAACTTCCTATCTGTATACGAATAACAGTATCGTCATTCCTTAAGGGAGGTCCGTGTAATATGAGGCTGGGTTCCTGAAATTAGATTTACTTGAACGGAAAACATAACTCCTTTATGAGCTCCCGAGTTAGTAGCGTGATCATGTAAATTGGCCGTAGGGACGACTAACTGTTACTTTGATTTTCCACGCACTGTTGTGTCTAATGTATGAAGGGTCGAATCTGACTTTAGAACCGTTCCTTCAGAAATAGATTCCTTACTAACTACGAAAGCTAGGATGCCTGAATTCAACAGATGTGATCCTGAACAATCACGAGATTATAATGATAATGATAATATATTCTTACTATATGTACGCGAGAGACACCAGCTGACAGGCATCACCAATATGGTAAATAATATACACAGTGAGAATGCATGTTTACAATTCTTCACTTACACAGGATATATATATATAGTAAGAAAGGTAAATTTTTTTGGTTGGAGGGCTAAAAGGTGACCTCAGTTCATTGATGCAGTTTGATATGCTTTCAAAAAGATGAAATTTATACAAGCTTCTCATGCTATTTAGTGTAGTGTGTGTACACGCACAAATACACGTACAGCTTAAGTCATTGGAAGTCAAATTTAGCCCACTAAATAGCCAGGTAGTCGATCTGATGATAAACTTTGTACCTAAGTAGATGTAAAATAAATTATACACATAGAATAGTCAAGAGATAAAAAGAGGGAAAGAAAGGGAGAAAATAGATGGCCTATCTTGCCTCTCCCATTCTGGCATGCTTTGACATCTCCACCTGTTTTACCGGCCTGTGGTTGAAACCTTGCTTCGCATATAAATGAAGGAAGCGACATCTTTCAAATCTCTCCTGTCGATGGTGATTGGTGTTGGTTGTTGCTGATGATGTTAGTTGGTTATCTTCATCACCTTCGTCTTCTCTATGTTCACCTGGAGTCCTGTCTTTGTTGCAGGTGATAGTCGATTCAAGAGTCCTTTGAAGTGATCGGCCCACTGTTTTATTTGTCTTTCCTCCCTGGTAAGCAGGTTCCCTTGAACATCTTTTATTGCTTTCATCATCTGGGTTAATCTCTTTCCAAACAGTAAGTGAGCTGGCTATGTGATATAATATGCTGAGGTCTCTTTTACCTGTGGCCTGTTCTGCTTCAGTCTCCAGTGTGTCGTAGAATCGTCTTTTGTCTTTCCTAGCCCTCTTCTTCACTTCTCTCTTTTTGCAGTGCAGTATACGTTGAACTCGGCCTCTCCTTCTTTTGTCCATCTTTACGTTGAGTCATCTTCTGTTTCACCATCCTCCCCTCGTCGATTAGCTTCCAGGTAGGTATTAGCTAAGAGCCACTCCTTGTCTTGTCTCTTCTTTCTTCCTAGGACACTTGTATACGTTTCCTTAAATATCGCCCTTGGAAAGTTCCAATGTCCTACCACGCAGGTTTCCTCAATGACGCCGCGTAGTATACCCGACCTTGCTCAGATCTGATCTGTAGTGAAGGTATCCCTTGTAAGTTTATTCTTCGGTTTCTGAATGTTGAATTTGTATTACAGTGGCCTGTCTCTAGTAGTTCTGAAGGATTTCAGCTTCACCTTGAAGGTTCCTTGAACTAGGTGTTGGCCTGAGCCCACATCTGTTCCACTTCTAGACTTTGTGCCTGTCAGGCGGGCTGCGTCTCCACTTCCTTGAGCAGCACTGGGATGAAATCTATCTGGTTTGTGGTGTGTCCGTCAGGCGAAATCCCTATGCTTGTACACGCCGCCTCCGATGATCAAATAACTGAAAGCGCAGAAGCCTGAGAATAATTCTCCATGGTCATTCATTTCTCAGAGAGCTCTCAACCCCCTGATGAGTTCACTTCCCTTATTAACATGTTCCAAACTGGCGTTCATGCCCAGCACTTCTAGGTCATATCTTCGCATTTCTTTGGCTGCCTGGGTAGCCTTCTCAGACTCGTACATTGTACGGGTATTCCACGTCACAATTCTTATTCTTGCTTCCACCGAGAGAAAATACATCGGCTGGGTTCCTGAAGGTTTTCACCAGCCCGCCGTATCACTTCGCCTCTTCCATTCGAGTGAAGAATAAGACTGTTGTTATTTGAATTTTTTGTATTTTTAATATATTTTCTGTGCACTGAAATTTCTGTAGCAGTTTGATAGGTTTAGTGGTGTGGGGTTCGCTATTTCCATGCCCAATCCCCCCTTCTTTGCCCGGACTTGGGTCATTTTCAAACCAATCAAGTGAAAGCATACGATCTGTTAGTATGAAAGTGCTGCTTAGTGATGGATACACTGATGGAACAAGAATTAACCCAGGTGAACTTCAATCCATTTTGGTTTTCTACCAGTATTTAGTATGCGACTGTCGTAAGTATTAGACTTACATCCATCTTCAATAAGCACTTAACATTTTAACGTAACTGTTGTCAGCATGAGCTAATTTTCTCGGCCATAGTCAATGATACCGAGATGAATGTTTTAGTTATCGCAACATGCTAACATGGAAAAGTATGTTGCAATCATGTGACAGTGGTTAATTGGAGTCTCCATTTAACGTCGTCACCCGATGAAACATGTGTCCTAGGTCCACTTTTATTTACGGTATACATCAACAGCATTTGCAACTGCTTCACCTCAGGTAAATCATTCCTATATGCTGACGACCTCAAAGTCGTTTACTCCTGCTACGCTCATGAACTAAGCGATATGGTAAATAAAGTACATCTTGAACTAAGTAGTCTCGCAACATGGTGTACTGAATCCTGTCTAAAGTTCAACATTGATATATGCGGCTGGATTTGTATCGGAAACAGTAACCTTGACCTGAATCTTGAAATAAATGGGCGTAAACTAGCCAAGCTCAACTCAGTCGTAGATCTCGGTATCAGATACTCTAGTAACCTAACGTTCTCTGAACAAACTGATTATGCCAGACGTAAAACACGAAGGCTCCTAGGATGCATAACTCGCAATTTCTTTTGTTGTGAAACTAGGGTTTTATTATATAAAGTATGTGTCCGACCTATTTTAGAATACTGCCCGTTTATTCTTAGCGGACTCAGACAAATTGACAAGCTTAAGTTAGAAGGAGTGCAACGGCAATTCACCTTAAGAATTCTTGGTTTAGAAAGTGGTCTCCAATACTATGAACGTTGCGACAGACTAAGTTTAGAACCACTCTGGAAAAGACGTCTTAAGCTAAACCTAATTTTTTACTACAAGCTAACTAATCTGCTCGTGCACTCCTCCGAGCCAATAATTAAACCTACCGCTGTCATCAGTTACAATCTTAGAAATCATCACAACCTCGCTGCTATAGAGCATTGTCAGAATTACATGCGGTATAATTTCTTCTTAAATAAGTTTTCAGTCATTTGGAATAGACTACCAGCTGATGTGCGCGATGCAAACACACTCGCAGTGTTCATCTCCTCAGTCACCAGACTGCTCAAAGATGACAGTGCACTTCTGCATCTGAATCCTACACCCACTTTTTCGTCCAACATAGATATTTTAAGTTCATTAAACGTGTAGTTACAACAAACTACAATTATAAATTTTTATATTATTGGAAGTACATGATAGACATTTTTACACAGGACAATAATATTAGTTCACACAATATAAAAGTTAGCATCACGGGGATAGTTAGTTAGTGCACCAAAATAACTATAATTACTAAACAGAATATAAATGGATATATACATATTGATCACTCCCTAAGTACTCCACTTGCTTTCTTTTGCGTTGTTGTTGTTTGTCTTCTTTTGTCTCTCACCATTTCAGCTTCCATTTGACCTTCTGAATGAGAATGAAGATATTTACCCATTTACAATGACAAATGATCTGCAAACATTATTGGCCCTATATCTCACAATTCCCTCGTGAATTGCGCATTGCCTTCACCAATGACGCACCCTGGATAACAGTTGTGAAATATACCTTTATACTAATAAAAAAGTATTGATTTATAATACTTCACGATTGTAACTTACAACATAACTGATCTTGTCTGCAAAAATAGCTTGCATTTCTTGAAAACACCCGTTTATAAGAAAATAAACTGTCATTATTATTAGTCTACCTTGAGTACTATTCACTTGTGATGTTACGAAGAAAATGCTGACAAAAGTATACAAGTGTATTACTTATTTTAAATTATTATCAAATTTGGATATAAATCAAGAATAAGACTCGATGCCGTACACACCAAAGTTATATGGAGGAATTACTTCAAGCTTTATTTTTTTCCCAAGTATTTGTAATCCATCCAAAACATACTTGGGTTTTTTTGTTAATGCGAAGACAATATTTCTATATTTCTTGATGTGCTCCATTGAATGACTAGTTATCATATTGTTCCCATAGACAAAATGACTGCAACCTTATAACTTTACCATGAACCAAATTTATGTAATTTAAATAATACTTATCCATGCCTGTAAAATTGATGTGTCCTACACAGGTAGGAAAAAATGTATTTTATTAAATTACTATTATTAAATATGTTTACTAATCGTATAGGTAATTTATCATATTGATGATGCCTGTAAACTGGCGTCCCTCATGTACAAAATGAGAATATACTGTTATTTATTTATTAGGTCTGCACCAAGTGGCTGTATTTTACTGTATTTGCTGTGGGTGTTTAAGAAGACCTGTGATGTTCTCTGACCTCATTTGTCAAAGTGACTGAGTTCACCTTTCAACCCATCCACATATAAAGAAGCCAATTTGTTGTGCTAGCTACTAAATGGTTCACTCAAGAGATGTCTCATCAACTGTTTCAGCAGCGGTGACTACGCCACTGTGATACACCGCCGCTGGTACTGTCATACTGAAACAGTCACATGTGCTGGTGGTTACTTCAGACAAAATAGCCAAGCACGGATGCTGATAGCACTATTGGCATCCTCAAAACTGCCTCTGCTTATATAACACAGTAAACTGTGAAAACCAATTCAACCACAGGAATGATTGTGGGTTATGCATAAGTTTAAAATCTACCCTTCGTTGTTAGATTAATATGATATGATATGATCACAACATCTATTGAGTCTCCAGCATAGCAGGCGAGGAAATCTTCACACTGATCAGCCACCACTGGAAACCTTGAAAACACAAGGGTCAAAGGACATGAATTAAGAGTTACCCTCCCCACGGCTTCATCTCATGATGTAGCAACTGATCCGCCAATGCTGCCGTTCGGCCTCTTCACCTCGGTACGCTTTGAACACTCAGATGTAGTAAGTAATTAAGGAGTTCAGAAGGACAGAGTAGATAACTGGGGAATTCGAACGGATAGAACGGCCAATCAAGTACGATCTACATCTTCTTTGTGATTTGTAAGGCTTTCTTTATCCACTGGATGATGAACACTCCTCCGCATGTTTCAATAGGCATTCCCCTGTTTACTTTCCCTCTATAGTGCTTTCGAATATAAAAGTTAATAAACACTATAAGTCTCCTTCAGTAGTACGGGTCGTCGTTAGGTAATTTAGCTATTATTTTCGTAGAAAAGTCGGTTTCGTCTATATTTTGCCTGCTATTTTTTTATAGCGGACTATAGTACATGCATCAGTTTTGTTCTTGGTTGTTTTTGGCATTTCTTTCTATCGCTAATGCATTTTATTTAGTTCAATATACTTTATTCATTATAGTGTCTCATTTGACAAACGTGGAAACTGACTTTAAAAACCCCACTGCTGTGGCGGTGAATTCTTAAAAAATTACCAAATGATGCTACCTGAATCTGATCGACAAGACCCGGAACTGTGGTTTCCTCAACTAAGGCACTACACTGACTGGCATGGCATCAGACCTGAAAGCACCATGTATAGGGACGTGTGTTCTCGGTTACCTAATGGGATTAGTTAGGGAATGCGAGGCCCTGTGTTTCACCCCTCAGTTAGCAGCCACATACAGTGCTTACGCGACAGGTGACATAACACCCCTCCGAGCCAGGAAAACAGCGCATACAATGATTGTCTCAGTGGAAGAACATGAGAGATAGATCCCCATCACGCTGCCTGCGCCACCTTCAGCAGCTTGTAGGTGAGGACAAGGCGGGAGATGCTGTAATGGGGCAAGGTTGGGTGAAGGCCCTTCCAAAATGTGTGTGAATGGCACTGGACTCTTAGTGCACTGGCTCCCTTCCTGAACAGTTGGCATAAATCGATGGTCGGAAGTTGGAGAAGAGACGGCTGAAAGATAGGCACGTGAACCATTTGATCATAAACAATCTGAGAACTAATGGCTAACTTTAGATCACTAAGAGCCAACTCAGTGCAAAGTAGATCATTTAACAGAGCATGTTCCAGACCGAAGGGTGGGCCTAAACAGACTGGGTCAACGGGCCAGTTCTGTTGATATCACTGGAGGTTCGGTGAACAGTCAGCAAAGTGCACACAACCATGCGTCTGGCTCAGACTATCCCACAAGCAACAGAGGAATGCTTAACCCTTTCTCAGGTGAGGACTACTGAAAAGGAGTATCTGAACAGTGGCCTATTCTACATTAGGGATGAAAACTCTGTCATAGACTTCTTGATTGATACAGGAGCTGCACTCAGTATCATACCGAAGGCAAAGATCAATCCGGAACGACAAAAGTCCCCGTGACACTGCAGTCCACCAATAATATCTGCGCTGAGACGTTTGGGCAGAAAAAATTGATCCTTGACCCCGCGTTTCAAAGACAGATTCCATGAGTGTTCACTGTTGCTGATCATCGATATCGACTTCCTGGAAAGATATGACTTACTAGTGGATCCTCGGAAGAGACGTTTAACAATGAAAGAAACCTTCTGGCATACGAACACTGAAGCGAGAAAACATCATTTGTACAATCTGGCCAAGTCTCCAGCGGTGTCAACCGAAAGTTTCCGGAAAAAACTAGCAGAATTCCCAACACTGATGGCAACCAACCCCGCAACTTCCAAGGGTTTCCCTAAACTTATTCAGACTATGGCGATATACAGCCCTAGTGTCCGCTCATGACAAGCCGAAAACCGAGAAAGCGTAACTTGATTACATGTTTTAGCTGGAGATTGCTCGGCACTGGAATAATTAACGAGCCTTGACGTTACACGTGGTGCCGAAGAAAAATTCAACCGATTGCCGTCCATGTTGTGACTGCACAGCCCTAAATAAGCAAACCATTCACGACGGGTACTCAGCACAAAAAATTTAAGAATTTACTAATAGTCTTCGATGCGCCATAATATTCACTACGATAAGGTCAGTTCGTGCCCATCACGACATTCCGGTGGCTGAGGAAGACATACCTAAAATGGCCACTACAGCCCCACTAGGGCTATATGGGTTTCTGAGGATGGCATTTGTTCCCCGGAACGCTGCATAATTGTCCAAAGTTATGTGGATCATTGCCCGTGAACTAATTCTCGTTAACGCATATATTTATGACCTGCTAATCGCCAGGCCGGAAATAGAAACACATGAATATTATATTTGGACAGCATCACGCAAACTAGAAGACAACGGTATGACAATCAATCAGAATAAGTGCGTTTTCAGAGTAGAGGCAATGGAATTCCTGGGCATGTCAGTGACTGCACATGGATCTCACCATTACCCAAAGAGGTGGATACCATCAAGCAGTGTCAACTAGCCACACCCCTCACAAAACTCCGGGCCTTTCTGCGTGCGATGAATTTCTGTCACCGATTTATACCCGAGTGCCCCCAAGGCTTTCAGTTATCAAGGGAGGCCCCCGATGCAATTGCACGGTTGAAAGAAGCGCTGGCGAAATCTCCAGCCCGGAAATGTCCTAATCCAGATGCCCCCTTGCATTATTGGCAGGTGCATCAGATAGGGCTGTGGGAGCAGCTCTAGACCAATTAGTGGAAAATAGCTGTGAACCAATGGCATTCTTCTCCAAATTGCTTAATCACGCAGAAAAGAGATATTATAATTTGGGCAGGGAGTTGCTAGCAATCTGCCCGGCTGCTAGACACTTTCGCCACATGAGAGACCATTAACAATCTACACAGATAGCAAGCCCCTCACTGACGCGCTCAACACAAAAGATGACAAGTATCCACCACGCAAAATTCGTCGTCTTGATTTCGTATTACAGATTATCGGTGATATAAGACACCTGAAGGGGGCGGAGAACCGTGTGGCTGATGCACTGTCCAGAATGTATCCAGAATACATCTCAACAAACCACGGCAGACTTCAAAGCACTGGCCGAACATCGAAACGACAACGAATAATTAAAACATATCCTCACTATGAATTACTTAAGTCCCGAAATTAAACAACTTTAACCCCCCATAGGTGTCAATTCATATGCTGCGACACAAAAAAGTATTCGCTCTCGCCTTTCGTCCCTAAAATTATACGTAAATCTATATTTAATCTTTACCCATGATTGTGCTGAAGAAGAAAAGCTTCGCCAAAATAATTTTAGGAAGGTATATTTGGCGAAACCCACATCGTGACGTTCAAAAGTGGATGAGACATTGCATGGCATGCATGGCGGGTACCATAAGGAAACATATCATTTCACCCTTGGACATATCCTCGCAATAAAAACTCTCTTCATCCGTATGCACGTGAGCTTTGTAGGTCCTTTTCCATGCTTGAACAGATTCACCTACCTGCTCACTTGCATCTAGGGTTCACCAATTTCCCTATGTCTGCACCACTTGCCGATATTACGGCTAAAACGTCAGCCACAACACGCGGTGGCCATGTTTGGTGTGCCTGTAACAGTAGCAGTTGACAGAAAAGCTTGATCTGAGTCGTATCGTTTTGAAAACTTGTAAGAGCTACTGTGATCACAGAATCCACCACACAACACATCATCCCTGAGCCACTGGGCTGATGGGAAGCTTTCGTCAGAGACTAAATGCAGCGCTGAAATCTTGTTCTAACCGCAATCACTGGACAGAATTCCTACAAGTGGTAATGCTTGGTATCCAGGCAACAATGAAAACTGATGACCAATGTTCCGCCGCCAAAACGGTATTCGGAAGCCCACTGAGACTATCTGGCGAGTTTATTGGTTCGAGTGCTGATAAGAACAACCTTAACTAGGCCACATATGTTGACATACTCCAATTACAAATTGTTAACGTGAGACTGATTCCCTGGCGAGAGCAACCAAGAGCGACATACATACCAAGGGACTTGGATTCCCATTCTCATATATAGGTGAGATGTGGTAAAACACAACTCCCCTCAGTCCACCATATGGAGGACTCTTCACAGTCATGGCAAGGTACCGAAAACGGTGCGACTCGACAGGATAATATGTTGTTGCAGCCCTTTTGCAATCATATACACATCGTGATGTTTTCTGTTCGCAATTATTACGTTCAGATATCTTGAGAAATAGTGAAGAGTGGACGCATCAATATAACGTCACAGAAAACATATCGCGTGCCACCCACTTAGCACCACAACGAAGCAACACATTCCGCAATGCTTATGAATGTCTCAGAGGTCACATTTTAGAAATGAACCAATGAAATACGGATTCAGCTCTACTGGAAATAAACGAGATGAAACATTGGTTAGACAGTGAATTACTAAATGAACCACACGATATACTAAGAACACGATGCCCAACTATTAACCGCTTATTCCTGTAAAGTTTTTAGTGTTATCATTTCCTTGCTGCATACATACATAATACAAACATATACGTCCCAACTGTTGTTATACTTCATTTCCACTCGCATGCTTAGGGGCGAAAGCTTAATTCAAACTTCGGTTAACTGTTTTATGATGGAAATAGCTTGGAAACCAGTTGGAAATGAGGGCGATATCCGTCTTACTTAGGTTACTGGTTCTTAGCATATATTAATAACCGTGACTAATAGAATTTATCACTTATAATATGCCATCTCTTAAAGGATTGACTATACTGCAATTAAATTTCCTTTTGTCCCATGAACGATTTGATATCCTAGCCGAATACACGCGAAGTAGCCCAATGATTATACGTTTACCATGCTCGTTAACTGTCAACTTAATAAAGTCTGATTTAAAAAAACATTAGCTCATACTAGTAGCTGTGTTCGACCAGTTACATTTCAACAGTAATCGGAAACATTTAAGGAGTTGCTCGTTTATATTTCCGGAAGTTTACTTCACAAGAGAAAACAACTACAAATTGTTCGGCATGCATGCCCCAAGACTAAAAATGTGTAGGATAAGGAAGGAAAAATTCCTTATAACTGGATTCTAAACTAATGTAACATATCCCTCAATTAAGCATGCAACTCATGCTGTTATTCACACAAATCAGTTAAGCACGTTAATACATTTTTCGGGAACTTCTGGTGGCACCGTAGTGACAGAAATTGGTTTCAGCACGTTAGAACATGCAAAACGCCAAAATAGCATAAGTTTCAACAGGAAACTGAAGAAAGAAAAAGCATAGCCGGTTGACGTAGAATCCCACCACGACCCTGAAACTGTATACACCGCCTCTCGCAAACTAGCCCCTGCTTCAGTCATAATAATATATATTTTCCTATCAATGTAGGACACACCAGTTGTACAGGCATGGATAAGTATTATTTAAATTACATGAATTTGATTTATAGTGAAATTACATGGTTGCTGTCCTCTCTGACATCAGTTAGTGGGCACATTCTGATAGTTAGTCGTTCAATGGAGCACATAAAGAAATATAGAAATATTGTCTTCGCATTAACAAGAAAAACCCAAGTACGTGTCGGATAAATTACAAATATTTGGGAAAAAAATGAAGCTTGAAGTCAATTCCTCCATATAACTTTGTTGTGTGCGGCATCGTATCTTGTTTTATGTTCAAATTGTGTATTAATTTAAAATGAGTGATTAATTTTTATGATTTTGACATCACTTTTTTGCAAGTATTACCAGATGTGAGTTCAACTGAATGCAGATTAGTATTGGTCATTGTCAAGCAGATTTGTTTTACTGCACTCAAGTCACCCATAGCCGGCCATTTGTCACAGCATGGTTGCTCCGTACGAGTAAGTTGATAAACACGTAGAAAGCTATATAAAAACCATTTTAGATCGTTGACAGTGCTTGTATAAGATGCTGTACAGCGTCTAGTTATGGTGACAGTGGATTTCATCAAGGATGCTGAGCCATTACTAGCCAAACCTTGAGGAATGATATATGAGTAAGTGACTTCAATTGTTTCTCAGCTTCAGTCGGAATGTAGATCAATGCAACTTGTACTACAAAGTCAATTAGACCATGCAAATACCCGCCAGATAAATCATGTGGCGCCGCTTCAAAAAAGAGATATGTCATATAATCTCTCTGATTAATGGACGTTCGTGTGTGTGACTAGTTTTCTGCACCACTGTGCTTAAAAATGATAGTTTGAATCCTCCGGTTATTTGCTTCAATATTACGAACTGTGCGTCAATAATTTGGGTAATTATTTTTAGACGGTCAGTGATTAAATATTCGCAATTTCGCCCACTGGTGCATAATAATAATTTATATTTCGTATAAACTGATGTTTACAAGAAATGCGTGCAGAATTTCAAATTGTTCGATAATGATACAAGCTATCGGAAAAGATTCTTATAAATGTCAAATTGTAAACCCTTGAATAATGTCACCAACGAAGTCGAGCCACAATCCAAACTTCGTTCGGTTTCATGCCGATAGCTATGGTAGATCAGTGGATAGAGTATATTTGGGTAAGTGCTATGCCACCATGTGATTAAAAGCTATTTCGGGAAGAGAAGAACGTCCCGGGAAACTGCAATTTGGCATAAAATACAATTATAGATATTACATCATTGGATGTACATCTACAAGATATATACAAGAAGAAGGTGAAGACTCCTTGGAACGATAGCAGACATTTGCAGTGTTTTGTGCTAACCATATTGGTCTAAGCATGGAAACCATGACGTTCTGTTCAAACATTGGTGTTGTTGCGTTTTTAATCAAATCAACCAGACTTTAGACAATCAACGTATATGAACAAAGAACGGGTTTTTGCTTTAATAAGGGCCTAGGCAGTTAAGATAAGATAGACTATAATAGTGCATAAATGAAAATAGTAGCAGTAATGTAATTATAGTAACGAAAAGAGAATTAATCGACAAATTAAGTATCCCTATACCACCCCCGTCTTCCGAAAGGAAATAACCGAGGATCAACCTGAAAGCTCAACATCTGCCTTCTGAGCCTGGCTGACCAAGTTTGGGGCAGTGGCTTTTTGTCATTAAAGTCCTCTATGGCCACTTTTATGCTGTATTATGATTGTTTCCGGTAGAATATCAAGAGGGAAACCACTGATTGCAGCCATTTTATTGGGAAATATTCGCCATCTCAGTTGGAACCCGTGTCGCGTCCGTGTTGTTACTCCATCTTTAGCACCTGTCAATGTTGGTAAACGTCGGAGGAATGGCCGATGACCCTGCCAATTCAAACTGGCTTCCTTTTGTTTGGGGCGGGAATCACTATTGTGTCTCTCACGTTTGCTAGTCGGCTGAAGACCGGAGCAATATTATAAGAAACATTGGTGTATACTGTATTGATGTTTGTCTGTAAACCTTTTATCAGCATACTTTATTAACCAAGTTTAAACTTGATGGTTGTATAATCAAATCTGAGATATTGGCCTTTTATTGGCTTAGAAAAGCGTTTCGATGTTCCGGTCTTTTAGTATCGGTCGTACTGAAGTCCGTTGGGTTATCAGGTACCTGTCTAGCGTTCCAATCCAATATCCTGATTACGAGCTAGTATAAACCAGTGATTTCTTTGAGCTCGCTTCTTGATTGTAAGGTAGAGGTTCCAGATCTTCGGTGAACTTATGCGTAGTAAATCCCGCCACTCGACTGCTTTAGCTCTGGTAGACTCCAAGAGGAGTGGTGCGAGGATTGGTCAAGATTGTGGTTTGTATTGTGCAGTATGTTAGGACTCAGCTGCTGCCATGAATGGAGTTTGACCTAACACCCGTCGGTCATTCGGTATAGTCATAAAAGTAGAATAGTAATAATAATAATAATAATAGTAGGTTGTAGTGTAGATAATATAGGTTGAGATAAGTGAAATAATAAAGGTGAAATAATAAAGAAAGAAAGAAAAGATAGAGTGGTCGGTACAGTGGGAGAAGACAAGACGGGTCGTGGGGATTTAGCTTGTATGCTTATCCATTGACAATGTGGTTTCAAATTTTAAGAGGGTAAGCCATTGAGACACAAACCATGCATTTCTGCATGATTGTCCAGCTTCCGCTTAAAAGTCTCCACAGATGGAGCTGTAGTTACGGCCGCCGGTAAAGCGTCCCAGAGGCGGCAAACTCTAAGCCAAAAGAAATGTGAACGCACTCGAGTCTTTGGTCTCTGGTGTGCTATCCTTAGCGGGTTACCTCATGGAAGCCTATAATCACTTAATGGCAGGATGCTCTTATTAGGATGGGCCTGGTCATTTAAGATCTTATAGACGGTGATGAGGTCTCCCCTGTGACTACGGTAACTAAGTGTGAAAAGACTTAATTTCTTCAGTCTTTCCTCATATGATTTGTTGCGGAGGCCGATCACCCATTTTGTCGCTCGTCTCTGGACACTTTCTAGCATGTTAGCATCCCTTTTGAGTAGCGGAGGAGCAATGATATTATGCACCTCAAGGAGTGGCCGCACGTATGTCGTATACAACGTTAGGAATAGTTCAGGAGTAAGAGCTCCCAGCTGCCTATGCATAAAGTGTAAAGTGGCGTAAGCTTTGGCGACGTCCCTCGTGTAATTTACACTGTTGTCTAGCTTTTCTGTTAAAATAAGGCCTAGATCGCGTTCTGATGGCACACAACTCAAGTTCTGGCCACCAAGGTTGTAATTTGCACTCTGTGACCTGCCGGAATGAAGTTGCACTACTTTGCACTTCTTTAAGTTGAAAGGCATTCCGTTAGCCAGAGTCCAGTCTCCCAGCGTTTGCAGGTCAGCCTGCAATCTGTCGGAGTCTTCCGATGAGTTTATTGCTCTCCAAATCTTTACGTCGTCAGCGTAGAGAAGCGCAGAGCAATTCAGTTGACAGGGCAGGTCGTTGATAAAAGTCAAAAACATCAACGGCCCTAAGATAGAACCCTGAGGAACCCCTGATGCCGAGGTGTGCCAGGATGATCGGATGCGGTTGACTTTGGTGCAGAATTCTCTCTCGCCTAAATAATCTTCCAGCCATGCAAGAAGTGCTCCAGAAACACCCGCTTTGCTTATTTTGTGAAGGAGCAGACCATGGTGAACTGTGTCGAATGCTTTCGCAAAGTCGAGAAAGATCATATGGACTGGTACCTTTACATCCCATGATAGTGTCCAATCGTTCCAAGCTAGTAGAAGATTCGTCACACAGGATCTTCCCCTCCTGAAACCGTGCTGTGCTTCATGGAGTAGGTTAGTCCCGTCGAAGTATTTTCTCATGTGGTCGTCAATGAGACTTCATATCTTCGATATCACTGGGAGTAGCGCAACTGGTCTGTAACTGGTCGCGTTCTGCCGGTCATCACCCTTGAATATAGGGGATAGGATGGCTCGTTTCCATTCACATGGAAGTTTCCCTACATCAAAGGAGTGTTGAAACAGATCACTTAGGGGTTGGCAGAGATTTTCTGAACACTGCTTCAGGACGGATGGTCTTATGTCATCGCAACCTGCAGACTTTCCCGAAGCCAACTTTCCCAATTTTACGAGTACCATAGCCGGGGTAATTTGAAATGTACCCAGCAGGTTTTCGCACGTTGGTCTTGCATTGTAATCTTGATGTTTTGTGGGGGTAAAATCCTCGTTACTGTTCAGTTGCCTGTGAAAGGCTAGACTGAATGTCTCTGCCATTTCAAGACTAGTAAGAGATTTCCCATCAGAACCCACTATATTGCAAGCTCCCTGGTTGGTCGGTTTTCTTTCAGACATAAACCTGTATAGGCTTTTGGGGTTCACGAGAAGCTTATTGGCGAGGTTTCTCTGAAATGTCCTTCTATCACTCCGGACTCGTATGTTACACCGATTCCTGAGTTCGAGGTACTCTTCATGTTCGGGTTGACTCTTCGATACTCGCCACGCAAACCAGGCTTTTCGCTTCGCCTGCAGAGGGCGTTGTGTCCCCCTTTTTAGCCATGAACGTTGCTTTCTAGCTTTAGGTGTGACCAAAGGAACAGTGTCTGAGATCGCCTGGTGAATGATCTCCTTTACCACTCTCCAGCGTTCTTCTACTGTAAGCTCTGTCCAATTTTTTGGCCAATTTGCTTCAGACAAAAGTCTTCGCATTTCGGTGTAATTGGCTTTGTTATAACACAGATAGGGCTGTGTATTGTCCCACTGTAAACGCTCGCGGAGGACTATGTCGAATGTTATGACCGCGTGGTCACTACTACCTATGGGAGTCGTGATCTGAACGTTTTCCACTAGTAGCTGGTCACTAGTGAGCACGTAATCCAGTCTGGAAGACTTCCCATCTGGGCCCCATCTAGTATCCATTCTGACATTTTCGGTGAATCCGGCCTCCGTGATGGTATGCAGCAGATTTCGATCAAATCTGTCCTGGGCACATCCCGTCATCAAGTTAAGAGATGGGGCATTGAAGTCTCCGGCTATGACAATTTGATCATAACCCATGTCATGTGTCGCTGAAATTGCATTCAGCAGTACCTGGTTGTGGTCTGCTCCACATGAAGGTGATCTGTAAATGCTGCCCACTAGATACTTACAGTACCCAACGGTGAAATGGCACCATATGGAGTCAGGGAGCTCAATGAGGGGAGGGTCCATTGCTTGGACACATCTGAGCTGTTTGTCGACGTATATGGCGACTCCACCTCCTTCTTTCAGATCACTATCTCGCCTGACAAGGACCATATCATTTATACTGACTTCTCTGTCTGTCGCCGTAGGGGTTAGCCAGGTTTCCGTCAGTATTATGATTTTGGAGTTCAGCTGTGATTGTAGGTATCTAAGTTCAGCTATTTTGCCTCTTAGACCTCTCACATTACTGTACAGGCAACTGGTAGTCAGTCTCACCACGTCCCCGTATTGGGGGGTGGTTGACGTGATGTGGGCTGTCGGTTGAGGAGTTATCCTACGAACTAGTTGGCCGATTCCCCGGGAACCGGCCTGTTGGCGTTTTTTTCTTCTGATTCAATCGGAGCACTTGGATGACACTGGCTATCATCGTCCGTGCTGCACCGCTGTATTGTGACTAGGGGTTGGGGATGCTCTATGACAACGTTTTGCTCTCTCCTTTGGGTACGAGGCCGGCTCTCGCAGCAGCGAATGTGTCTGCTGACCTTGTCCTTGGTCTCGTACCATCTCTGGAGAGCAGTAGTCAAGTGGTCTCGGGAGCTGAACTTTACAGCTAACAGACGTGGGGTGTTAATTGACATTAGGTGAGTGGGTCGAGGCAGTCTAAAAATAGAGACAGCCCCTGAACTTCCCAGACCCATCTGGGATGCCAACCATCTCCATTGCTGGACATCGTGACAGTGCTTCTCACAAGCGTTCCCGGTTTCCAGTTCGGGAATGCCGTGAACAACCATGGAGGCAGAAGGAATAAGCTCTGGCGACTCCCTCGCCATCTGTCTTTCCTTCCATGGCCTATCTGGCCTAACACGTATATTGCAGGTCCTCCCTATAGAAAGGACTTGGGAAGTCAATAAAACTTTTTCGGCATCTTCGGCAGAGCCTAGTGTTACCCTCAGTGGGGATGGTTTGCCTTGAGGAGCAGCAGTGCCCTTATACAATCTGCACAGTTTTACTGGTTGGATGTCCAGACCCAGTGTGCTACATAAGTTGGACCACTGTTCCTGATCAAACAGGGCCCTGTTTTCCAGCAGACTACTGCTACAGTCTGGTACATTAAAGAGGATAACGCAGTTTGATCGACTGACCGTGGATTTAGGTTCGGTCCTCGCACATTTGTCATCCCCCTTAAGACCGTTTTGTTTCGTCTGGTGCAACTGGGTATTATTATGTGTCGCAGTGCTGTGGCCACTTTTACTGGTGGACGGTAAGGGTCTTTTCCCAGCGACAGGTACCCTTGGTTCTTCAACCTCTGTGTCTGGGGCAGTTATGGCAGGAATTGCAAGTATAACCGGTGTGGATTTTGGTATCCCCGATTTACATGCAATTGTGCTGTTTTCTGAGTTGGTGGGAGTAAAACGTTTCACGTTTTTTCCTGATATCTCTATGCCATCTGTAGCTTTCGAGGAACTACACGAGGCTGCATTAGGACGGCAACTTGGGCATATGTACCAGAACCATGGGCATGGGTTCTTACGCATAAAATCGTAATATACCTTTGGTACTCCGGTGTCACATCTACAATGTACCCATTGCTTACAAAAGTTACATTCGAAAGCAGAGTCTGCTTGTTCGACAGTAGAATTGCAGACCTTGCAATCGTCTGCCTTCTTGGGGAACGTTTTCGTCGTCTTGCGACGTCGTGAACGTTTCTTATTGGCCTTCCTGTTTGTTTCAAGGCCTACTGTGGATATAGGTGTCATACTATTCACCTGTTTGCTTAGTTTGGCTGAAGCTCTGTTGACTACGGTGTATGGTCTCCCATTACTTATCTTGGGGTGAGAATCTATAGTCATTTTACTCCTAAAATAATACCGATGATTAAGTGATAAGAGACAGTGGAGTTTTGTCCAATAGACTGACGGCAAAAGACAGTAGAAAGCACTGAACAGAAAGATAAAGTATATAAGTAAAAGCTTTTGACTTTACCTGTAACTTTCGGGTTATTCGGCTTCATAACAATCACGTAACAGACCAACAAGTCCTGTATATTTGAAAGAGTGAGGGGGATGTTGCTACAGAAGTAGCACCTGAAGCTTGGGCAGTAGTTCGAGACAGTGGGAAGTACCAAACACAGGCTCGGTGAAGAAGAAATGGTTGAATAAAATTCGCCGGATAGGAAGATCAGGTTTCCCAAACGAATTATTCACAAAAGTGGATATTTCCTGTTAGACGGGAAAATGCACGTCGTATTCAAGGAGCGCGCGTTGATATTCTGGATAGTTAGCTTCTAACAGTGACAATAATTCGTGATAACGTTATTGACAGCATCATATATGACTTTATCGCATCCATCGTTAATCAGTACTTCCGTCCATTTACTGTGTCCTATCCTGTAGTGCCAGCTTCTGTGGATTTCGGGTAGCAGCAGATGGCCTAGGCCTGGGGCTTCCTTACCATTATTGCTTCCATCACGTCTTGACTTTCAGTGGGTTTGGAGCATGTGGAACAGTTACCAGGCTAAGACGTCCTACTCGTTCATGATTAGCCTAAGACAGCGATATTGACAATGGAAGGGGGACAGGTGTTCACCAAAGTGTCATCCCAATGGCCGCCACGTGGCGTCAAATGTGCGATCGCCTGAGTTTTTGGGTCGAATTATATTGCAATACTGGGTGGACCTAGACAGACCCAGTTCTCGAACTAGGAGCTTCACTTTTCTTGGACCGACTTGGTCGGTCTGTGTCACTGAACGTGTAGCGTTAATGAGCGCTAGGCATTTACAGCAAGGATTCATAGCGTACTACTCGAGTTCAAAATCTGATTTTACTAGCGTGTTACAACTACTCCGGTTATTGTCATTGGAACATTGTTCAAACGGCGGTATTTCAACTAGGCGTTTTGGTGGCATATTTAACGCCTCTGAGAGCGTTCCTAGGCAAATGGTAATTGGTTTGTGTGGTTTTTGCTTCTCTTACTCTACTCTCTTTCGTGACCGTTGTACTGAATTATTTTGACTTATTATGTAGGAGGTGTATATGGTTGTTCGGCGTAAGAAGACAAACATTCACCTAAATGCCAAAGAAACGAGTCTCGTCCTGGAGGTGAAGAAAATGATTGAAGGAATTCTCAAAGTTAAACCTGAGGACCAGTTACTTTTGAAGCACCAAACTGAAATGGAAGACGAAAAGACACTTAGCTATTATAACCTGAACAGTCAAACCGCAAGGGCCCATACACCAGCCACGTTAGGATTATGTTTACGTGATCCAGGTAAGTCCGTACTGAAGAGCAGTGAAAACATGTGCCAATGAAATTTAGCCATTTTTTAGCTTCCATGAGCAGCCTGAGCGTCCTTCCAAAATTTTGTTATGAGACCTGTAATCCAGCAGTTCTGGTGTTATGAATTGTGACTGTTTGTTAAACGCCAATACATCAATCTCCTACATATCTGTTTTTCAAGCTTCTGACTCGTCTTATTGTTTATTGTATTTGAATAACCAGTCACTTGCAAGTATTAATCACTAAGTATGCTTGGTTTTTCGTGCTAAGGGAAGTACATAAAGACCATCGATATTTTCATAGGATAAAATAGTGTAAAGTACGTGCCACGGTGACTTTTAGTGAGGATATTCTGTGGTTCTGATACTTGGAAGAATGAGAACATACTGCGGGTCTTCATTTATGCACCATAACAATTTTTATTAAGAGTGGTTGACAAGTTTCGGATGATGTAAATATTACAGCTTTTGGTTGTTAACGTAGTATTGTGAATCTGGTTTACATCTTTTTGTTCATTTGAAAAGTGTTATCTGGATCCTCTCAATATTGAGTTATTTTTAGCGAGATTCATAATCAGACTTACAATTTGGATTTTATTCTACAACTTTGTAACCAAAACAACTAGTTGCGGAACTTTTGTAATATTTATTTTTAAAAACTATGGGGTTTTAGTTGCTTGGATTGGCTATGTTACTCAGACTAAACTGTTATATCGTGGTATTTTTAATCAAGATAAACATGAAGTTATTCCGTCTGTTTTTATTGACGACTGTATATATCGAATATTTTAGAGATAGCTGTCGCCACCGCAGTCCACAGTCACTAAATACGATTTCCAGTTGACATCGTGACAGTTAATTGAAGATAGTACTTAAATTGAAAATTGTAGATGTGGTTGACTGTAAACACAGTGTTGGTGAAGCTGTTTGTTAAATTTCACGTAAATGGTTCATAATTATGGTATGTACTCTATTTTCATTCGTTTTTGGCTCTGTTATAATTTTATGGATAAGGTCGCCTATCTACTTTCAAATAATTACAGACATGCTGAAATGGCGGAGGTACCTGTTACTGAAGTTGCTCCATAATAGGAGGGTCAGATTATCAGCAGCAGAATCAAAAGGGTTTCTCTACAGTCACAGATTTAACATTTAAGTTTTAATGTCGTTTAGTTGTGGTGTCATGCTGGGTACTCATCATTAGCCGACATTAATTTTTCCCTTGTTTATACGTCTAAAAACTGCCTATGCTCAAGATAAACAGACAGTTAGTGTGGAAGACAACCTTTGGATCTGAAAGTTACACAACTAACTGTGAGTTCGAGGTCAAAACAGTTTCAAAACCCTATTAAGGGTCTGTGTGATCGGTCCCTTCCGAATACATCTTTATTTATATTCGGTTCCCATTACTCTATTGACAGTTGTAGAGTGTGCCCAGAGGAGTTAGGAGACGTTAGTCCCCCCAAAATGGTGTACATAAGAGTAAAGGCCATATGGTCCTATTTTGTTACTGACAATCATAAAGATGTGATGTCTCAATTTTCACACATAGACAATAAGACGGCAATTCAATAATGATTCCAGTTTTAATCATTAATTATGGCACTTTATGCTTGCCCATACTAAAATTATTTGGTGTTTCTAAATATAGATGAACGATTCAAACAGTGGTAATACGAATACTGTTTCATGTCAAGCGACTTCTGGCAGAGGTGGACTGTATATATATGTTTCATTTTGCACCTCATAAACACACAGTTCTTTGTTTTTGTGAGATACGTATATTGAATTGGCTTATTTATCACTCTGACCTACTCGCTCTGAGCACTAACTTCTTCTTAGGTCGAATTAATCGAAATTGTTCTGGAAGACAGTTAAGCAATTTTTAATTTGGTAATATGTTCTGCTCACTTAAGCTGTGCTACCCGGCTATGTATATGCCATACAAACTTGTCAACTTATAAGTTTGCTAGCGTTTTCTTAAGGTAGTTAACATTTCTGAAAGGACCTTATAAAGGTAGGGGAAAAGAATGCCATGAAACAACAATGGATGAAGATTTACAGGAGAGAGATAGAGAGAGTAGTTAGGTGGATGACAAAATGTAGTAAATCCGTCTACAATATTGCGAAGTTTATAGGCCATTTTGCCAACAGTCTTCAACCATTAATTTGTAGCATCTCCAGGATCTTTGTCAGGTAGTCTGTATTTCCTCACATGGTTCAGATCAATCATCGAAGACTTTGTGGATTGATGCTACATTTTGTTCTGACTAGTCCGAGCCAAGTGCATCACACAGAATAGTAATTTAATTTTTCAGTTTTGTGTATAGTGTTAATGTCTTCTCATGTCATTATTCAAATTTCGATTTTCTTAAAACTCTGAGATCTAGTATTGTTTAAATTTGATGAGAAATGGTCATCGTGCACCAAAAATAAAAAAGTATTCATCCATGTACAACCGCAGTATACGTAGGTATTTACATCTACTATCTAAATAAACTGTTATGAAACAATCTAAGTAGCATTAATTTTGACTTTTACGATCTATGGATTTTCGCTGTCATGTAAAAATGTCTAGCTGTGAAACAAATTTTCAAATTCTCAACATCTCTTATAGCGGCTGCCTTTTGTAACAGTCAGTTTACGTATCAAGTGGCATTGCACACTGAGTTATGTTGATTCATTTCGTTGATTGTATCATGGTATGCGATTTGCGCATAGACTCCTTGACTGAGTGATCGCAACATAGAACTTTGCACTGAAGTGCAGCAGTTCAAGTTGCCACACCCCATTTGCTACACAAAGGAAAACTAAAGAAAAAAAACGAGATTCTAAAGGATGGTAATAAACAGGAATATGAGGAAGAAATAATAGTAGCATGGGAAAACATGAGGGTTTATTGGATTTGAAAGATTTCAAAGAGTGAATGCATCTGTGCCATTGAAAACAATCCTCAGTCATATCACCAATTGTCTCCAGTCATTGGTTCTTATCACGTCAAGGGCGCTAGCCATGAAGCCCCTACACCTCCTGATGTGGCTTAAATTAACTGTCAAAGATTTCATGGACTGGTTTTACCCCGCCCTCCCTATCTCCAAATTGGATAGGCAGCATACTTGGTTTGCTGGTCATCTGAGGTAAACATTTTACTGTCGTTACTTCCCTGTAGGACCTGCAGGAACATTAGTTCCAATCAGTGTAGCTCGTTGGGTCATTGCAATATGCAAGCCTGACTATACCACGTCAAGGTAGCAGCTGTCGGTCGGGTTATAGACTCCTTCCTTATAATCTTTTGCGTTTCTCCTTTTCATCTTGTTTTTAAGTATGGAATATGAAGGTGGTCAAATTTAGTGTATTCTAATAAGTTACTAAAATTCCCAACAACTCATGTTTAGCGGTTCGCTTACACTTAAATAAGTACTTATCCATAGTGTTTACCATGAAACCTGTGAATATCATTATTCTTGACTTTAATATTTGTTGTATATTTACTGTCCCATTGTTTTTACAGCAATTACCTATGAATATAATTTAATTTATTCGACTTGAACTTTACAGTTGGTAATTGAAATTATATTCTTTTGTTTTATAAAACTGAGAATTTCTGATTGGGGTATAGGATTTCTACTGGATTTTTCTGATCTCTAAGTGTAGTTTCTTCCTTCATCCCTTTGCATTCCGAGTGGAATGTAAGACTTCAGTCTTGAGGCTTGAAATTTGAGAAGTGGTTGTGGTTTTTCATGATGTGGTGCTGTAAACCTCGTGCTCAACCTTTCCTCTTCCCCCAATGTATTAGTGACTAATGGAGGTATAGGAGTGTTTCGGCCGGGAATCAAACCTTGAGCCCCGAGCTATCATAGTATGAAGGAGTTAACAAGATAGGTAACATCACATTTCAACCTGTTTTGACTAGCGCTATTGTCTTGCATTCTTTATCTAGGGAAACTGTACAACTTTAATCACTTGTTTTATTTGCTTATTTTGCCTATTTATCGATTTTCCTACTTGTTTTCCTTTATAGCCACTGAAAAATTCGAGATATTGGATATAACACCCTATTCAAATCCACCTGAATTACCAGAGGTGATGCGATCTCAGGAGAATCTACCACCACAAAATGCTCCAGAACCAGCAAAACCATAGAATTTTCCTTTTTGAAAAAGAAGAATATCGCTTCAGAAGATAGACAATAATCTATCTAATTGGTCTTTTTCGATCAAAAAAAAATTGTATCTTATCCTATTTGTAGGCCATGACTACTTTCTAGAGTTATCAGTGTCTTCTCACAGTTTGGTTCGGTTCTTGTGTGCGTGTGTGTAATATAAGCCCGGTTTGTGCTTTACCAGTCTGTTTCCAACAGAAATTTATTTTACTTCGAAGCGATTACATTCAACCCAGCCTATCCATCATTATTAACAAGTTACTTGTGAAATTTCACTTGGTGATCATATTGATGATAATAATAAGAGTAATGACGGTGTTGATGGTAATAACAATACAATTTTGCCTAGCATCCTTCTTTATACTATTGTAAGCTTGTGCATAAATTTGTACACGTACGTGATCAAGAATTCAGTATCTATACTCCTTTATTTTTCTTCTCCTCCTCCTCCATGTTTTAAATCAGAACTAGCTTTGATCTTTGTATTTCTCTTGTTATTCCTCATTTTCGTCTACTTCACCTTTTTTTTCTCTATAGTACATATTATAATGTTACCTATTCATCATTAGCTTGTTATGCTTTCATTACTGATATTTTTTCTTAAAGAATATCTATTTTCTTTCCCTTCCTCTGTTTCTATCTCTCTGTCAGTGTGTGCGTCTCAATATAAAGTACTTCAATTGTTTGTTCTTGTTCAAGGAATTCCACTGACGTCGGTAGTGGTGGCTGTTCAGTGGTAGAAAGCTTACCAAGCATTGATTTGATCTGAGTTTGATTCCCGGCTGATGCGCTCCTAAATGTCTCTTAAGAGTTGAATGTAGAATCCGTAGAGAGAGGGAGGGTTGGATGTGTGTGTGTTTGTGTGTGGCTAGCAACCCTCACCCTATAAAAATATCCACCACTGCTGCCGAAACTTCAGAGTTGCCTCCAAAGCCTCAGGATGGTCGGGGGTGGGTGCCTTGCGCTGCGGGTTGGCCACCCCTCCGCACACCTCTTGAAATGCTCCCATATGACCGGGCATCTTACATAGTCTCTCCTGAGGAAGTCCTGCTCACTGCCTTCACGTGGCGGAGGTGTTTTTCACCAAAGTGAGAGGGCGAAAGCGGATGCCCGGCGCTCTTCACCGGGTTGACTGTCCATTGGACGACAGTCTAGGGGAGATGGCTAAACCCTGATTCCAAACCTCCAACGACTGGCGTATGAAGCTCACTGGAGCTCACCGGCAGACGTATGGACAAAGGGCTTGTTGGATGTCTGGCCCCATTCAAAAGGGCGTATGAACCGAACTCCGGTCACCGGCTGCCAATGGATAGTGGACTCCCTACTCCACTCCTACTGCCTTGTAGGTCACACTTGGTTGTGTAAGGGCTAGAGCTGCACTCTCAAACAAAAGGCCGAGCGATTCTGGGGACATCACTCATACCAAATTCCCATGAAACTTCATGAACTCTCTTCATCAGATCACCGCGCCTGGGCAGCGATGATTCGAGATGTTCATGAAGCCGGCTCATCCTTCCGTAGGAGATAGCCGAAGTAAAGTAAAGTAAGTGAACTTCAGAGTTCGAAGTTGAAGCCATTGTATTCCATTTAGAATGCAGAGGGAATGAAAGAAATGTAGTTCGAAGCGCTGGTGTGTTTTAGGTGCGTATAGCACGTTTTTTTAAAAGAAGCATATAATGGTCATAGTTTAGGGACATTTTGCTTCTACTCAGTGTTACATTTTTATCTCACGTAACTTCTGTGTTATACACAAGAGTATATCTTTCTAAGATAATTTTAACAATTGGGAGTTAGGTTGCTGTTGTTGTAATTCAATTGTTTTAGTAGCTTGAAAATCCCCATTGAGTCATATGAAAAAGAGAAGACGTTCAGCGAAGAGACTCTTTTCGACAGCGAATTCATTCACATAGCTGTACAATCGCATTTATATATAATTATTTGTGTGTGTGTGTGTGTACATGAGGTTTGTCAAGTTTAGATAATTGATTAGTTAATACAAGAATGATGTAATATAGAAACGAAGTTAATCAGACAGCAACTAAAGTAATATTGAGTTAGTAAGTTGGATGACGTAACATAAATGACTAGAAATTGAGCGCTGTTCAAGTCAGTAACAGTGGTAATGAAGTGTAGAAATTGAATCGGGTGAGGGTACAGAACTAGAAAGTTGAAAATGTAAAATATTACAATTGAGAAGACAAAACAATACTAATGAAGAGACAGAAAAAGTAGATTAGGTAGAATTTACTTGTCGGGTAATAAGACCGATTACGTCCATTGCAAGTGTAGTGATTGAACGAACTTCTGTATGCAGAGTTCAGGATTTAGCAAGTGAATCGCCATTGCTTCTGCAGTTTGAAGTAGTCTGATTCGTACACCTTTAGGAAGACTGCTTCTTACTCTGTAGACGACTTTGAAGTTTGCTTGCGGTGTAACTTGGTGTCCGGATTCTATCCGATGTTCTAAGATGGAGCTGCAAGGGCATCGATTTTCTCCTTTGTAAAACCATGTTGGTAAGTGTTCGGTGATACGTTTGGAAAGCGAACGCTGGGTACGTCTGACATACCTGGCTCCACACGAGCAGGTGAACTGATAAATACACATTGATGAGGCCATCAGTGGTAGCTTATCCTTCACGTTCACATGAATCATAGGTTTTGTGGAGAAGGTTAGTCGTAGTTCAGCTGCGAAGGTCTTCTTAGGTGAGCGCGACAGTCGATTTTTTAGTGTTTCCGCAGATATATCTCCATTGAATTGAAGGTTCATTTAGAGTAGTTTTTTTGGGGACGCTAAGCATAGGCGGCTTTTGTGGTCTAGGATTCATGGATTTTGCAATAAATCTTTCTGGATAACAATTCTCGACGAGGATTCTCTTGAGATTGTCCAGTTCATTTTCTATGGTGTCCGGGGTGCAAATTCTGCGAACTCTGTTTTGTTTTTGTTTGTTTTAATCAGTTTTCCAGTTCACTTCATTTTGCTTTGAAAAAAAACTCACCAATAATTAAATATTAAAATTGTCAGGGGAACTTCACAGTTCACTTCTTTGTCCGTCATTTGTATTGTCATTATCGATCACTTTACTGTGCTAATATCGAATGCTACGTTGCATCTTGGAATCGCCTGGAATATCAAGTCTGATTATGAATTGACTTCAGTTAGAGAGTTATTGAGGTCCTGAGAGTTCTGGACAGTTGTTTCGTCCCGGTTTGTAACCATCAGACAGTAGGTACCCCAGGACCTTCAAGTTAAAAGGTGAGCCCGTTGACCAATCAGCCATTAAGGACGGAATCTAATGGACTGTCAGTTAGGATATCTGCCATAGCACCAGGCAATGTCATTAACGAGTTTTTGTCCTTACACCTAACATGGTGGACGCCACTGGTCACGACTTCTCACTAGAGATCCAGGCAATTCTGTCCTGTAGAGTCAGTCACTAATCAGGTTTCAGGGAACAAGTAGTAATGAAATACCGATTATGTTGAAGTTATAATCAAAGAGTCATTCCACTTTTTCTCGTTTATCAGTTATTAATTGATTTATTGATTTGCTTATGTTTGACTGACCGGTTGAGTTCCACCATAGAATTTTGCACAGAAGTCCAGCAGTTCAAGTTGCCACATTCTTCATGTAGCCCATAAAGTTAGACAAAAGACAGGAGAAAGAGATTTAGTAGAACTAATGAGCAAAAATGTAGGCGATATGGAACAGAACAAGGGGAAGCATGTGATCTGAGGAGGTTACAAGGAGTGAACGCATCTGCGCCACTGAGGACGATTTTGAACCATATCACTAGTAGTCTCAAATCATATGTTCTTAGCATATGTTCCCGTGGATCCCAACCAGGCAGGTATATACTTCTCTATGTGGATTGAACCAACAGTCAAATACTTCATGAATTGTTTTCAGGTTTTGGTTTGACCACCTCCAACTCTATTTCAACGTAATCCTATATCTGCTAACATTGTTCGACGAAGAAGGCTTATTCATTATAATGAAGGTTTTTGTTTTCACGAGTTGATCACGGACTGATATCAGTTAGAGAACCATTGAAAACCAGGGAGTACTGGACAGCTGTTTCATCCTAGTTTGGGAATCATCGGTAGTACGTACCCACTGCCAGGGTTCGAACCCAGGACCTTTCGATAACAACGCAAGCTGGTTAACCAGTCAACCACTGAGACCCGATTCAGTGGCCAGCCTATGAATTCCAACTTCTACTAATTCGTGATTTTAGCGCGATCCCAACCATTGTCGTCGGTGGGACATCCATCCACACACGTGACATCTAATTGGACCTCACTGGTCACGACTTCTCACTAGAACTCCAGGAAACTCCATCCTGTAGCAAGTCACTAGCGAGCATCAGATTAATTTTCTATAGTTTGGTGAAAACATAACTAACCCTTGCAAACCGAACTATAGAAGGTTTTTGTATTTCTCAATGAATGAAAAACAAAACGATATTGTTCTTACTGACATTTCGCTACTTATTGCTAATAGCTTTATCAAAGTATTATTAAACCGGAATTTACAAAATCTCAGCATATATATGTAACAAAGAGTTGAGAGGTGAGAAAATAGACTACTTAGGTCAAGTTAAAAGGACATACTGAAAGTCAAAATAACAGTGAAGATCACTAAACCAAATAACAAAGGTAATAGTACATCTGTTATGATATCAAAACAAAGTTTACTAACTCGATCATCGTTCATCAGTCTGGGGTCATTTTTCGTTGTCAAGTTGATAAATTGGTAAAGATAACAAAGCCAAGTGTAGATTATTGGATTTGATCAGTGTGTAACATTATAAAAGTAGTGTGTGTTTACATAGTGAACTTGCTTATCACATTCGCGTGGATTTTGTCACTTCATGGGGGGAGGAGAGGGAGGTGTTGTAACGAAGTCTTATGTTTACGAGGTGATCAATATAGGTGTTTAAAATCTGTTATACCTAACAGTGTTCAGATTGGGATGAAGAGCCTTTTACAGGAGGCTTTTTTTCCTGTTGAATTCTGTAAAGTAAGCCTGCAAAGTACTGATTTTATGAAAATCGAAAAAGCAAAATAAATATCAAGAAATAATAGAAACCTGTTTTATTATTGTCGTTTACGTATACTCAACTGTGTATGCTCTCTGATTCTATTCGGAATCGAATTTACATCCGCGGTTTGTATGCTCTACTGCAGAATCCTATGTTATAGGACGGGTTGGGTGGAGTAACTATGACTCTATTAAGGTAGCCAAATGCCTCGTCATCTAATCAGGAGAGTCCCTACACACGGTGCAAGGACCGACATCCTTAGACCATCGTGTGTTTTCCAATATTGGCTTCTTTTGTTGAGTCTACACTTGGTTACGCAGTTCCGTCCAGTGCTCTGAGTGTCAACGTGAAGAAACTCAACCGGGCGTGGGAAATGGCGGGACGAGGGTTATGGTTATATGCGGCAGACGCCTCCACGAGGCGACCGCTGGGTGGGGCTTATCGATGGGCAGTTAAGACCTGTCGCTTGTATGAGACAACATCCGCGTCTTGCTACTCAGTGTTGATGAAGCAGCGGTGCCGTTCATCGGCCTTATGCCAGTGTACTGAGCATCAGCAGGGCCAGTAGATCTGCGGGATTCTTGATGAGAGGACCGGGGCCAATAACAAAGGGGCTAGCAAATGGCTATGAGAGTTGGTGACCCAAATTGCGAGGCGCAGCGCGGTGCATGTTGTAAGCCGAGGCCAGTTTCGAGCAGTGTCTTATGCTGTGGCTAGTGGCGTGGCGGTCGGGATCTTGTGCCATGAGTCAAGGTTTGGTTGGCTCCAGTGCGCATGAGTCCCTGAGAGGAGGTGCCTGTGCATACCACCTGGAGGAGTGGCACCAAGGGTGTCCTGAGATGTAACTATGAGAAATTGATGAAGACCGTCTTGGGGAGTTCGTTCTGGGACTGAGTCAATCGCTGGGGCGGCTCGCGAAAGCACACTCTTACTCCTTTCCCGAAAGACAGTTGGCATGATACGAAAAGGGTAAATACACAGTAATTTTACAGTCGTCTTCACTTCATTACAGAGTATATCTTGAATTTGAGGTATGGTTCATGTATGACTAAGAAATTTGAGTGTGTGGAAGCAAGAAATATAGTTTACCTAAGTAGGATACTTCTAACAGTTAAAATTGATCTCTTATCCTTTTTATACGAATGTGATGATTTGCGAACTAATGAATCTACACAAGGCGAAGTGAATTTCTAACAGCGCAATTTAGATCAAAACTAACTTTATATCTCATTGACTTAATATATACACAAGCAATATTTGGTATGGTATTTTTCTTTTTTTTTTTAGCGCAAACCAACATCATTTCAAGTAATAACTGTAAATTAGGGATAAAATTAGCCTGTTGTTGTTTTGTACTTATTTGGGATTCTAGCTGTTGATGTATATGTATGACGCTGTTTGAGATAGAATCCAATAGCGTGTGACTGTGTCAAGAGTGGGTTATAATACAACCACCATTTTGGGAATCTAATGGCTTATACACTTTTCGACTTCTAGCATTTCAGCATATCAGGTTTGATCACGAACTAACCTCATTTAGAGAACCGGTGCTTCGTCCTAGTTTGCGACTCTTCATCGGTATACACCCAGCAAGGAGCAAATCCATGACCTTTAGGTAACAAGACGAGCTCGTCGACTATTCAACCACTGGGATGGAATACAAAGACCCATTCATTCTGATTTCTATCATTTCACGACATGTAACGCGACCGGCAGCCAGTGTCATCGGTGAATATTTTGCCTCACATCCTTGACTTGGCAGACCATTTTGTCACTGCTTCCCACTAGAACCTCAGGCAACTTTGGTGATATGGCTCTACTGCTAGCCAGTGTCGTTAAGAAGCATTCATCCAAAGCCTCCAAAGCCTCAGGATGGTCGGGGGTGGGTGCCTTGCGCTGCGGGTTGGCCACCCCTCCGCACACCTCTTGAAGTGCTCCCATATGACTGGGCGTCTTACATAGCCTCTCCTGAGGAAGTCCTACTCACTGCCTTCACGTGGCGGAGGTGTTTTTCACCAAAGTGAGAAGGCGAAAGCGGATGCCCAGCGCTCTTCACCAGGTTGACTGTCCATTGGATGACAGTCTAGGGGAGATGGCTAAACCATGATTCCAAACCTCCAACGACTGGCGTATGAAGCTCACTGGAGCTCACCGGCAGACGTATGGACAAAGGGCTTGTTGGATGTCCTGGATGTCTGGCCCCATTCAAAAAGGCGTATGAACCGAACTCCGGTCATCGGCTTCCAATGGATAGTGGACTCCCTACTCCACTCCTACTGTCTTGTGGGCCACACTTGGTTGTGTAAAGGCTAGAGCTGCACTCTCAAACAAAAGGCCGAGCGATTCTGGGGACATCACTCGTACCAAATCCCCATGAAACTTCATGAACTCTCTTCATCAGATCACCGCGCCTGGGCAGCGATGATTCGAGATGTTCATGAAGCCGGCTCATCCTTCCGTAGGAGATAGCCGAAGTAAAGTAGCTAAAGTAGTATCCTGATATTGTGTCCTAGATCCTATGGACATAAATTCTACTTAGAATTTTAAAGGAACTCATCTAACAGGTAATTACCTACTAATTGACAGTGAATTAGAATTCGATTCCTTATGTGAAGCACTAGTGTCGGTAACGTCCCTGACATCTCTGAGATAACCTTCCAGCTCAGGAAGCCATTCAATTTGTTCATTGCACATGTCTCCTAAACTATAAGCATTCTCTCTCTCTCTCCAGAATTCTTGTTTATTGACCTGAATACTTTAAACGCGAACAAATTCTCACATTATTTTGTTTATGATAAAAGCAACAGCTTTTGCACAAAAATGATTGACCTTGACCCTGGTTAATGGATTCACAATATATTGTTTTACTATTTATCCAATGTGATTGGTCAATTGAATTAAAAAAAGTTGACATTGCTGTTATTCGGAATTTATTACATCGAAAGATTTCTATAATTTGTAGTTCGCTTTTATCTATCCGGTGGTTAGGTCACTGCAATTTGGCTGGCAAGCAATGTGGCTCGTGCTACTGACAAGATTTATAAGTAGTATACAGACACAGATATAAATATATGCCGTCTACAAGAATATCAGATAGCGAAGAGAAGGAATGAACAATGATTGTGAAACGGCATGGAAAACATGGAAGGAAGATAAAGAAGCACAATGCCGAGGATATGTGAAAATTGTGATTCCAACATATGGTAAACGTATTTTGCCCATATCTGTGTATTGAGTTGCCAATAAATAATTCTGTTACCAGATTCTCTTGTCTTTTATCGTTACATCTGGTGTCTCTGCCTTCAGACAATGAAGAGGAAGCAGAAGAAGTAGGCACATGGAGTTTCTTGGGGGACTCTTATGCTGTTGCTGAGTTGGTGGGAGTACATGATACGACGGTGAAGACTGTCGTGCTGACGACGCTGCTGAGTGGTCGAGCAAGGGTGCCGTAAGACAGTGTGGGGCAGGCAGGTGGACAGGAGAGCCGGAGATTATTGGTGGAACGATTAGTGACAGAGTTTGACAGCCCGATGAACAGATAACAAGCAATGCAGCAGTTCCGTGCCATAAGTCAGGGACCGAACGTAGACTCGTTGTCACTGGCGGTGAAGCTGACAAGACTAGTCTGTCGTGCGCTTTCGACAGAGGATGAAGAGTCACAGATGCAGTTTCTTGCTACTTGGTTTATCAAAAGTGTTTCTGAATACATTTCTCAGCCATTATAACTGATTAATGCTACACAAACTATGGGCATTGATGAGCTCGCGAAGGTAACCAAAAACGAACCAGTAGGAACAAAAAATCGAAGATTTTTAGCTCAGAGTATTGGCGCTACGAATGAGTACCAGAAGAGACCGGTGCTCCGCATGTGGCAAAGCATGACACTAGAGGAATATCTGCAGCACTGATGGTTGATGTATATAGGTTGCAAATTACCAATCTGATTCTATGTATTCTCACTTCGCTTAATTAGTCAGTCAGAATTGGGGGTAGTTTGACCTGATTCGGCTGTCCACGCTGGGTTAATCCTAGTACACTACTGCTGAGCCCGGCCGATTTGACTAACAGACTCCACTGGTTGCCGTGAGTGGTTTGTAACTACTCACATCCCATTCAGTGGTATAGATAATTGTATGCTTTTGCCCCATTTCCAACTACTCATCATTAATTAATTATGTGTCTTTCTGAGTTGTTTATTTTAGTCATTTTTATGAAGTCACTTCACTTAATGAATGAAGTTCACTTGATCATTACTTTTGGTATTTATAAGGTTATAGTAGTAAATAATTCAGCTCTCATCATCACTATCCAACAAGTGGTGCTAGGTTTCTGCTTTAATTCATCCGGTTAAGTTGATGGTACGTGATCAAGCTGTCAAGTTACGTTCGGTTGTCCATGCCAAGCTAGATAACTAAGCAGGAAACATGGTCGAATGTTTCTCATTCCGAAATGTGTATTGCGTATCTTAGACGATCAATTTGTCCTTCTGGTTTGGCTTCCCAATATTTGTCTGGTCTAGCTTGGACAAGTACATTGAGGGCATGGGGGATATACCTGCGCTAGCAATATAAACGTATCTGGAGTACTTTTCGACATCTTTTGTCTCCTATAAGATCCATTTTATCCATTTATGTAATATATATATATATATATATAACTCATTGTTGAAACATGAATTATTATTATAACGATTATGATGTCCATATATTGTGGTTGTTAAAACGTATATGGAGGTGCAGACTGCTTGGTTGAAAATTTTGAAATGCGAAGTTCCAATGAATAGAGACTATTGGTAACGTGGCTCACAATGGTACAGATGCATCCAATCTCCACAATCTATTATATGCATCAAAATTCCCATTAGTTTCCTTGTAATCATTCTTTCCCTCTTCAATTTGCGTCTATTACGCATTCTTTGCATTTGTCATATATTTCTCTTTCCTTATGTTTTTTTTTAATGGAGTGTAGCGACTTTTGTGCAAAATTTAAAAGATATACATGCACTTTCAAATGTTGGTTTGAAAGGATTTGATTGGTTTCAGCTTAGATAATGGATTCGTATTAGTTAGAGAAACACTGAGAACTATGGATTACTGATAGCTGTTTTGTCCTAGTTTGGTACTCTTCATCAGCATCCATCCATGACCTCACCACTAACAACAGAACCTAAGACCATGAGGTTAAGAGATGTGAATTTATCAAGTATTGGTTTTGTAGGGAATTTCGCGTAATTGGTTGGTAGATTTCATCATGAGCTGACGTCGGTTAGAGAACCATTGGTAAACCTGGGAGTACTGGACAACTGTTTACTCCATCCTAGTTTGAGGCTCTTCATCAGTACGCATCCACTGCCTGGGTTCGAAACCAGGTTTTTCTAGTTACAAGGCTAGAGAGCTCGTAGACAATTATGCCACTGGGACCCGATCCAATGGTCAGCCGATGAATTCTGACTTCCACCAATATATGACATAGCGTGACCACTTCGCAATGTCTTCTTCGATGGGCTACCGCCTCACCTTCAACTTGCTGTACTGTACTGGTCATGGCTTCCCACTAGAACCCCAGGTTAACCGCTTGAATATTGTCAATCGCTAGTGAACATTAGATTAATTGTCAAGTATTGGTTTTGTAGGGAATTTTACTTGATTGGTTGATGGATTTCATCATGAGCTGACGTCAGTTAGAGTGAATTTGTTGAGTGACATCACATGACAGGCCCCCGGAGTAGAACCCGAATAGGAAATGACGAGTTGGACTTGACACCATGCAGGAGATCGTGTGAAGAAGAGATGAAAACTTATGGGAAACCATGGAGTCAGTTAAAAAGACACTTAGAACCCTAGATAATAATAACAAGAAGAATGTGATGATTGATAATCTTGTAGTAAGTCTTTCTTTCATATATCATTACATATACATTACTGATATTTTGTAAATGAGGAAAATTAAATTGTTTGAAATACTTTAATTTCAAATATTGCATTATGTGAAGTTAACTCAATACAATGCTGAACTTTGTGTTCAGAAAACGTTTGTTCAATCGCTTATTCTACCAAGGCCTTAAACTTCTTCCTACTTGTTTGCTTCCTTTTGTGCATTTTACTACGTTTTTTGTCGTCCTCCCACTTTCCTACTTGTCAGGCAGACATCCAACCGGCCCTCCTTCTAGTCGAATAACAATTTTCACCACATCCACTTCTAAACGCTTACTTTCATTGTATCTTCAACTATTACGTAATATTTTATCTTTAGAAACCACTTCTGAGTAATTATATCGATTACGTTGCATACCCCTCTGTTATTCAATGGTTGATTTTCTAGTATTGGTTTGTAGGGATTTGATTTATTGATTACAGGATTTCATCATGAGCTGACATTGGTTACAGAACCACTGGAAAACCTGCAGGGAGTACTGGACCTCTGTTTCGTCCTGGTTTGGAACTCTTCAGGACAGTACGCACCCACCGGGGTTCGGACTCAGGACCTTCTGGTTACAATGCGAGCTCGTATACCATTCAGCAGCCACTGGGACACGATCCAATGGCCAGTTCACGAATTCTAACTTCTACTAATTCACGACATATCGCGACCGCTGGCGACTGGCCCTATTCACGTAGGTAGTTACCTGGGGTTCTAGTGGGAAGCAGTGACCAGTAGGATGCAGCAGGTCTGGTGTGAGGACAAATACTCGTCGATGACATTGGTTAGCGGTTGCGCTATGTTGTGAATTGGAAGAAGTTAAAATTCATGGACTGGTCATTGGATTGGGTCCCAGTGGCTGCTGAGTTGTCTAAACGCTTACTTTCATTGTGTCTTCAACTATTACTTAACGTTTTATTTTGAGATACCATTTCTATGAGTAATTGTGTCAGTTATGTCACAAATCTCTCTGTTATTCAATAATCGACTGCTATATGTTTTTCGTAAAGATAAATACGATTTTACAGCATTTGTAGATGGGTTTTCTTTTCGATAAAGGAAATTTTCTTCTCTGAATTATCTTTTCTTTTCTTCATGATGAATCAATGGGTATTTTCGTCTGTCTTTCTTGAAATACACCTAGAATGGTGTGGCAATGGAAGAAATTGATGCGTTTCTCAAGTTTATTTTGTCAAGGTTACCACAGAGAAGAAGAGAATTAATTCTATATTAGATAAGTTTATTTGATATGACACACACACATATACAGTAATAAAGTAATTATAACTGGATGACGTTTCGAGCACAATAGATCACTCATAATCATATCAGTGCATTCACAAGTCGCTAGAATACATTGATATGATTGTGGTCACTAATAAATTGAACTGGAAACATCATCCAGTTAATAATACTGTATCCTTGTGTGTTGTATCAAATAAATATATTTTATATGGAATTATATTCTAATACAGTGGACAAATTCTAGGCTTACATTAACACAAGAATTGGTAATTTTTCAAGAACTGTATAGATGCGAAAGAATATCTCAAATCTTCAAGTGTTGGTTCGTAGGGATTTGATTGGTTACAGGATTTTCATCATGAGCTGACATTAGTTAGAGAACCATTGGAAAACCTGGGAGTACTGGACAGCTGTTCCCTCTGTCCTAGTTTGGGACTCTTTAGCACAGTACGCACCCACAGCCAGGGTTCGAACCCAGGACCTCCTGGTTACAAGACGTTGGCTAGGGGTCGCTCTATGTCGTGAATTGGCAGAAGTTAGAATTCATGGGCCATTGGATCGGGTCCCAGTGGCTTAATGGTATACGAGCTCGCCTTGTAACCGGAAGCTCCTGGGTTCGAACCCTGGCTGTGGGTGCGTATTGATGAAGAGTCCAGTACTCCCTGCAGGTTTTCCAATGGTTCTCTAACTATTGTCAGCTCATGATGAAAATCCTGGATCTCAAATCTTATTGGAAATGTCTACGGCGTAATAGTATTCTAAGGTCTAATCTGCAATGCTTACAGTTTGTATACATTAGTCTAGCACTTTGGAATATGTATTATTTCAATTTTATTTTATCACATTTTAATCATCAGATTTATCTGTTGCTTGGATTTTACATATTTCATGAAGTAAATCCAGTTCTGAAGGATTTCAGAATAATTATTATATTACTATTATAATTCCCTTGGGTTCCTAGAGGAACAACGGCTTCAGCAACACATCTCCGTTTTGTTCTGTTTGGTGCTGTCCTCTTCAGCTGGACCCACGATTGCTCATAATCTCTCATCTCCTTCTACATGTCACCGTCGCACCGACGATCCACTCGTCGCTTCCCATGTGGATTCCACCCAAGTGATGGCTGAATTGGGCGCGATGTCATTCGACGGCCGATCCATCTCCATTTTCTCCTACATATTTGTTAAGCAATCAGCTGTCATTTGGTTTGTTCCACTGCAGAGTTTCTTATTGATAATTCTTTCCACCGGCCATTTGATCTTCAGTATGGAGCCAGTGAAAGGAGCAGCTGTTGATGAAAGTCTGCAGTTGACTGTTGGAAATACTTTTCGTGATACACGTGCAGTGCAAGTTTCTGACACATGTAGAAGAGCTAACTGACTGACTGACTTAACATTTGTGTTGAAAATTTGAATCTTGTTCCTTATATTGACTTAGTGCAGAAGATTTCCAAACTGGTTTCAGGTTGATGAAGGCGTACCTTACCATTCCGATTCTGGCTGGGTTTGACATCTTCATTGGTGCTGTCGCCTGTAGTTGAGACGATGCTTCCTAGATAAGTGAAGGAAGTAACCCCTGTCAAATCTCTTTAGTTGATATTGACTGGTGCTGGTTGTCGTTGTTGTTGGTGCGTGGTTATCTTCATCAACTCCGTCTTCTCTATGTTAAGCTGGAGTCCTGTCCTGTCTTCGCTGCTTCTTCAGCCAGTTTGCTGCTTTTCGCCTGCCTCTGAGTCTTCGAGTTTTTGTGACACTAAGCATAAATCATCTGTGAAGTCCAGATCTTCTTCTTATTTCAAAATAATAAAATGAGATAATTTAATAGACCTTAATGTAGTTACATTCTCCGAGGTGGATATTTTAATTCTGAAGATTTCACTGTCCGTCTAGACAACATCTTCAATGCGGGCTTTAATATGAAGTAAACTTGTTTGAATGATGATATAATTCTGTTTCCTGTCAATCACCGTTGTGATTCGTTGTTAACTCACATTTATCATTTTTATTGACTCCGTGGCGCAACAATGCGTCGGTGGCACAGCGGTAGAATGGTTGCCAACCATGCAGGTGGTTCGGGGTTTGATTCCCGGCCACAGACGCACTCCTTTACCTTGCTAAGTCACTAATAAGACTGGTGAAGAGGGAAGTTTGAGCATGAGGCTAGCCAGCCCATCCCGTAAAAATAAATGCCACTGCTACGGAATCTTCAAAGCTGTAGCTTGAAGGCGCTTTCTGTTCCACTGGGAACGTAAAAGGAATTTTTATTGACTTGGAATTTGAACATTCTTGTTACTTGATTTATTTTTTATTAGTTGGTGTATTTGATGTATATTAATGTGTTTGTTAATGGTTGATTCATCTGAGTATCAGACTTCTAGAAAATGCCTGACATTTTGGTTATTCCCTGTATATGAAATTTCTACATTCTCCCAATCAAACTGGTGGCCTTGATTGTCTACATGCATCGCGATATTATTATTATTGTATCCTTTAATTCCTACAGGAACATAGGGCTTCAGCCGTGCGCGTCTCCATTGCGTTCGGTTCTCTGCTAGAGTCTTCACCTGGCTCCAAGTCTGCCCACACGTTTTCATCTCCTCTTCACATGACCTCCTCCAAGTCACGCTTGCACTGACGACCAACTCGCCACTTCCCTTTGGGGTTCCACTTGAGCAATGGCTTGTCTACTGATGTCACTTGATGGTTTCCTCAGAGTATGGCCAGCCAATCCATCTCCATTTCTTCCTGCCTACTTGTCGCACAATCGGTTCCTGCTGAGTTGGTTCGCTCATTGCCAGAGATCCCTCCCTGTTGCTGATCTTTTCTGGCCATCTGATCTTGAGTATTGAGCAAAGACAACTGTTAATGAAGGTCTGTAGTTTGTTTGAGATGCTCTTTATGACGCGCAATGCAAGTCTCTGATCCGTATAGTAGCACTGACTTCACATTGGAGTTGAAAATCCGGATCTTATTCTGATTTTGATGCTTAGTGCTGTTGACCTCCACACAGACTTTAGAGTAGTGAAAGCTTGTCTTGCTTTTCCGATCCTTGCTTTGATATCCTCGTCAGTCCTGTCCGCCTGTAGTTGAAACGATGTTTCCCAGGTAGGTGAAGGAGGTTGTTTCTTTCAGGTTCCTCCCATTTATGCTGATTGTTGTCAGTTGTTGTTGTTGCTGTTGGTGGTGTTGCCCAGGAATTTTCATCACCTCTGTTTTATCTATGTTCACTTGAAGTCCTATCTTTGATGCTTCCTCTGCTAACTTGTTTCTTTTCGCTTGCATGTCTTCCAGTTTGTGGGAAATCAGACATATATCATCGACGAAGTCCAGATCCTCCATGTTTCTTGTGTGTGTCCATTTTATGCCTGTTTCCTCCTTGCCCACTGTTTGTCGCATTATCCAGTCTACTGCAATCAGGAAAATCATTGGTGATAGTAGGCAGCCTTGTCTTACTCCTGTCCTCACTTCGAAGGGTTCCGTAAGTTTCCCGTTGTGAATTACTTGGCATGCAGCATTGTCGTACAGCTGTTGGATGAGATGTATAACTGTCGGTGGCACCCCGTAGTAGCGAAGTAGTTTCCAAATCACCTCTCGATCGACGCTGTCAAAGGCCTTTTCAGAGTCGATGAAGTTGAGATAGAGAGGTGACTGCCACTCTAAGCTTTGCTCAATGATGATCCGTAATGTGGCGATCTGATCAATGCATGACTTGTTTCTCCTGAATCCAGCCTGTTCCGGTCGAAGTTTTTCATCCAGGGCATGTTTGATTCTCTCCAGGATGATGCGGCTTAGTATTTTGCTTGGGATGGACAGGAGCATAATTCCGCGCCAGTTCTTGCATTGACTTAGGTCTCCTTTCTTTGCCAGTTTGAATAAGTATCCTTTCTTCCAATCCTCGGGTACTTTGCCTTCTTTCCACACCTTCTCCAGTAGTGGCGTCTCTGGGTCCGTTTTCAGTGCTTCTGCTGGGATTCCATCTGGTCCTGCTGCTTTTCCAGCTTTTAGCATCTTGATATGAAAGAATATATATATCATGTCTTTTCACAGCTATATTTATATTTTTAGATTCTGATTCAAACAGTAGGACGGCAACTTTGACCGATGTAGTGTTTATTGCAGTTTATGCAATTTATTTTGTAAATGGTATTTGTTGTGCCTTCTTCTTCTTTTTCTGTTGGATCCTTTGGTCTGCACAATATTGAATGAAACGGTTGTGTTGATATAAGTGCTATGTCTGTTTCAAACGGCTTTAATATTTTAGCCGTTATTTCAGGAATATTCTTTATTTGTGGTAGAATTTTCTTATGGTCTTTGAGGATGGTTTCTGGTTAGTATTTCGATTTGATTCCGTTGTTGGACTTCAATTACCCTGGTAACTCCTTAGTAACTCTTTGTTTTCTAATTTTGTCAGTTTTGTTAACTTATCTTTTCACTCCACCCCCCCTTTATGTTTCGCTTGACTCTCTTAAGAGATAATTTTTCTTGATCTTCTGAGTTCTGCTCACTGTATTACATCATCAACTTCTCATCTGACCGCATGTGCACCGTAATTTTAAAAATTTTGATCTTTTCTTATCTAATTACGTAACTATTGCTAATTGTCTTTCGTTACCACTTTAACAACACAACTGTTAACTAATTTTTTCAAGAAACTTCTCTCTACCAAGATATATATATGTCATGACATTTTAGACACCCTGTAAATCTCAATGGCTTATTTTACTATGACGCTCTGACACTATGCTTGCTAATGGACAAAGGTTTTTTAAAATTGTACACATTTTATTTTTAATTAAAATTCAGGTTGTATGCAGCTGATGAGAACCAACGAAATAAAATGGATCCAGATTATTCTGCGCCAATGTTTCTTCTTTCTTTGTTCAAATTTATAAAAGGGAATCATTGCATGAAATTTCGATTTGAGTTTGAACATGTTTGGTTAAAATTGTATTGGTATTCATTCTTCTTGAAGACAGCAAGTAAATATTTCTCCTCTATTCTCTTCAGCCCTGGAGTGCTAGAGTGTGTCAAAACTCTTTTACACAATGTCTGCGCACAGTTTCGTTTGTGAGTCATTGGGTTTTTGCTATTATAGCTGAGTATTTGATCTGTGTGTGTGGGTGTGTTAATTTTCTGTATACTTGAATTTTTCAATTTTTTGTGTTAGTTCTCTTGATTAAATCATCTAAGAATGGAATTTCATTACATGATTCTTATTCTCTTGTGAATTGAATGTCTTCAGATATATTGTTTATTCATTTGTGAGTGTATATTAAATCATCGCTTTTAATTATTACAAATGTATCATCGGCGTAATGTACCCAGAATTTCGGTTTAATTATAGTTAGAGCTACTAATTCTAATCTTTGAAAAAGCAGCTTCAGCCATTAATCCTGATATAAGGGATCCCATATTGAAGTCTGTGCTGACAACATTGTCTAGAAGGTGAATTAAAGCTCCGCAATAAAACCAATGGGCTCAGGGAACGTAAGCACATCAAAATCATCCACCTGAGCTACAAATCTTCTCTATTATTTCGTAATTTAGTTGTTTTAGTGTAGGTAATTGTGATGCGAAATAATGTTTGTTCAGTTTTTGTGAGTAACAGATGCCAGATGGAGAATTACTGCAATTCAAATGAATGCATGCTGAAAGTAGAAACTATTCATCACTGTTGTGTGTGTGGTTGCGTGATGCTGGTATCACTCGTTGTGAATACTTCACAACTTTTTCATTGATTGCGTAAATTTGCTATTTAGTTCCTTCCAAATCTTAATAGACATTTCGTAAAACAATCGTATTTTGCACAGTCGCATCTCAGCAAAACATCAACATCTTTTCAATCATTATTATTTTTTTGATTATAGCTTGAAACCACGCTGTATTTTTGATACAAGTATGGAATTTTCAGCATGTGACATCGGTAGCCCAAATTCTGCAGGCCGAACATAGATATCAAGTGTGCGTCGGCAGGGGGTCGAACCCCGGACTATGTGAATGGTCGGCGAGAGTCCTGCAGTTGCGGTGACATCTATATAGGTAGAACCAACAGAATGTTCCAATGTCGTCGGAAAGAACATGTTCCGAAATGGCTACTAAATCACACAGAAAATCCCAATGCCAGTAATCTGAATAGAAATCCAGCATCATCCATTGCAAAACACTTATTAATATCAGGTCACAAAATCAATATTAATGACTGTTTCACAATTATTTCACATAAGTCTTATATTATTGTTTCCTTTAATTCCTAGAGGAATATAGGGCTTCACAACAACTCACAAGTTGTTGTTCAACATTCGGATTTCATTCTGAAGCATGAAGAGTAATCACCTCAAGAGTGTCCAATCAACCTCAATTTTCTTCTGTTTATTTTTTTGGGCAATAAGTTGTTGATATAAGTATAAAACTTGGGCACTGTGGTAGAGTGTAACTCCATAATGGATAAGATTTTATTTTGATAAATCACACAGCGTTACACAGTAATATTAACTGATGACCACGTTTCGAGCACAAACTGTTGCCACTCATAATCATATTGGTATGATCATCAGTTAATATTACTGTATTACACTTTGTAATTTGTCAAAATAAAATCTTACCTACAGTAAGTTGTTGGTTGACTCACTGCTTGATCCTTAACCTTTCTGGATGTCTGATCTTCAGTATAAAGTCAATTGTTGATTAAAATCTACAGTAGCCTACTGCAAATTCTTTTTGTAACGCAAGCGCCTAGTACCCAAACCATATAGAAGTAATGATTTGACATTAATGTTGAAAATTCTGGTCTTGCTCTTTGCAGTGAGTACAGTACATTTCCACACTGATTTCAGATTAATGTAAGTTATTGTCTGTTAAAAAAAAGAGTATACTTGCGAATCGTCAGGAACCAAAGAGCACCAGACAGACGTCTCCTTCTATTTGTGCACTTTTCATCAGTAAGTATCAACGACTACATCGGTACTCAAATCTTACGCCTTGCAGATTACGAGTCAATGGCCTATAGAGCACTTTCCATGGCACCAAAATAAGCCTAGGAATAAATTAAATCGATCAAACCAAATCAAATTAATATTAAGTAAATAAATGCCTAATCCACTTGTGAATACTTTAGGTAATTTAAGTTTTTTTTTAACGGATTTGAACGAAATTTTAAGTTATTTCTTTGTACTGTTAACATGAACATTTTCAGAGGTCTTAGTTCAGATGATATTAGCCAGATAAATCTTAAAATATTCACCTCAAATAACCTTAAAATTTTATTTTAAAATTTAAATTAGTCGTTAGAGCACATTTCTAAATAATTTTTGTCTTTTTGACTTGTGTTTTATTATCAGAACTTGTAGGTCAGGTAAGGTATTTGAGCAGATTGTGTTTAGTATGACTGGTATATTGTAACATATCAACAATACAACCACTATCTTAATGGTTGATGAATTCAGTCTTGTGATTGCTACAACAGAAATTTCCACTACAATATTTACTTTGTATTATATTCCATCTGTTTTGAGTTTTGTTGGTATTAGATGGTTGGAGGCAATCGGCCACAGGGAGCCTTAATTGTCCTAGGTTTCATGCTAGTTGCCGCTCACCAGTCAGCAAAGCGTATCTGCAACCTCGAAGGGACTCATGTCCTACTCTTCTGAGATTCCAACCCGCGTCACCCAATGCTGCAGTCAGAGCTATTCGGGCTTGCGATTGACCTCTTGTAGGACTTTATGAGATATTTTTGTTTGAACACTAGTCAGTAACTGGTGTAATGTGCGTGCGTGTGTATAGTCCTATCTTTGGTACAGACTGAATTCTATCAGTCAAGTTTGCAATGTGGCCACCATGCCACTAGGTGGCTCGCCTTCACGCTACATCAGTCACGAGCCTGAATAGCTCAGTGGTAACGTCTCTGACTGCAGGCGGCACTGGGTGACGTGGGTTCGAGTCTCAGGGGAGTGGGATATGAGTTCCTTAGAGGTTGCAGAAACACCTTGCTGACTGGTGAGTGCCAACTAGCAAGAAACCTAGGTCAGGTAGGGCTTCCTGTGGTCGAATGGCTCCAACTATCTAATACCAAAATTTTACAGTGCACCGTGTTGGTGAGTCACCTAGCATGGTGGCCACATCGCAAACTTGACTGATAGAATTCAGTCTGCAGCAAAGATAGGACCAGACACTACACTAGTTGCTGACTAGTGTCCAATCAAAAATATTTTGAGTTTTCTTTAGTTTATTATTGTGTACTACTTTTTTTTATTCATGTTTATTTCGTTTACTTAAAATCATTCTGTGTTACCGTTAAACTGTTTTGCTAAATCTTTGTAACAAACAGTATTGCATTGACTTTAATGTAATCTTGTGGATCACAGTTGTTGTTATTGTTGTTGTATAACTCTGATGTCATTGGTGTTAGTGTCATCATCCCCTTCTTTGTTAATTTGAATTTTCTTAAAATATTTAGCTGAACACTGTTATTTGTTACAGGATTTCATCATGAGCTGACATTGGTTAGAGAACCATTGGTGTCTCCTCATTTGCGGATAAATCTTTCGCCTTTTACTAAAGATTCCCGTGGGGAGGCACAATACAATGAGTCTTACCTCATGTTTTTCAGCTCTGTCTTCGGACGGAGTATTTTTGTGCGTCGGTGGCACAGTGGTTAGGACTCTCGCTGACCATGCACATGGTCCGAGGTTCGATCTCCTGCCGACGCACACCTGATATCTATGGTCGGCCTGCAAAATTTGGGCTACCGATATCCATGCTGAAAATTCCATACTTGTACTAAAATACGGTGTGGCATCAAGCTGTAACCATAAAAAATAATAAAAATAATAAAAAAAACCCTGTGAGTACTGGACAGCTGTTTCGCCTAGTTTGGGACTCTTCGTCAGTACGCATCCACCACCGGGATTCGATCCCAGGACCTTCTGGTTACAAGGCGAGCCCGTAACTATTAAATCACTGGGACCTGATCCAATGACCAGTCCATGAATTCTAACCTCTGCCAATTCACGATATAGCGCAACCGCTAGCCAGTGTCTTCGGCGAGTATTTGTCTTCACACCAGACCTGCTGCACCCTACTGGTCACGACTTACCACTGGAACCCCAGGTAACTACCTACCTGAATAGAGCCAGTCGCCAGTGAGCATCTCATTGATAATCAAGTATTGGTTTATTTGTATTTTTCGTCTAACTAACTTGACTAGAATGAGCCATCAGGCATGAAACCATAATCAACTGATCACTTAAAAATATTCTTCATACTGTGAAAGACAAAAAATAGTCAGATTTCACTGTGACAACAGAGACGACCCTTTCATTATTCAAAATACAAAGTATATATAGTTTACAAATCCTCGGAAATTCGAGCCAAAAGTGAACCAATCACAAACTGTCCAATCAAGTTATCATACCGGTGCGTGTATAAATCTTGACTTCACAGCTAATGACGATAGATTGTCCTTCCTAACAAAAAATAATCACTGTCAACTGACAGACATTTTTTGCCCTGCTCTTTGTAAGCTTTCTGAAATGTTTTGATATGGTAGAGAGGGAATTCAGGCTTTTATCGCTGCTACTTACCACTGATTCAGAAGAATTAACAAGGGTGACATCTAACTGAAACAAGACGCTTCACATCTACCTTTAAATATCAAATACAATGTATACAATTCAAGTGGATAAACTTACTGTAAGCTTGAGTAGTACAGTCCTGTTGGTAGTAAGGATCAGGTTACATAATTCTGATAATTGTATCACTTTATATCTTACCAAAATTATTATTTAATTTTATAGACATATCGTTAGTCAGAGTCATAAGTAAACTAACTGGATGTTTTAGTGACATTTTTTCACGTTTATCAGTAACCTGGAAGCTCTATATAATATCCGTTTTGTCGTTGCTTAGGTTCGGTGGACATGCTTATCTGAAGCCTTAACAATTCAATGTTCTTGTCCTTCGGTAAAGAAGTCAGAGACTACGTTATATGGTACTCAACACACAGTTGATCTCATTCACAACGCTACACTGATTGACAGGCGGTAAAACAATCTAGTTATCTAATCGTAAACACTAGCTAAAATCAATCAATCAATCAGTAGTGCAATACAATCATAAAGCTAGGTTGTTCAATGGTAACTATCAAAACACACATCTTTCAAATATACGGGTAGTTGTGTGAGCACATTTTATTCTTTAGATTATACCATATACTTGGTTTCATTGATAAATCTCGGTAGTATCATTCTATTTCACAGGTTCTCATCACTTGCACACCACCTGATATTACAATGGTTATACAAGAATGAAAATGATAACATACTTTAATGTTGGAATGATTGAAGAGAAAATGTCATAAATTAAGTCATTCAAAATATAAGTATGATGACTGTTTGACAATTCAGGTCATCATCAGTTTATATGCATTTCAAAGTGGAAAACAAGGAGGAGGAGGAGGGGAAATATAAACAGTGTTTCAAGTTTAATGAGGGAATGATATCAGTTAGAAAACCATGGAGTATTGGAAAGCTGTTTCGCCCCTGTTTGAGGCCCTTCAGCAGTACGTAGAGGTTAAAATTCATGTGATTCCGGTCCAAGTGAATGAATGGTCTACAAGTGCGTCTTGTGATTGGAAAGCAGTGGGTTCGTTCGGCAGTGGGTGTGTGCCCCTAAAGAGTCCAAGACTAGGGCGAAATAGCTGTCTATTACTCCCTGGTACTGAAGAAAGTTATCTCATAGACGTCTTCCAAAAGAATGGATATCCACAGAACTCCATCAAAAGATATATACTTCCAAGCCAACCTACCAAATCAAAGGCCCTCAAGGAAAACACAAAGAAAATCACCCTACCATATATAAAAGATATCTCAGAAATCACTGTAAGACTCTTCAAATCTTTAGGAATTGATGTCGTACACAAACCAACAAAATTACTCCACTCATCTCTGTGTCAACCAAAATTCTCAACAGCGAAAGAAGATAAAACCAACATCATCTACAAAGTAAGTTGCGACGACTGCAAAAAACATTACACTAGCCAAAGTGAACGTCACCTTAATCTTCGTATTCTCACACGCAAACGATGAAACTTCAGGTGAAAGAAACAATCAACACCAAAACCAATACAAGTAGCCTAGGGGTTGTGGAAACACACGAAAACAACCAATCACGGCGTTCAACGTCACCCATCTGGAAAGATGACTGATAAACTCGTGGAGAAATGTAAAAGCAGACTTCATCAAATAGAAGTATGCAGTGAATATGTTGCCTAATAGGGCGATGAAAGCTTCGCAAATTAACTATCCAGCTCAAAGAACACAACTAAATAAAAAAACTCCTTGATGTTCAGTGGTTTTCTGACTGACATCAATCCGTGATCAGATTTGAATCAAATCAAATCCTTGCAGACTAACACTTGAAAATTAATCTAATGTTCACTGATGACTGAATACAGATTGAAGTTGACTGTAGTTTTAATGAAAAGTCGTGACTAGTGGAATCCACAAGGTCATGTGTGAGGACAAATACTTGCCAACGACATATACGAACACTTGTTAAATCTAGCGAATTGACAAGAGTTATAATTCATGGACCGTTGAATCCCATCCTAGTGACTGAATGGTCGGTCAGCTCGTCTTTTAAGCTTAAAAATTAACACTGTTAGCATAGGAGTTTACATAGCAACTGAAGAATATTATTGTTCGTGACGCTGAAATTTGCTTAATGAGCTGAAATCACTTGTATGGATGATTATGCACTCAGTGTAATCGAAATCAAAAAGAGCAATAGTTTGTGCTCGAAACGTGGTCATCAGTTAATATTACTATGTAACACTGTGAGACTTAATCAAAATAAAATCTTATCCATAATGGAGTTATACTCTACCACAGTGCCCAAGTTTTATACTTATATCAGAAATCAAAATGCATCTACCAAAAGATTGAGGGATTAACAACATTTTCTTCTCTTAGATATACGTTTGGTTGGAAGCGTTTGATCACAATAGCTTCAGCAAATCGTAGTAAATTTGGTGTTCTTTTGCACATTTACTGTATTGAGCTATTCGGAGATGTCAGCAAAATTCTCCTCATCCGCGAGGTGTCTAATACTTGTAATTGCTGAATTTTTGCTTCCCTTTTGACATAAATTTCTTGAAACATGATTAGAAAACAAAATAGAGGCCTTTCTTCCAATGTACTTGATAGTGGAAGTGAACGTCAATTTATCAACTCAGCAAGAGGTGACATTGCCGAGGTACTTATACACTTCAGATTGACTTATTGAGCATGTACTGTTGTATAACAATACGACTCAGCTCTATGAAAACATCTTTTCACTGCCTCTTTTCATTATTTCCTCAATCCTTCGGGTTACAGCGTATCCTTTTTATGGAAGACGAATAGATAATTTCTTTTTTTTCTACGGTTGGATGTTTCACTTTATTCACTGTTTCTTTAGCACACTTCAGAGTTAATCTATTAGGATATCTATTCTCCCTCAGGCATTCCTCAAAAGAACCTAAATCTCATTCCAGGTTATTGAGAGAGTAAAACTTCTTGATTGTAACACTGAGTATATATAAGACAATTTTTCGAGACCAATAAAGGGTGAGGATATAGAGTGAGGCTATGTTCTATGACAAGGTGTTTTCGCGCATTGCATGGGTTATCGCGTTCACAACTATAGAGACGTTCTAACCGCTCAGTATTATGAAAATAGATTCTTTTTGACTAGTTTTAGGCTTCTGTAGCCGAAAAATGCAATATTTTTGTGTATTGTGTTCGTAGTAATGCGTAAAATTGTCATGACAGCCTAGACGAATTACTAATAAAAAAGTCATCATTTTGAAGAAATATGGCATAAAAAGTCCATTATTAGGGTTTTAGAGCATGGAGGCATTGTTTTTGTGAGTTGTTTCAGATCTTAAGGTTGTAAATTGACTGCAGGCAATGGCTGTTGTCATCCCAGTTATTCTATGAGAATCGTGCATTTGAAAGAGAAATAGCCTAGAGACATAAGTTAGATGTGTGTTTTGAGGATGTCACACACTTCTTTTATCATCTGTGATGACTGAAATATTCCATAGCACATGGAAGAGATCATGCAATGAATGAGACAGGCTGCTGCATTTCCTGGTGATTATATCTACTTTGATGAAGTTCCCATTTAAAATTGCTTAGGCGAAGATATGATACTAGTTTAATTGACATTTGCACTTGGAATGTCAGAAGGCTTTAATTGTTCATTGTTAAAAATGGCATCAGATTATGTTTATATCAGTGTGCATCGGGTTACGAAGAATAGTGTAGATGGTCCTCCTGAAATGTCAGACTACTTAAAATTGGCATCAGCTTTCTGTCGATTAGTAGCTAGCAGATGTGTCCTACAACTACTGCACCTGTTACATAAGTTATCCCAGTCTTAACAATTGTTCGTGTTCAGATCACTAAGATATTCTGAGATCCTTAATGAATTACTTCTGGCTATGAAGGATATGGAAGATGCACTTATGGCTCATATGTTTAAATCATTTATTATGAAAGAAGTTATCTATAGGGATTTTGTGATGTTCAGGTTATAATGCTTGAGTGTATGTAGTGACTGCATGCTTCTGTGCGTGAAGGAAAAGTTGGTTAAAATGAAGATGCGATGAAGTTTTCTGTACAGTGTTCATTGTGAATGGTTTACTAGTTAACACTTATTATTTGCTTGCTGCTATACTGTATAAATAAGTAGGTTGAGCTGTAGCAGTCGTAGTAACATTCCGCTTACGTTTAATTATGCAGTCAAATAAATCATCAAGTATCATTGGTAAGTCTGACATCTGCATCGTCATGCAAAAAAACTTAGTTTCACTCAGATAGAATAAGAAAAGTATTGTAAGCAGGATGTTAAATCTATTTAATGAAAAAAAATAAGCAAATGTCTTTACACAATTGTTCTTCGTAATTATTTCGCCCATGTTGAATTGCTGTGACCGAGTTGACTGACATTACCGGATATCTGTAAATAAGTGAACAAAGTGTATGTTTTTAAATCACTTAAGTAGGGAAGAAGTAATGTTAAAGTTAAACGGTTTAAATTTCCATACCTTTGCTGAAAAAGGTTCATTTTCCTTTTTCATTCTTTGGTGATGACAGCATTCTTCTGTATTTTTTAATGTCACACAGAGATTGTTCGTCTTATACAGTATAGCAGCAAGCAAATAATAAGTGTTAACTAGTAAACCATTCACAATGAACACTGTACAGAAAACTTCATCGCATCTTCATTTTAACCAACTTTTCCTTCACGCACAGAAGCATGCAGTCACTACATACACTCAAGCATTATAACCTGAACATCACAAAATCCCTATAGATAACTTCTTTCATAATAAATGATTTAAACATATGAGCCATAAGTGCATCTTCCATATCCTTCATAGCCAGAAGTAATTCATTAAGGATCTCAGAATATCTTAGTGATCTGAACACGAACAATTGTTAAGACTGGGATAACTTATGTAACAGGTGCAGTAGTTGTAGGACACATCTGCTAGCTACTAATCGACAGAAAGCTGATACCAATTTTAAGTAGTCTGACATTTCAGGAGGACCATCTACACTATTCTTCGTAACCCGATGCACACTGATATAAACATAATCTGATGCCATTTTTAACAATGAACAATTAAAGCCTTCTGACATTCCAAGTGCAAATGTCAATTAAACTAGTATCATATCTTCGCCTAAGCAATTTTAAATGGGAACTTCATCAAAGTAGATATAATCACCAGGAAATGCAGCAGCCTGTCTCATTCATTGCATGATCTCTTCCATGTGCTATGGAATATTTCAGTCATCACAGATGATAAAAGAAGTGTGTGACATCCTCAAAACACACATCTAACTTATGTCTCTAGGCTATTTCTCTTTCAAATGCACGATTCTCATAGAATAACTGGGATGACAACAGCCATTGCCTGCAGTCAATTTACAACCTTAAGATCTGAAACAACTCACAAAAAACAATGCCTCCATGCTCTAAAACCCTAATAATGGACTTTTTATGCCATATTTCTTCAAAATGATGACTTTTTTATTAGTAATTCGTCTAGGCTGTCATGACAATTTTACGCATTACTACGAACACAATACACAAAAATATTGCATTTTTCGGCTACAGAAGCCTAAAACTAGTCAAAAAGAATCTATTTTCATAATACTGAGCGGTTAGAACGTCTCTATAGTTGTGAACGCGATAACCCATGCAATGCGCGAAAACACCTTGTCATAGAACATAGCCTCACTGACCAATAAATCATTCAAAGTATTAAATATGCGAGTTGACACCAAATATATTACGATTTACCGGAACTCCTGTAGTCGAACACTCTGATTAAAAACTTATAAGTACAAAAAGAAAGTGTAGCCAACCCAAGCTTACAACAATTCTAAACTTATTCTAACCTATGCGTCAATAATGCCTTTTTATGGTAAATGAAAATTTTTTCTGCCCACTATGTTCTTAAATAACGCTGGTCGTGCTTAAAAAGATAGCTGGGTGCTGAATTAATGCGACAAAATCTTAAAAAAAAGATCAGCATCTGAAATAATGCCTTCAATGCTGAAAATAAGCACTGCATGCCTAAATGCTCCGAGTAATGCTGAAAAAAAGCATTCTCTCTCTCTCTCGACATAGCATGTTGAAACCAACCAATCAGTAAAGAGTAGGTTTCACACAGAGTATGTAGTGTGACGGCTACATACTTGTCTGCTAATTCCCTATGATGTGATTGGTCTATTTGACCAGAGGTGTGAGAGTTAATAAGAATACAACGAAAACGAAATTCAACAGGGGGTAGGGGAATGTGAATTGATCACATGTGAAGATTGTAGTGAATAATGTATTTCGTTTGTGGAACGTCCTTGATCTTGATTACAATTCAGTTGAGACGAAGTCACAAATGAAAAAAAATTATAAGCCAGGTAGGTTGTGTCTAATAAGTATTTTACCAGCTATGGGAAAAAATTTTGATAACAGCTCAATAAAAATGAGGTCAAAGATGGAAAACGGAAACAATTGTAAGAGAACATATTGGACCATGTTTAATGCACATTAAACAGTCGAGCGAATACAATTGTCATGATTTATATGTAAGTATTACTGATAACGGTTCACGTTTGACAGGTCCACTATTGAAAAGTCCAAAAACATTAGAACAAAAAGTGGGTTAACTACAACAGATGAAATTATATACTTATCATGAATGAAATATAACGAAATATGAAACACAAAAGTGAGGGTGGGGGGGGGCTGAAATCCCACAGATGAAAAACGAGACTTGTCATAAGTAGAGTGTAAATTTCGCTGAGATTTTACAAATATAATTTTATAATATTAAAACCTTGGGTATCAAAAGGAAACCAGAGGGGGAGTGAGTGTGTTGATTCACAGATGAAAACATATACTTGCTGTAGGGAAAGTGTTAACAGTTGTGATTACAGCTCACCTTTCATCCCCTTTCATATTAAAAAAACGGATGTTTGCCTAGAGGTATATAAGCAGTACTCCTTACATACAGAGACCATTCTTACAGGATTTATAAATCATGCAGGTGAGTTATATTTTGGGTGTATATTTGTCCATTTCCATTATAAAGAAAACAACTCAGATAATGTATTAGATTCGGGCATTCAACATTCTGCAACAAGTCGTAAGAGAAGAATATCTTCTGGCAGACTGCATGAATGCCTTGGATACAGCTACTCCACATTTTACCGCCGTCAAAAACGGTTACGTGATGCAGCATTTAGTGACTGGGACTTCTGGAAACGTTACTCCTCATCTAGAGAAGAGGTGGCAAGGGTTAATACAGTACCTTTGCCTTCAAGTTCAACTGTACAGGGAACAGTGGGTATACCTAGTACTAGTGAGACCGTCGCTGTAGTTTCACAAATTGAACAGAACCGTAACATTTATTATTATGTATTAATTCGTTTTAATAGAACTTCAGATTGTTCCCGAAAAGATGACACAAAAAGAGCTGGTCAGAAAATCAATTATGGAATTGTTACTTAGGAACAATGTAACAGGGGTTCTTGCGCAAGATATCTTGGACTGTATGCGTAAATTTAGTCTACATGTACCAACAACCATACAAGGCTTGCTAAGAGATAGCGGCATGTGTGTACCTAGATTTCTTGGACAAGGCGTTTACTATCATATTGGACTGAAGGAAAATCTGCAGCGTTATCTAGATAGTTGGGTTGACTACGGTACTTTTCAACATGTTGGCTTGCAAATCAACTATGACGGTTTATCTATATCGAACAGTTCTTCGCAGCAATTATGGCCATTCCTAGGTCGTATCACAACTCCATACGTCAGTGACGTTTTCTTAATTGGTATACATGGCGGTTTGAGAAAACCGAACAACTTCAATGAGGTTTCTATGGACCTATTAGTTGAATTGAAAGATCTTTATAAAAACGGTCTATATGTTGAGAAGTGGGGTAAGAGTGTGACTGTCAGTGTTCTAGCATTTATATGTGACACGCCTGCTCGTTCTAATGTAAAACAAACCGTCGGTCACAATGGAAAAACAGGTTGTGATAAATGTGAAGTTGTAGGTTGTCGTTTGGAGGGTAGGATGACATTTCCTAATGGGAACCAGACACTTAGAAATGATAGAACATTCCGTGGTCAAGTTCAATTAAGCCACCATCGGGGCAGAAGCTGCCTTGAGGAATTGCCACTTGACATGGTAAAGTCATTTCCCTTGGAGCCAATGCATCTAATATACCTTGGTATTGTTAAGAAGTTGGTGTTCCTTTGGCTGGGTCTTGCAGCACGGCGAGAGAAGCAGATGGATAGTAAGATTATTGCAGATATTAATAACGGACTGCAAGGAAGTAGAAAACACATTCCTTCTGATTTTCAGAGGAAATGTCGGTCCTTAGATGACCTTAGCCAATGGAAAGCAACTGAGTGTAGACTTTTCCTACTATATTTGGGTCCTGTCCTACTCAGGAACACTCTGCCGTGCCACCTTTACGCTAATTTCAGGAGATTATCCCTGGCAGTATACTTACTTTCGAGTACCAAATACAGCCGACTGTTTTTGGATGCTGCTCGGACAGATTTGAGTAATTTCTTACTGCAATATGAGAATTGTTTCGGAAGTGAACATATTGTTTACAATATACATTCTCTAAAACATATAGCGGATGACGTTGAGCTGCATGGGCCACTAGAAGAATTCAGCGCATTTCCCTTCGAATCCTATATGCGCAAGATAAGGCAGTCCGTGCACTGTGGTTACACTGTGGCTAAGCAGGCAGCTCAGCGCTATGTTGAACACGTGTACTTAATGAAAAGTACGGGTGTGAAGCATGTACCTAAAGAAGCTGGTAATAGGTGTATTGAATTCAGCAAGGGAAAGCTGGCGTATCGGAATACCATATTCACATCTTATTCTCCGGACAACGTCATCTTAGCCTTAGGTAAACCAGGGAATATAGTTGAAATGGAAAGTGAAGATAGGATCCGTTTTCGACCCTACAGTGATTATAGTGATGAATTTACGACACCGTTTAAGTCAAGGAATTTAGGGATATTTAGATGTTCGAAATTCAGTCACGAAACACATTGGATATCCTATGTGAATATTGTCTGCAAGTGCATGACTGTTCCAACAACTAATGACGAAGTAGTCATCCCCCTGCTTCATACTTTTAATTGAAGGAACTGTGCCGTAATTTTTTGCTTGAACTGTTGATATGTAATTCGTCTAAGTTTTTTTGTGACATCTATTTGTCGTCAAGTCCGAACATCTACCTTTAACTGGTTAATGTTGTTGGTCAAACTGAAGTTCATTTGACAGTTTATTCCAAGTTTTTGAGATATAGGTATATCCATGCTGTTATTCATTTTAAGCAACCTGATACAGATAAAGTAACAGTCGTATTTCCACTTCATTACATATCCTTTTGCAGAATTCTACACCAATCAGAGATCTCGTCGTCCGTTCGCTAGAAGATGACACTGTAGTCGCCATCCCAAACACCTGGGTTGTGCGTAGTGGTTTATGTGCGTACAGCAGCACAGCAAACCATCTAGAGCCTATGTGTACCGGGACTGGATGGTCGATGTTTCATTTCCGTCAACTACTGGAATTTGGTAAGTTGGCATATTTCATTATCACCCTTCTAGATACTTATGATGATTGTAAAAAGTGTGTAGAGTTTTTGAGAAGCAATGATGAAGGCTCCAAGAAGGCAGACATGGACGATGATACGTTGCCAATGCCTAGTAAGAGACCAAAAAGGTAGGTGCCATTTTCTGTCTAACGTATTTTTCAGGGATGCCAAGAAATTAGAGAAGAATTTCCTTTATAACTCAAAGGATATTGATGTGGCCGCCAGTGAAGTTGGTTGCATCAAACCACAATATCCAGATTACAATATATTTGATGACTTCATAGCCCAAATCCCAAGGTATTTACGTAATTGAAAGCCATTCATTTTCAGTACTTCCAGTGCTCCCATAATCCATACTTCCTCTCCTATTGGCAAAAACACAACTGTATCTGACCGGTAGGAATAATTGTTACAATTTTTATTCGTGCTTTAGACTGCCGTCTAACGAAGATACCACTGATTCCAAAATTCAGAAAATACTCGGTAATTACTTAAAAATAACTATTCATTTAAAGATGGTGTAATGGAACTTATCAATTTGCATACAAAAATGCTGAACATTATGACTATTGACAGAAAATCTTGACAGCAAACCTCCCTTCCAACAAACGATGACTTCACACTGCAGTTTCCGATCGGGAATGAAGACCACTTAGAGATGCTGGAAGCATCTTTAAGAGACGAAAAGTACAAACAGCAATATGTGAGTTGACATATTTAATTCTTATTTCTTGTAGACTGCTAAGATGGTTAGCTGCCTTCAGAGTGATCCAAAGTTATCACTTAAGGTCATGATGCACCATGTTCTAAAACCTGAAGTGGCTTTGAAGTTTACATTTCAGGGGACTTTGACAAAGTCCAGCATTGTGCCTTATACCTTTTACAAAATAATGAGATGTAAGGTTCATTTATAAAGTACTTAGTTCTTTAGATGTAATTATGGCGCAATTCTCCGGCCAACTAATGACGTCGAGAGAGGTTGGTGACATAATGGATAAGGCCACGAAATCGTACTTTCACAATTTGAAAGATCGTGTCCAAAGACGTAAGCTGAAGAAAGGAACTCAGGTAAAATTGTGAAACACCTGCTTGTTTTTATAAGTCAACGTTTATTGAACATATAGTAATGACAACATTGTTCTCATTTGTAGGCAAATGAAAAAGATACCAGGGGATATAACAGTGGCAGTTATGTAAGTAAACCTTTATAAATGTAAATTCTTACAATGTGCTGAGCACTATTTTTCATCAACTAATCTTATATTTTTCTTATTTACAGGATGCTACCAGTGGATCTCACTTGACGGATTTGCAGTGACAATGTACTACAGTTTATTAAATATAAAATTCTCTCAATAAAAAACTGATTTCCTTCTGTAAACTGAATGAATTGCGCCGGCGTAGGACACAGGTGATGATAATAAGCAGCAGTCTTTTCGTTCTGAAGTAATGCTAGTCAGTTCTGAATATGTGCTGAGAAGGCTAGAATTAAGCTGAAAAAATTGCCACTATGTGCTGAATTCGGTCTTTTCGTTCTGAAGTAATGCTAGTCAGTTCTGAATATGTGCTGAGAAGGCTAGAATTAAGCTGAAAAAATTGCCACTATGTGCTGAATTCGGTCTTTTCGTTCTGAAGTAATGCTAGTCAGTGCTTAATATGTCCTGTAATGGCTGGAACAACGCTGATAAGGAAACCCAGTATGTTCTGATCTACTCCTGAAAATGCCTAGAAAAAGAACACGGTGCTGAATTCGTTCTAGTCATGCTGAAAACCAGTACTGGGTTCTAGTCTGTGCCATTAAACAAACCATTTCAGAACAGATTCAGAATTTACTCACTATAGGATGCAAGAATTATTTCAGAATTACTGAGATTTAATTCAGCATTATTGTAAGCTTGGGAATCTTTTCCTCTCTTGGTAATTACATTTGGTGGCCAGCTTAAAACTTGAGCTACCAAAAGCTTCCATCTCTCTGTTGCATATGTTTTCTGTTGGTCGGTTTGTTTTAATCGATTGAGATATTGTTGTGGGAGCTGTGTGGCGGCCTAGAAACATATCAAATTATATGTTCATGGAAAAATAAGGAATTCAACCTTGAACCTTGAACCGCGCGCGAGGAAAAAATCGGTTGCTCTCTCTCCGGCTGCTCGTTCAGCACATCTGCCGACCAACTCTGTCTCACACTGGTTGACATATCCCTATCAAGAGCTTTGCTCCTATCTGCTTTACTCTACGCGGAGACCTCCGACGGTTGACAACTCTAAGGCGTAGTGGAGGATTTGTATAATCAAGAAAAGGGACAATTACATTCCTATAATTTCGTACGTCTATAATTTGTGTATTTTGTGACTATTATAGTTTTTCTTCAAATAACCTCAGTTCTTTTGTGTGTATTAACTTAAGTGAACTGAATATCTTATATATACGTATTTGTTAGTACCTGTTCTGTCCTTTTTATTGTGTGTATATACTTACTTAGCTGCTAGGTCCACTACACTTAATTGGTGAGCCCGACGTGATTCGAACACGCAGCCTTCTGACTCCAGATCAGAAGGCTGCGTGTTCGAATCACGTCGAGATCACCAGTTGTTGTTGTTGCTGTTATATTTTGATTAAACTAGCGTACACGTATATCCTAGTACTTCTTCTCGTTTATATATTGTGTCCTGACGTTGTGCTTACTCGACACACACAACGTAAATCAGAAGAAACTTGAGAAGGTGTAGGAATGTGTATTCTCGAGGTAATCAAAATTCAAAACTTGAGCGAGTACAAATGTATCAATTGTTAACATGCAAGATTTAGAGTAATAAACAAATCGAAGTACAATTACACAATGAAAGTATAGTACGATGATGAGTATTAAAATGGGTCACTACAGCTGTTTGTTATCCAAAATTGTAGACAACAGTTTATGTCAATGTTTACATCTCGAATCAGGGTCGTGAGAAAAAACAACCAGCCACTCACAGCAGACTTAACATGTACAAATATGATTCCCAGATATATGGCCTGACTTTCTAAGAAACGGCGACAAAGAGGTGACAGAATAAACTTCAGCAAGAAAACAATCAATCAGAAGACGCTGCTTCTCTGTTGACAATAGCGAATAATAATGTACATAAAAATCTATAAATATCTGTTGATTTTCTCAATAAACGATCTGTTGCCTGCCTCTTGTCTTCTGTTGTTACACGATAAACACAAGTCATCTGAAGTGTGCAATAGATGTCGCTCCTGAAAGTGAAACTGTCTCGTCATCAATGAAAGCTATTCAAAAACTGTTAAACATGTGAAGTTTTTTATCTGTCTAATGGAATTTTAATTACATTTGAAATTTTCTCGAAATAACACACTGACAAGGCAACAGGCCTAAATCTGATGCTTCGTGTCGGGGTTTTATGAGCTCTAGTAAATGTATCCTCACGGTGTTAAGATCTGAGTTTGGAAGGTATATTTCAAAACTTAGAATGGAATTTACATAAACTAATCTAATAAAATTGAAAATCTAAAGAATTTGAATAAAATGAGCTGTTCAATACCAGTGCAACGTTTTTTTACTCAATTGATATACATAAAATGATTCTCTTCGGATGCTGAAAAACAACGTCACAACACTCGTTCATAATTATTTTGTCAAAAGGATATAAAATTATTGATTAACATGATGATATGTTAATTATAGTATAAGCTGAAATTGATACTCTATAGTGTGTAAAGTTTATGTGTACACTTAGAAACAAACACTACCCGGTTTGTTTGATGAAAGCAAAACGAATGTTAATGAAGTCTTCTCTCTTTGAAAGCCTTTTGAGTCAAGTCATTCAAAACCCAGGGATTTATTCTTTAAAATTATCTGCAGTTATCTCTAGAAGTTTACATTTTCACTATCTGTGAATAGCCAAAGCAATAATTATACATGGACAATAGCCTCAACCATGTATTCTAAAGCATTTTTAACAGGCTGTAGACTTTTATCGACAGCTGAATTTTCTGGCTCCATACTGAAGATCAGATGGCCAGCCAGAAAGAATTAGCAACAATAAACTCTGAGAATGAACCAATCATAAACCTATTTCTCAACAAAAATGAGGATGGATGGGAAAAATGCTGGGAAGACCATTATGTAACATCTCACACCAGGCCATTGCTCGAGTGGAACCTGAGTAGAGCACCAGAGGGGTGTGTGGAGGAGGTTATGCGAGGAGGAGGACCGCAGAGAATAGGACAAAGTGGAGTTGCACTGTTGAAGCCCTATGTTTGATTCGGAACCCAGAGGAATAATAATAATAATGTATTCAAAACGCTTACTTATTCCTTCTTCATCACTTTGGTTATATTAATGGTTTTTTCTACCTAACCTCATTTCGGAGAAAAGGCTGACTCTGCAATAAATCAGCCAGCCTGCCTTCTCATAGTCATACTAAACTCCAAAGAAGAGCGAGATGCCATTCTGAGCAACTCTCAAACTCCTAAAGGATCAGGCATATATGTCCGTGCCGATTTATGCCTGGCAGACCGTGTCAAATGGTGGTCTGTGGCACTAGAATTAAGCGAACGGCGTCGAAACGGGTTGTCAAAGTTCGAAGTTTGATGATCCCGAAACCTCTGTGGGAAGGCCGCGGAAGCACCAAAGTGAGTAAAAAGTTGGTTAATATGGTAGACTCTGGAAATTTGGATGTAATTATCATCACAGGTTCATGGCTCACACTCGGTGTCACTGATAACGAAGTTAACGTGGCAAACTTTGAGGCGCATAGGGTGGACCGACTAAACCGCACAGGAGGTGGAGTAGTCATCTACCTCAAGAAATGCTCAATGGTGCGTAGTATCAAAGAATTCGCTCACGAAAGTGAATTGTGCGAACTTCTAACCCGCAGACTTAAACGCATAGGCCAAGATATTGATCTCATTGCTACATACCGCAGCCCTGACTGCAGTGCAGACAATTTCTTAATAGACAAGCTAGGCTCCTAGACATTGAAATGTCAAATTCTCGTAGTTGGCGATTTCAACATCCTAACAATTGACTGGACGAGCCTTACAACGCCATCTTCAGTCAGCTCCTTTGATTATAAACTGCTGGAATCTGGTCATTCGCCAGCCCTAGTCCAACGTGTTATGAGGCCCACACGCTGTGACTCACAGCACTCCTCTTCAGCTCTGGACCTAGTGTTCTCTCATGGTGAGGATGTGGATCTCATGCGAAATCTTCCTCCTTTAGGAAGAGGTGATCACACTGTGTTCACTTTTAAGTTCTCAGCAGCGGTATCGTGGGCCAAAACCCCAGCTCAATCAAACTTTTGGAAAGTTGACATAAGTGTGATCGTCTAAGCAGTCAGCTCAGTGAACTGGTACACCAACCCAGAGTTCCAACTAGGAGCCGCAAGGAACTAGTTTAAACAACTTAACGGCCAAACAACTGAACCTTTCACCTCTTGGTCTGTCCCAAAGGGTCGCAATCAATGCTCCCTCGGATAAACTGAGAGATTCGTAAGTTACTCAGACGCAAACACAAATGCTGGAACCTGCTTGCCACAGTTGAGTTTCCTGTGACCAGAAAGTTATACAACACGCTAGGAACAAAGCCACTGCAGAAATCCGCTAGTCAAGGATAAAGTTCGAGGCACATCTGGCTCAAAATGCAAAGACACAGCGTAAGAAAATTTTCTCGCACATGAACTTTAAGAATACGACATCCAACGGTGTCGCAAACCCGACTGTTGACAATGACACAATCGAAGAAGATCAAGAAAAGGCAGAAGCAATGGCAGACTACTTCTCCCAAGTCTTTACACAGGAGTCGTCAATCTCCACAGGATCATTTCTGGCTGCGTCAGATGAATACCGGATAGATTCTGTTGAGGTAGACCATGACATCGTGCTCAACTGCCCAATGAAATAGTACCATATATTCTCTGTTATTTATGTTATCACTACTAGTTTTATACTTACGCCTAATGAAACTAGATGTGGAGAAATCAGTGGGTCCTGATAGTCTTCATCTAAGGCTTCTCAAGGAGCTATCAGCTCACACAACTGGCCCACTAACCATGATCTTCAAGCTATCTCTCCTAAATGGAGTGTTACCACGTGACTGGAAAGATGCCATAGTAATCCTCATCCATGAAGAAGGATCAAGACAAAGCCCTACAAACTACAGGCTTATTAGTCTCACCAGAACTTTAATCAAGACGTTGAAAAGAATCATCAAGAAAAGTACCATGGTATATCTGGAAAACAACAATTTCTAATCCAGAGCACGGTATAGCTTCCAAAAACACCTCTCATGCCTGTCAAATCTCCTCACCGTAAGAGAAAGCCGGGTCAAATCAAGGGACAACAGAAGATCCGTTGACGTCATCCCAATAGACTTCAGCAGTCTTCGGTAAAGTCACCCACAAAAGATTGCCCACGAAGGTGGGAAGTCTTGGCATCAAAGACAGCTTACTAAACTGGGTTAGGGAATTCCTCATAGACAGGAGTCACAGGGTTAAGATCAACTCGAAACTCTCCTCCTGGACAACAGTGGGTAGCGAGGTGTCACCAGGAATGGTACTCGAAAAACTCCTATTTATTTTGTATATCAATTAGTTATATCAGCTCACCGATTCCCCTATGGTCCTATACGCAGATGATTTGAAAATCTGGAGAGAGCTCAAGGGCAGCAGTGATATGCTCACGCTGCAAGAGGACCTCAGCAAATTGTTAGAGTGGTCCAGAGAATGGATGCTCCCAATCAATGTAGCGAAATGTGCAACCATGCGCATTGGGCAAGCAAGCACCAGCTCCTACGAACTAGAGGGAATAACACTCCCATCAATTAGGACTCACTTGGACTTAGGTGTCATAGTTAGCCACGATTTAAAAACTACAGCATACTGTCACGTGGTGGCTACAAGTAGTTTCAGATCCTTATGGGCAGTTTGTTGAGCCTTTACTGGAATCACCAGAGATATGTTCACCTCCTTATATACATCTCTGTTGAGGTCAAGACTGGAAAACTGTATCCACGCAGCCAGTCCTTGTCTTAAAGGAGACCCACATATTCTAGATAGGGTATAAAGGAAGGAAACACGTATGATTCTCAGCATGACTAACTTAGCATATGAGGAAAGACTAAACAGTTTAGATCTCTTCTCCCTATCATACCGTAGGAAGACAGGAGATTTTATCACAATGTTTAAAATTTTAAATAATGACTACTCACCGGAACTATTCTCTCTTTACCTTTACACCAGCTAGGAACACCTTAGAGGACATAGCAGGAGAGTTCAAAAGTCAAGAAGAAGAATATTGCTGTTGATTACTGGGTCTCACATTGAGTCATAAACTCCTGGAACCGAAGAAGTGGTGTCCGCTACCGTTTACAGTGGGATAATATACAGCCATATCTATGTTATAACAAAGCTAATTACACCGAAATGCGAAGACTTTTGTCTGAAGCAAATTGGCCAAAAAATTGGACAGAGCTTACAGTAGAAGAACACTGAGGAGTGATAAAGGAGATCATTCACCAGGCGGTCTCAGACACTGTTCCTTTAGTCACACCAAAAGCTAGAAAGCAACGTTCATGGGTAAAAAGGGGGACACAACGCCTTCTGCAGGCGAAGCGAAAAGCCTGATTTGCGTGGCGAGTATCGAAGAGTCAACCCGAACATGAAGAGTACCTCGAACTCAGGAATCGGTGTAACATACGAGTCCGGAGTGATAGAAGGACATTTCAGAGAAACCTCGCCAATAAGCTTCTCGTGAACCCCAAAAGCCTATACAGGTTTATGTCTGAAAGAAAACCGACCATCCAGGGAGCTTGCAATCTAGTGGGTTCTGATGGGAAATCTCTTACTAGTCTTGAAATGGCAGAGACATTCAGTCTAGCCTTTCACAGGCAACTGAACAGTAACGAGGATTTTACCCCCACAAAACATCAAGATTACAATGCAAGACCATCGTGCGTAAACCTGCTTGGTATATTTCAAATTACCCCGGCTATGGTACTCGTAAAATTGGGAAAGTTGGTTTCGGGAAAGTCTACAGGTTGCGGTGACATAAGACCATCCGACCTGAAGCAGTGTTCAGAAAGTCTCTGCCAACCCCTAAGTGATCTGTTTCAACACCCCTTTGATGTAAGGAAACTTCCATGCGAATGGAAACGAGCCATCCTATCCCCTATATTCAAGGGTGGTGGCCGGCAGAATGCGACCAGTTGCACTACTTCCAGTGATATCGAAGATATTGGAAAGTCTCATTGACGACCACATGAGAAAATACTTCGACGGGACTAACCTACTCCATGAAGAACAGCACGGTTTCAGGAGGGAAAGATCCTGTGTGACGAATCTTCTACTTGCTTGGAACGATTGGACACTATCCTGGGACGTAAAGGTACCAGTCCATGTGATCTTTCTCTACTTTGCGAAAGCATTCGACACAGTTCACCATGGTCTGCTCCTTCACAAAATAAGCAAGGCAGGTGTTTCTGTTGCACTTCTCGCATGGCTGGAAGATTATTTAGGCGAGAGAGAATTCTGCACCAAAGTCAACCGCATCCGATCATCCTGGCACACCTCGGCATCATGGGTTCCTCAGGGTTCTATCTTAGGGCCGTTGATGTTTTTGATTTTTATCAATGACCTGCCCTGTCAACTGAACTGCTCTGCGCTTCTTAACGCTGACGACGTAAAGATTTGGAGAGCAATAAACTCATCGGAAGACTCCGATAGATTGCAGGCTGACCTGCAAACTCTGGGAGACTGGGCTCTGGCTAACGGAACGCCTTTCAGCCTAAAGAAATGAAAAGTATTGTAACTTCATTCGGGCAGGTCACAGAGTGTGTAAATTACACCCTTGGTGGCCAGAACTTGAGTTGTGTGCCATCAGAACGCGACCTAGGTCTTATTTTAACAGAAAAGCTAGACACCAGTATAAATTACACGAGGAACGTCGCCAGAGCTTACGCACCTTTATGCATAGGTAGCTGGAAGCTCTTACTCCCGAACTATTCTTAAGGTTGTATACGACATACGTGAGGCCACTCCTTGAAGTGCATAATATCATTGCTCCTCCGCTACTCAAAAGGGATGCTAACATTCTAGAAAGTGTCCAGAGACGAGCGACAAAATGGGTGATCGGCCTCCGCAACAAATCATATGAGGAAAGACTGAAGAAATTAAGTCTTTTCACACTTAGTTACCGTAGTCACAGGGGAGACCTCATCACCGTCTATAAGATCTTAAATGACCAGGCCCATCCTAATAAGAGCATCCTGCCATTAAGTGATTATAGGCTTCCACGAGGTAACCCGCTAAGGATAGCACACCAGAGACCAAAGACTCGAGTGCGTTCACATTTCTTTTCGCTTCGAGTTTGCCGTCTCTGGAACGCTTTACCGGCGGCCGTAACTACAGCGCCATCTGTGGAGACTTTTAAGCGGAAGCTGGACAATCATGCAGAAATGCATGGTTTGTGTCTCAATGGCTTATCCTCTTAAAATTTGAAACCACACTGTCAGTGGATAAGCATACAAGCTAAATCCCCACGACCCGTCCTGTCTTCTCCCACTGTACCGACTATTCTATCTTTTCTTTCTTTCTTTCTTATTTCACCTTTATTATTTCACTTATCTCAACCTATATTATCTACACTACAACCTATTATTATTATTGTTACCATTCTACTTTTATGACTACACCGAATGACCAACGGGTGTTAGGTCAAACTCCATTCACGGTAGCAACTCAGTCCTAATATACTGCACACTACAAACCACATCTTGACCAATCCTCGCACCACTCCTCTTGTAGTCTACCAGAGCTAAAGCAGTCGAGTGGCGGGATTTACTACGCAGAAGTTCACCGAAGATCTGGAACCTCTACCTTACAATCAAGAAGCGAGCTCAAAGAAATCACTGGTTTATACTAGCTCGTAATCAGGATATTGGATATTGGATTGCATCCTCAACTGATTCACTCTAGAAGGTTTTTAACAAGCACAGAAATTAACTAGAAAATGATTAGCATAGGCTCCAAGCCTTCTATCCTCAACCAATAATTCTGAAATCGGAATCTGAAATCTGCATCTGAATTGTACATTTCTTCGGCCTTGAAACTACCCGCAAGGTTGAAATATTTCGCGATGGATGTAAGTTTTATTGTCATACTACTTTTTTCTTACTGAGGCTAGTTTTCATAAAGTATCATGTACTGACAAAATTGACAGCTATCGTCACGAATATTGGGGGTTTTTTATCGTTGTTTTGACTTATGTTCATAAAGAAGAATGAAGCCTTCGGGCGCGGTGAACGAAAAATAAAATAGTAAAATACGTGTTAATAATGGACATAGCCTGTGCTAGAAATATGGGAGAGTTCTGGTTATATGACGAGATTTTTATTATTTGAGGTGAAGTTGAGCTTTAAACTTCAGTAAGTACCAGCGGATAAGTTACCTAGGATATCCTAGGATATCAATTAAAATCTCTCCATTGTGACCATTAGTTTACCATCATTGAACCGTTCTTACTGTTTGCCCATAATTTGCCTCTTTCACCACTATTTAACCATTTTTTGATTATCTTTGTTCAACTTGGAGATATATGTGACCTATATAGGTCACATATATGTGATATAAGTTGAGACTAATAATTTAGTCAATGATTCTAAGTTAGCAACTGTCATGAAAATTTAAATCTTTGCATTCCTGATGAGTTAGATTGCAATTTATTGGAAACTTCCCTCCCCCACTTCTACAAATTGAAAATTTCGAGGAAGTCTGGTAATTTTTGGGGGAAATACGTTACAGTTACCTCAATTTTTTCATCATTTCGATTTCAGACCATCATACAAACCCTAAGAATTTTCATGAGATATTTCATATTTAAAAACACTCCCTGGTTTTTTGTTGTGATGTTATGTACCATGAACATGTTATTTTGAATAAAATATGTAGTAAACATGCTTAACTTTTCTGGCGTTGTCACTGCAGAATTGCTGAGCGTATATGTATGCCCCAATATTAGTGACTTATATCCTAGATGTTATTATGCGATAGATAATATTTGGAGAACTAGTAACCTATCAACTGACCGTAAAAAATCAGTTGAAATAGCTTCATCATATAAGATATTACTGATTTAATGATGGAGCTAGAAAGTAGCAGCCACCGCGATTGACCACTAAAACTGAGCAGTCAATCAGAATTAAGGAGCAGTATTAATCTCAGCGTCGTTAGAAAGATAATTGGAGATGATGGTATTCTAGGGTTCATCTAAATTTTCTATTTTTGTTACTTGATCTATGCCAAAATATTAGTCCTCTTAGAATACCCACTATCCTATGAAGTTTGCCTTGCATTTGTGTATTCTAATAATCACAATTAATGCATTATTCATGCAGTGCCCAAATACGCGTTTTCCTGGATCTCGTTAAGCTAATCAAGAAGAAAAGACAATTTGATTTGATCATATCACCTGTACCTCCATTAGGTTGTCTAAGGTGATGTACCCGGGTGGCTGATGTAGTTAAACCTAGCCCCGTTAAAATACTGTAAAATGTTTTAAAAAAAATAAATGGGCAGTAAATCCACTACTAATTTTCGAATTCTAACGATAGTTCTAGCTTTAAACAACAAATTAAGTCATCCTAACCTTAACCCTAGTTCTAATTTCATCTCTAATTGTAATCGGTCACTTCACGTATTTGTGAAGTTGCCCCATCTCTGATGGACTCATTGCTGATGAAATCTCTGTGTAAACACAGGAGGCTCCGATATTTTTCAACTTGCGTTACCTATGATGATTACCTGGTATCTGAAGGTCCACAAGAGAGTGAGTTGTGCAACAATATACTCTGTAAGATATAGCGGTTGAAGGTAGAATATATGAAAAGATTAGCGGTTTTGTATCGTGTTTGTTTTTTGTTGCTTTTGTTAGATCAAGGGACTCTGAGTACTGGTAAAGGTAGTTGTGAGTTGTTAAGTAATCAGGTGAGGTCAGTCGAACCCGACCATCATATTAGTCAGCATATCTCAGTTGGAAATCCATGAAATTGTGAAGCTGTATTGATTAAATTTGTTAAAGCATGTGTAACATGCCAGACAATGAGTCTCAAGTCCCGCTCCGTCTTCAATCTAGGTAACTGGGTGGGATCATAAACCCTCAGGCAATAAGCATGGCTCATAGTCTCAAACATGAAAAACCTGTTGTGGAAGTTGCGTGGAAACAAACAGAAAGTTAGAGGTGGTCAAATGAAAAAATGAAAATAATCCATGAAAACTTAAACTGTTTATTTGAGTCACACGGTGAAGTGTAGAGTGCCTAGTGGGGGTCTTCGGGATAGCAAAAATCAGTGGTTGCAGACTGTAGGTAACATGGTTCAAGATATTTCGCATTAGTACGCAAGCGTTCACTCTTTGTGGCTTTCCGAATTCTATAAATCCTCAACAATGTCCAAAATACTTACTCTTTCTTCAGCCCACTTTCGTTTAACGCAGTTTCACTGCATTTTTTAAAATCTACTATTGTGTTTGCTTTTAAGAATTATGGCATCTCGAACTGATATGCTTTTGTGCAAATTTATTCGCATATAGCTCAGTTCATTTAACGAAGTTACAGGCACAAAAGTTTTCCGTCGTTAAAACTGACGTGGATAAAATGTGAGTACTGTTGATCTGCTTTACCTCGCTAAGCCAGTAATAAAACTGGTAACGAGGGAAGGTTGGGCATGAGGCTGGCTAGTAATCCCATCCAGTAAAAATAAACACCACTGCTACAGAAACTTTAAGCCTTTAGCTTGAAGCCCTATGTTCCACTGGAAACGTGAAGGAATAAAAAGAAAACTGTTGATCTTGATTCATCACTCAACTAATTGTTTCGTCTTTAGACTAATTTATCTAGCTTCTTTATTTTTAGACTTCTGTCAACTCTGACTATGGTGGAATACCAAGTGAGAATACGATTGAAATACCACTCAGAGGAGGAGATGAAGTTATCGAGCTGGATACAGATCAGTTGCCTGATGGTGAAGAAGTGTTAAACATACTGAATCAAGAAAAAGCGCCTCTACAAATTTGGATTAATGTTGCTGTTGCCTATTACCGGAAGAAATTATACAGTGACTTTGAAAAAGTTCTTGAAGAAGCCTATCGAAATGCATCTGAACTTCAGCCATATAATGATAGTGACTTAGTTCGGTTATTGGATATGCTGGCGAATTATTATGGTCGAAAAGCTTACAAGTAAGACTAGTTATTTTCCTAGTGGTTAAGGTATTAATTGACCAGAAATTTTTTGCACCTATCAAGTTTTATATTCTAGCACTGAATTCAGGTTGAATAAAATCTGATATTTGTAAATCAATAGAACTTTTTATTGTAGACTTTCTTGCGGTTAAATCTACTGAACTGTAGTGTGGAAGGATTTTGATATATTGGTATTTTTAAGTCTTTTAGTTCTCATCGTTAACGTTTGTCATCCTTTGTGTGACCCCTTATGAATACTTGTATAGTTTGTAGGAAAGCGTTAATATTTATTTCATTTACTAAAATAAAACATGTTTCAATTTGATTAGACTGCCTGGTTGAGATCATCGGATTACTGAGGTCTAATCTCTGAAGACTTTTGGTAGTGTATACGCCAAAACCGTTCTCAGTGGTAAAGATGTATTCATTCTATGCTACTTCCCAGATTTATTGAATCCCAATTATTCTTCATGTCACTGTTGTTGTTTTTTTCTGTCGTATACCTCTGCTCATTTTCAATTTCTTTTTCGTCTCTTTCATATACCTTTGTATGGTGTATGGACCGTAGCAACTTGAACTGCCAAACATCTGTGCATAGTTCTATGTTGAAACTCAGTCAGTGTGATAGATTTTTTGCTCAACATTTTGTTGATTTGCATTGGGTAAATATAGATACATTAACTGAGTGTAGTACATGGAGTTTACGTGATACGATTTCACATAAGCTCTAAATCAGTCTAAAATGGTTATCTACGCTTTTGTTTATTAGGATGTCACACAGTTTGGGAATATATTAGTACATTATTTTACTCAAAATATTATAATTTAGAATTATTTCTAGACCTAGTGATACAACTTGCATAGAATAGTAAATATCATCTGGACTGTCAACTATGTACAGTAATAACATATTTTACATAACCGTTTTTCAATCCAAGTTTCTGTATTTTAAGCGAACATAAGATATGAAGACATCTAGGTGTGTATTTGACTTTATATGAATTTGACATCCTTGTTCATGGCTGATTCCTTAGTGTACACAAACATCTTAGTACTACTGAGTAGACCTGTATGCATTTCATACTTCACAAATATACAATGCTATCTCACCATAACGAATGAATTGGTTGAATGCGTCAACTATCTCCAACTAAACTGGAGAAGTGTTTCAGTTGTGGTTAATTGGCGGTTTACATGATTTTGACAACAACAACAGCAACAACAAAGTGAAAGGATTGTTTGACTTTTCCATGACCTTGCTGCTTATCATACAGAAAAAATATTTGATTGCTTATTAAGAGTCAAGTGTGCTGCATTCTATTTCAATCTATATCTGCGAAAAGTAATCACTAAAAATAAAAGATCATTAAAGGTTTAAATTATACGATCATTGTTAGTTATGTGTAGATACTATCTTTAGATATAGAATATTTTATTTTGCTTAAGTTGTTCAAGTATTAATATTGTCCTACATCTGACTGACTTATCCATATAGATAGATGTACAAAAGAGAATCTGTTCGTTGTTATTTATTATTAGTGTCATGTAATCGATCAATTTAGTTGCATTTACCTTATGTTGGTAAGAGATGGATTGGATGAATTTTTTAACTTGTTGAACATTAGTTATCCTTTTTTAACAAGTTTCAACTGCTATCAGCTTAGATTCTCATTGTGTATTAGGCTATCAAGCAATTTTTTGAGGTATAGTTGCGAATCTTTTAAAATGTGTTTATTTATTTTAGATTTCCAGTGTAGCGGCAACGGAAGATAAGAGAATTGAAAAGGGACCTTTATTAAGGGAAAATATCATATTTATACATTTTTAGCCACATTGAAATTCGACTAGGTCAGTGGACAATAAATTGTTCTAATTGGTTGGTGATTAGCCCATGGTTAAATCAGGTCGTCCTATAAGGTTATTTCATGTCCACATTGTAAACTAAATTCAGATTTGAGGAATAACCACTTTTACTTCTGAGGCTATTAATTTAAAATGTTGATTTCAACTGTGGCTGCTTTTTATCAGTTTGCCTCACGCCACACCAGATCCTCAACAGTTCGCTCTGTCCTCCTTTATGGCTGTGAGACAGCCATTGAAATGCCAGCTGTCTTTGATCACAGGTGCCTGCGTTCTATCTCCCGTGTTAAGTGGTATCATTAGAAGAGCAATATTGAGGTTAGGCCTCAGTTGAGTTCTAGGTAGATGGAAGGGGGAAATTAATCGACGAGTTTATGAAGTCGCATCGTCTGAGATGGTTAGGACATGTGTTACGCATATACCTCTAGCCATCGCCTTCCTCGACGGGCGGCAATGTTAGCTGACATAGGATGGATCAGGTTGGAAAAGAGTTAGCTTGTGGTGTTCAAACCAAAATATGGCTTCCTCGGTCAATGAAACCCACGATATTTAGTTTAAGCCAGCCAGTCAAGTAGGGGGGTGTAGACTAGCTTCCTGATTGCGGTCCTCGAGATGGTGAAAACCAATGACATCTGGGGAAAGTTGGTGATATGGCTCAAAATCCTCGCTCTCAATGGCTGGCGCAGATGTATCCACTCCTTGTGATTCATAATGTCCAATAAAATCCTATTGTTCTCCCATATTACCATTCTTTTTGTCTCACATTTCTGTTTATTATCTCTGTCTCTTCACTGTCTTCTCTTGCTTCGTGTGCTACATGGAGGGAGTGTGGGAACTCAAACTGCTGCACATCTGTGCAAAGTTCTACGTTGAAACCAGTCAGTCACACCAGATGCTACATCAAGTATTGCATTTTTAGGATTTCAGCAATTGTCAGTCTAATTTATTTTGAAGTTTTTTAATCCTTTATGGTCCGTAACGACTGTATTCTAAGCAGTTTAAAGTGATTATATCCAATTGTTTTTTCCCTGCCTTATTAGTATCTCCATAGATGTATTTGATAATTTTGAGTTCAGTGGTAGCATACTTGCCAACCTCACACCTGGCCCGGGGTTCGATTCCCGGTTGACGAACTCCTAAATCTCCTTTGGCCTGTAGTAGGCCCGGTAAAAAGGGTCAGTTGGGCATGTGACCAGCATCCTCACTCCGTAAAAACACCACCGTTACTAAAACTTCAAAGCTCTAAGTTGCCGCTCTATGTTCCACTCGGAATGTGAAATGAACAAAAAAAACATTTCTAGAAAACCTTTTTATGAAATCTAAGAAAATTTGTAGACTTGTATGTTCACACTGTAACTTGATAATTGGCAACTGTAAGGTAAACACTTTTCAATCCTTTAAAGTACGTCTTAGTTTCCAGTGAACCATTTGTCCAATGTCGATTTATCGTGGAATCTGACCTATGTCATATAAAAAAAGCGGTTTAAAAATGATGGGGAAGATTTGCAGCTTAAGTGAGTGATGTTTATTTCGCTTTGGCGTGGTTTCGTTCTCTGACCTGGGTGGTTGAATTACGAAGCTTTCATTGGCTTTCTAGGTATTGGTCTACTGTTTTTCTCCTAAGCGGTGTATAGTTTCCATTGAACTTAAAACTTGTAGTACTACAGTGACTACCACTACTATATCAAGTAATACATATTCTCTAGAGTTATAGGCAAGCGGTCGTCAGCTTAACTAGTTCTCTATTGACCCCCCTCCCTCCCAAATGAATTAAACGTTTGGCACTCATTCAGTAATTGTGTCTTTTAAAAAAATGGATAACGTGAAATACCTTTGTAATGTACCCGTTTGTTTGTTTGTTTCTTCCGTAGAGAGAAGAGTAAAGAAAAAAAGAATCAGTTAATCGCTCAAGCAACTAGACTATTCACTTCAGCAGACAGAATTGATATGTACGATCAAAAGCATTTACTTGGACGAGCATTTTTCTTCATATACGAAGGCGAGAATTGGAGTCAAGCAGATAGTCAATTGAATTTTGTACTGAATCAAGGTTCACCAAGTGTACCAGCTTATTTAGGCAAAGCGTGTATTGCTTTTAATAAGAAAGAATATAGAAATGCTTTGGGATTTTATCGTAAAGCTTTACGTCTACAACCAAATTGTCCAGCTTCTGTACGACTTGGAATGGGTCATTGTTTCTTTAAGCTAGGGAATATGGAGAAGGCACGGCTAGCATTTCAACGAGCATTAGACTTGGATCCAGAATGTGTTGGTGCTTTAGTTGGACTTGCTGTATTAGATCTTAATGAAAAAACTCAAGTAATTTGAATTTTATTTATATATTTATTTATTTTTATTGCCCCTTTGTTTTTATGCAATTTTAATCAGTGTGTTACACATAACCAGCAAGCATTTGCTACTTTCGATGTCTGGAAACTTGATGAATTTTTCAAAGAATGATTTAATGCATTGTTATGACCGGAACTACAACCTAGTAGACTATGAGCGAATACTAACTTCAGTGCGCTGGCTAATGTCGGTGGCACGGCGGTTAGGACGCTCGCCGACCATGCACATGGTCCGGGTTTGGATCCCTGGCCGATGCACACCTGATATCAATGGTCGGCCTGCAAAATTTAGGCTACAGATATCACACGCTGAAAATTCTACACTTGTACCAAAATACTGTGTGGAATCAAGCTATAATAATATAAAAAAATAAAATAAATAAATGTGTCCTAATCGCGCATCAACAACAACACCGCCGGGCTGCAGAGACAGAAGACTAGACGTTGATGAAAGAGCTTTTATTGTCTCAAAACAATAGTCAAAAAAGGTTAACAGTGCTTGTGTATATGTATGTTTATGGTGACCTTGAGAAGCACTAATGTCATCGATAAGTTAAGATAGTGAACAACCAATAGGATTTCAAAGGTCATAGGTAGGATGAAAGGAATACAAACAGACATGTAGAAAATAGATACACAGCCTCTATTGATGGGTTTACGTACGGACGCCCAGACTGCCTTTCGGTGGAATTCATGCAAATTCCACCGAAAGTGTATGGAGTCACTTTAAAAAGAGGATCAGAGCAGTGAATGGGTCAAGAAATGTAATGATATACAGTCATCTGGATGAGTTTATACAAAGAAATTGGTTTGGCCTATCTATGAGGACTGCAATGAGAAGTTGAGAGGTTTTCTTGCAGCACATATAGGAACATTGCCCTATGCGACTTTTTTAACATTCCATTAATTTTGCATAACTATTTTTTTAAAATTACGAGCTTTTACTTCGGATTTATCTGAGACTCATGAACAGATATTTCTCAAGATCTTTACTAGGTAGTTTCGTTTTGGATCGCTATAGTTCAGAGTTTCCCAAATGCATTAAAACATTATGTTTTTCCGTGTTATTGTTCTTCCTGGCATACGTTTCTGCTAAATACAGCTCTTTTGAATTTCTTTTTCTCTCTTTCTGCTATAACTTTGTGTGTGAACTGAAATGTGTCAATTGAAACTGGCGGTACTTATCTGCAATGTTTTACGTTAAGACTCAGTCAGTCAGTGTCACAAAATGAAAAAGTGTATTCACTGATAGTCATAAATTCAATATATGCGCTATAAACTTCATTATGACCTACTCGTGCTCTGATTGGCTGCTTCAAGGTCATTCATTCAATTGTTAAATTTTGCACCACTAGGATCACTGTAACTCTGTCTAAAATGACATCAACAGTTGTAACTTGTAATAAACATGAATATATACATTATGATTATTAACTATTTTTTGTTTTTCTGTATTATTTCAGGAGTCAATAAAACAAGGTGTACAAAAATTATCCCAAGCGTATAATCTTGATCCAACTAATCCCATGGTATTGAATCATTTAGCAGATCATTTTTTTTATAAAAAAGAATATACAAAAGTGCATAGATTAGCATTGCATGCATTTTATAATACAGAAAATGAATCGATGCGTAGTGAAAGTTGTTATCAAATGGCAAGAGCATTTCATATGCAAAAAAATTATGATAATGCATTTCAATATTACTATTTAGCTACACAACTTGCATCACCAACATTTATTTTACCATTTTATGGTCTTGGACAAATGTATTTACATAGAAATGATTTAGAACATGTAAGTGAATCTTTCTTGGTTCTTTTTTTTAAAAACTATTTTTTGTGCTATTTATGTGTGTGTATGTGTGTGTGTAAGTGTTCCTTTTGGCTTTTCTTTGGGAGTAATTGATAACTGTTGACTATGTACTCGTTCTTTCGTTTGCTGGTTAAGTCTGTCATCTTCTACAAGTGTAGCTTTGCAGGGGTTTTATAATGAATCAACATCAATCATAGAGCCAACTGCTACCTTGCCGTGGTGGTCGGGCTTGAATGCCACAGTGACCCAACAAGCTAAACTGGCTGGGACTCATGTCCCTGCAGGTCCTACCATGTCAGGAAGGTTGTTTGGATAGTGGTTAGACTAAAAGCAGTTACCATGGGGTACATGGGCTCCAGAATTCAATCGGATCAAATGGCGTATGAACCCGTATGGGTCACCGGCAACCATGGGAACGCAGCTCCTGACGCTGCTCCGCTGCCTTGCGGATTAGACTCCAAGTCAAAGGCTCGGGGAGTGGTCCCTTAAGAAAACCACCTGCTTCGGTCTGGGCGCCCGGGTAGTATCTCAGCCTTCACACAATAAATGAAATGAAGCAACAAACTATTATCGAAACTCTTGGACATGTGCTGCGAATGTCATCCCAGAGGCTTCCGTACAGGTCTCTGTTCGCTAGCCCTGGGACGGGATGGAAAAGGCGGAGGGGTGGTCAGTCCATGACGTGGCGTCGTGGGATGAAGGATTTCTGTGCTAGATTAACATCGGTTGGTGTGTCATGACTCCCTGTTTGGGGTCCGCGAGATAGCTCGAATCGATGGCTCGAAACGTTATCGGATATGGCCAAGAATCGTAATCAATGGCGAACGTGTTGCAATTTCCTTCTTTCTTTCCTTCCTGATGATAGTTAACGAATACTGTTTGAACTTGTTAAACATGACTGTTATCCTTCCAGAGGAAGTTCTTTATTCGTTTTCTACTTATATTTTTACTTTTGATCTATGTTGTTTTATTATTATTGTGTGGCGCATCATCTTGGTGCCATATTGTGCCAAGTGTTTTCTGCGTTTAAATAAACAAATTAAATAAAAATAGAGCCATTGAAAACCAGAGAGTTCTGAACTTTTCAACACAGTTTGCATCCATCACCCGATCTCCAAGGATCGGATTCAAGCAAGCCTGTTGACCATTCAGCACTAGATCTAATGCTCACTAGTAAGTAACTAAATACAAGATAAGTTTGCTCCGATTTCCAATGCGAGGTCTTGTCCAGTGGGTTCCACCAAGTTAGGCGTGAGAATAAAAAAAAATCTCCGATAACATTGGCTAGCATTTGCTCTATATATCATAAATTGGTACAACTTAGAATTGATAGGCCGATGTATTCCATTCGAGTGGCTGAATGGTCAACAGTCTTGCCTCTGTAGCGTGAAATGTCTGGATTCCATCCTTGGTGGTAAAGTGATTGGTGTACACTGATGAAGAGCTGCTAACTGGGATGAAACAGCTGTTTATTACTGCATGGTTTTCAATGTTATTGAGTGATAAAACTTGAATTCTTTTATCATTTCCATTCAGTTTGCAATGGGCTCAAGGCTAGCAATACTACTAGCCTGCTGAGACCTTTGGAGAGAGGCTCTGAGCTGAAGCTGATCATTCAGTAGTTGAAAGCTGAACACCCTTAGCAATGAACCACAACTCCACTTTAATAAATACTCAGTCACAGTCAGATAATAAGGCAATCCTAATTTCCCTCAAATAATAATAATTTGCTTTATTCCAGAAACAGTACTAGTGGTACAGTGTGGAATTTTCAGCACATATCTACAATATTGCATCTAATTTTATCCAACGTTTAAGAGGAGTATTTAACAAAAAAAATAAATCTAAAGACACCAACAGCAAAAAAAAACAAAAAACAACAGGAAAAACACCAAAATAATTTTTAAAAATGCGAAAAAGTACCAAGAAGTAGAAAGGAAAATAAACACCATATAATAATAATATCTCAGTATTGGGTAGTGGAAGCTATGATATGATTATGCATGGTGAGAGTAAAGCTATAGTCTTACAAGAAGTTATGAAATGATATTTAAGAATGTTTATCGCCAAGAAGATCAGTTAATTTGGTTGAAACAACTCTAAACAATCTTAAAATAACATTTCAGGGTTGTTGTTTTGTTTTTTATTGTTAGGTCTAATGCAGTGTTTGTAGTGGTAGTGTCAGTAATCCTGCATAATACAAAATTTTAAGGTGGTGACAATGGCGTTCATAACCAATGATTGTCAGTTTAATATTGCCGAAAAGTATAGAAAATAAGAAAAAACAACCACAAAAGTAATAATCACATGATGGTTAATGACAGGAAAATTTTGTAATACTCATAGTGCTAATATAGTCGGAACCAGTGGATACACAATAGAAGGAATACAGTAAAGTGGTCATTATAGTCTATAGTCATTATTGCTATTCCCATATGTTCCGATTGCAGCATAAGGCTTCAAAGGAACATATCCATTTCATCCCGTTCTCTACAGTCCCCTTTACCTGTCCCCTCGATTGCCCATAAGCTTTCATCTTCCCCTTCCTTGTAATTCTCTCGGACTCACGCTCAACTCGCCATTTCCCATTCGACTTGAGGAAATGGTGTGCAGTGTCACTCAGCGGTGTTCTCCGATTGTATCCAATTCACCTCTATCTTCTTTGGCATATTTATCGGGCAATAGGTTCTTGGTTGGTTAGTTTCCTGCACGAGATCCCTGTTGTTAGTCCTTTCTGACCACTTAGTCTTCAGTATGGAACAAAGACAGCTGTTGATCCAACGTCTGCGATAGTCTTTTTAAACTGCTGTTGGCTACGTGCTCGCCAAGTTTCTAAACTGTATGTGTGAAAGCACTGATTTTACATTCGTGTTGAAAATCTGAATATTGTTCTTTATTCCAAGGATTGCAGAAGATTTACAAACTAATTTCAGATTAATAAAAGGCCTGTCTTTCCACCGCCTGTGTACTTAAAACGATGCTACCCGAATAAGTGAAAGAGGTGACCTCCTGCAAACGTCTCCGGTTGTTGGTGGCGGTGGTTAGGTATCCTTCATCACCTTTATCTTCTCTTTGTTCATTTGAAGTCCTGTCTTTTCTGCTTCTACTACCAGCTTGTTGATTTTCACGCATAGATCTTCGAGTTTTTCTCTTTTGACACTAGACCTGAATCGTTTGCGAAGTCAAGGTCGTCTTCTTGTCTTGTCGCTTCCCACGAGACTCTGGCATAATCCAGTCCACCACAATCAGGAATATCCTTGGCGATAGTAGACAGCCTTGTCTCTTACTCCTGTTTTCATTTCATAGGCTTCGTTGGGTTTTCTGTTATGGACCACTTGAAATGGGACATTGTCATATCATCATATGTAGCTGTTGAAGTTGGGGGCAGTCTTATGTGCATACTCTTATACTTATTCATTGGTAATCTACATAGAAACTTTGTGTATTTACTAAGAGTGAATAGTAATTGGTGAATAAACAATGCATAGATTTTTATAAAAATAATGCCTATACTCAATGTCATATATATATATATATATTATTGTTCCCTTGCCTCCCTAGTGGAACATAGGGCTTCAACTGCACGTCTCCACTTGCTTCTGTCTTCTGCTGTACTTTTCACCTGCATCCATGTTAGTCCATACTGTTTCAACTCCTCTTCATACGATCTCCTCCATGTCACCCTTGGACGTCCCACTCGCCGCTTCCCTTTCGGGTTCCACTCGAGGGCCTGACGCGCGATGTCACTCAACGGCCTCCTCAGAGAGTGTCCAACCCATCTCCACTTTCTCCTGCATATTTGTTGGGCGATTGGTTCTTGTTTTGTTTGTTCCCATAGCTTCTTGTTGGTGATTCCTTCCGGTCATATGATCTTGAGTATAGAGCGAAGACAGTTGTTGATAAAGGTCTGGAACAGGCTGTTGGAAATATTCTTTGTGACCCACTGGCCAAGTTTCTGATCCGTATAGAAGAAGTGACTGACTTGACGTTTGTATTGAAAATCCGAATTTTGTTGTTGATGGTGAGTGACGAAGATTTCCAGATTGGTTTCAGGTTGATGAATGTGTTTCTCGCCTTCCCGATTCTCAATTTGACATCCTTGTCCGTTCCTCCTGTGGTTGAGACAATACTCCCTAGATAAGTGAATGAAGTAACCTCTTTCAAATCCCTCCCGTTGATGGTGATTGGCGCTGGATGTTGCTGCTGCTGCTGTTGTTGGTTGGTTGGTTATTTTCATGACGTCCGTCTTGTCTATGTTCACCTGGAGTCCTGTCTTTGCTGCTTCTTCGACGAGTTTGTCGGTTTTGTAAGTCTTCGATTTTGTGTGACATCAAACATGAATCATCCGCGAAATCCAGGTCATCTAGATTCTTCACGTCGGTCCAGGATATCCCTGTCTTCTCGTTTTCCACTGTCTGACGCATAATCCAGTCCACCACAATTAGGGATATCATTGGTGATAATAAGCACCCTTGTCTGACTCCTGTGTTTGCTCCAAACGCTTCGCTGAGTTTTCCGTTGTGGATCACTTGACATGTACCGTTGTCGTACAGCTGTTGAATATCTGGGGTACGCCGTAGTACTCGAGTAATATATGTATGTATATATATATATATATATATATATAGTAATACCCCTTTTTTTCTTTTGTCGTAAGGAGACTCATCGTGCTGAAGTTTCTGTAGCAACTTTGTTTACAGGTTGGGTTTGCTAGCTTAACGCTTGAGAAGGGGGTTGTTACATGAATATGTATAGGTTACAGGAGAGCGACTTTTCGGGTTGCTCCTCTTAGCATCAGGAAAACAAAGAATAAAACATTCGAAACAACATCAGCATGTTAAACGGTATATTAGAATGAATTGTAGACGAAAACATAAAATATGCCAGAAAAGTTGGACACTGAATTTCTGCTAAATTATCAATAATCTCCATTTGAAGGTAGTTAGTTAGTTATTCAGACGTTCATTTTTCTCAACTTAAGTTCGATAACTACCCAGCCAGATTCTATTTTGTGTTAAATCATTTATTTATTGAGATGTTTATTTTGTTCAGTTTTTCCAAGTAGCAATTTTTGTTTCCCTGAACTGTTTTCTAATCTGATTAGTTGAAAATTTTATGTCTAGTTAGTTGACGTCTACGTCGATTCGATGAAGTTCTGTTGATGTTTTGAAGTTGAATTCTACTAGCTGAGGATAGAATCGGTACATACATAGTGTTATGTATGTTTCTAAATTCATTTCTCACTTGCGTTTTGCGTGCTCGAGAACATCTCCCACAATGGCTAAGTAAAGGTGTAGTGAAAACCATTAACAGTTCAATATTATACCACCTGGTCCAAACTGGCCACAAAGGCAGCCAGCATTGAAGAATCCTTCTCTATAATCTACCGGGTGCCTAATAAATTGCCAAAATCATCGAAGCACAGCATGCTCCAAACAGCAGAGGCTATTGCAATTCGCCTCAAACAACCAGTGCTCTGTGTTCAAAAGAAGCAAGTCCAGCCCCTACTACTGCCCTGGCTGGCCTTCAGTAGAAACTATAAACTCATGAATCTGTAATATTATCTTTCATAATTTTTCTGATATTCAGTTTATTGTTATGTTGATGCTATTCAGCTGTAATCTATCAATATTATTGATTCGATGTTATTTAAACAGCATTAATGTTGTTCATAACACTAATTCATTCATTCACTATAATGTATTATATAACTGTAGAGCCTGATGAAGAGCAGGTTATCGAAAAGAGTATTCTTTGTTCAGTATCGATTCTTTTGAGAAAAACAACCTTTTAATTGTTAACCTCATATCCAACAACCTTCCACCCTTTCCTCGGTTTACTATCATCGGTTAGTGAACTAGGCGGGATTTTAGAGGGCGCTGATGGGAATCGAACCCACCCCGCACCCCAACCATTGACAAACACAATACATATATAAGTTGTGTCTATAATACTGTAAAATAATTTGGCTAAGTGTTCTTCTCATTTCTTTTCATTTCTTTTCCAAATTAAAGGCTGCTATGTCATTTGAACGTGTATTAAAAGATAATCCTAATAATTATGAAACATTAAAAATACTTGGCAGTTTGTATGCTCAATCAAATAAACCTGACAAGCGAACACAATCCAAACAATTATTTAAACAAGTAAGCATAATTGGTAGTATGCTGTTATTATTATTATTACTATTGACTACTTTCATCCTTCTCTGATTTATATTCAGTGTTCTCTTAACTTGACACTGTACCTCCAAATATTTTCAAATTTAGTTTTTGTTTTATTACAGCTTGATTCCACACAGTATTTTGGTACAAGTATGGAATTTTCAGCAGGCCGACCATTGTTATTAGGTATGCGTCGGTCGGGGATCGAACCCCGGATCATGTGCATGGTTAGTGAGCGTCCTAACCGCTGTGTCGCCGATGCACACAGCCTATAGTCTACTAGCGGAAATCGGTTCTGATAGACGGCGTAATGAAACGAATGACAATAGATACCTAGTAATGCAATAATAGTAATAATAATAATAATAATAGCTGTATTCTGGACATTGTCTATATAATGTACAGAATTTTCAATGGAGTGTATTGCATAACACTTTCTCTTTGTTCAGGATCTTAGAACAAAGCTCAATTAAAAACAAGCTTTGTCAGTTGAAGGATCCTGTGAAGCCCACTAAACAAAACAATTCAGTTTATCTAGTCCGCTGTCTGTAATGATTGTCAGGCGAAATACATAGGTCAAAGTAGTAGAATGGGGTTAGTCAGACTAGCGGAACACGAAAACCTAGCGAGATCTAGATTAGTTAACCCTAATACGATAAGAAATCTGGAGAATAGTTCAGCTATAGCACTCACTACATGCAATTACACACAAGCATGCAATAGGATAGATGGGATAAGATGGCAGTTTTAAAATCTAATATAACAGGGTGGAAGGAGGGATTGGGAGTGGAATCTTTATTTATCGGATCAACTTCAAACACGTGTAATAGGAATCATTCAGTGGTTCCTTAATTGATATCCATGGTCAAACTTGAAAAGCAAATCAAATCCCTAGAGATCAACTCTTAGAAATTAACTGGTGTTAGTTTGTAGGGAGGCAAGTTGTATTTCAAAATATTACTTTTCTGGATTTTAATCACCTCATTTAGAAAACTGTTGAAAACTAAGGAGTACTGAACAGCTGTTTTGTCCTTGTTTGGGACTCTTCAGCACAGTACACACATGACTCCACAACCGAGATTTGAACCAACGGTGAATTCGTGATCACAATTGAAACCAGACAAATCCCTGAAAAAAGACACTCAAAAGTTAATCTAACACTCACTAATGACTGACTACAGGATTAAGTCCAGCAAGTGACTAGCAAGTTCTACTACCAGTGGGCGTCAGTGGCACAGCGGTTAGGACGCTCGCTGACCACTCACATGGTCCGGGGTTCGATCCCCGGCTGACGCACTCCTTTACCTCGCTAAGGCAGTAATGAAGCTGGTAAAGAGGAAAGGTTGGGCATGAGACTAGCAACCTCATCCTGTAAAAATAAACACCACTGCTACAAAAACTTCAAAGCTCCAGAGCTTGAAGGCGCCCTATGTTCCACTGGGAACGTGAAGGAATAAAAAAAGGTTCTACTAAGTCACAGGTGTAAGGACAGATACTCACTGACGACACTGGTTGGCGATTACGCTTTATATCGTGAGTTGGTGGAAGTTAGAATTGATTGGCCATTGGATTCCGTTCCAGTTGTTGAACGATCAATGGACTTGTCTCGTAACTTCAAGCCATGGGGACCGGGGTTATGGGTTCAAAGTAGGCTGTAACAGCTGTCCAATACTCCTTTGGGTTTTTTCTCTCAATGAACGGTTCTGTAACTGAAGTCAATTTCTAATCGGAATTGAAGTCAATCAAATATATCTGAAAAACCAATACTTGAATATATTATTACTTATTTTTTTGTGGTCTTGTTTTAATGAACTTTTCATTTGATTTCTTTGTTCTTTAAATATAACATAACAGGTAACTGAAAGTCAACCGGAAGATGTAGAAGCATGGATTGAATATGCTCAACTCTTGGAAAATAATATACCTGAAGCATTAGAAGCTTATTCAAAAGCATTGTCTATTTTAGAAAATATTCAATTAGATATTGCTCCAGAAATATTAAATAATATTGCTACTCTTTATTATATGAAAGGGGAATATGATAAATCTTCTGTAAGTATTGTTTGTTGTTGTCTGTTTTTACTGTTATTATTATTACTGCCATTAATTTAATCAATAAAACGTGATATCCATCCAGAAGCCGACCACATTGCGGAGGTGTTGACTGCCTGACTGGGATCCTTCAGAATGAAGGGGAGTTCTATATCTTATGTTAAATGATATAATGTAGGCAGTAACTATGAGATTAGGCATAGAGTGAGGGGAAAAAAGATAAGTGAATCGTTAAAGTTGTGAAGTTATATCGATTGAGATGTTTACAGCATGTGTTACGCATGAAAGGTAACCGGCTTCCACGTCGAGCAATGTTAGCTGATATAGACTGGAACCGGAAGAATGCTTAGGGATGGTCAAATTAATCCATGATGTCTCTGACTGTTGGTTCAGTGAATGTAAAGACGTGTAAACTGCTTGCTTAGGGTCCTTAAAACGCTTAGAAGCAATTGCTGAAGACTGTCAATCTTGCAGATGTGTAATGACAGAAGACAAGGGCCAGGTAACAGATCGTTTATTGAGGAAATCACTGGATATTTATAGCTTTTTATGTACATTATGCTTAGGTTTATTGTTAGCAGAGGAGCAACGTCTTCTGATTGGTTGTTTTCTTGCTGATGGTTATTCTGTACTGCTTGTGACCATTTCTCAGAAAGTTAAACCATATATCTGCGAATCGTATTTGTACACGTTGTCTGCTGTGATTAGTTGTTGAGTTCCTCAAGGTTAGGCTTTGTTATTGTTTTTCTCATGCCCCAGATTCAAGACGTAGCGCTGACGTAAATTGTTGTTTACAATTTCGGCTTGTTCACAGATGCATTCACTCTTTATGAATGCCTAGATCCTTTAATTTTCTCCAATGTATATCCTTTCATTATATTTCCTCTGAATTTCTTCTTTTTTCTTTACCTTTTGTATGTGTGTGTGTGTGCGCTGTACGGAGTGTAGTAAATTGAACTGCTTCACTTTATGTGCAAAATTCTCCGCTGACAAGTCACTGAGTCAATCAATCATCCTAAAGTAGTAGTAATCAATTTATCGCCTACTGATAACAATTTCTGTTATAATTAGCGTGTGGATTTCTTCAATAGAAACCTTGATACTTAACCGGCATGATGGTTTTATTTTACTGGAAATTATGAAACCGTTTCAACTACAGGCGGAACTGACGAGGATATCAAAGCAAGAATCGGAAAAGCAAGACAAGCTTGCACTACTCTCAAGTTTGTGTGGAGGTCAACAGCACTCACCATCAAAAATAAGATGCGGATTTTCAATTCCGATGTGAAGTCCATGCTACTATACGGATCAGAGACTTGCAATGCGCGTCATAAAGAGCATCTCAAACAAACTGCAGACCTTCATTAACAGTTGTCTTCTTTCAATACTCAAGATCAGATGGCCAGAAGAGATCAGCAACAGAGATCTCTGGCAATGAGCGAACCAACCCAGCAGGAACCGATTGTGAAACAAATAGGCAGGAAGAAATGGAGATGGATTGGCTGGCCATACTCTGAGGAAACCATCAAGTGAGATCACTAGACAAGCCATTGCTCGAGTGGAACCTGAAAGGGAAGCGGCGAGTTGGTCGTCAGTGCGAGGGTGACTTGGAGAAGGTCATGTGAAGAGGAGATGAAAGCATGTGGGCAGACTTGCAGCCAGTTGTAGACTCTAGCAGAGAACCGAACGCAATGGAGAGGCACGGCTGAAGCCCTATGTTCCTCTAGGAATTAAAGGAAATAATAATAATGAAACCGTTTTATATGTATACATATGTGTATCAGCTTTCATGATTTTAAGTCTTTCTTTCTGGAACACATTCTATTGATCATTTCATCATCTTAGTCATTTTATTATTTTATGCCTACAGTTGTATATATATGTATATATCCATTCTTTTCGCTTAAAGGAATATTTATTTTCTATAGTTTGGTTTGTAAGGATTAGTTATGTTTTACGAGTTGATCACGGACTGATATCAGTTAGAGAACCATTGAAAACCAGAGAGTACTGGACAGCTGCTGTTTCATCCTAGTTTGGGAATCATCGGCAGTACACACCCACTGCCAGAGTTCGGACCCAGGACCTTCCGGTTACAAGGCAAGCTCGTATACAATTCAGCCACTGGGACCCGATTCAATGGCCAGTGCATGAATTCTAACTTCTACCAATTCGTGATTTAGTGCGACCCCAACCATTGTCGTTGGTGGGACGTCCATCCACACACGTGACATCTAATTGGACCTCATTGGTCACGACTTCTCACTAGAATTCCAGGAAACTCCATCCTGTAGCAAGTCACTAGCGAGCATCAGATTAATTTTCTATAGTTTGGTTTGTAAGGGCTTGTTATGTTTTACGAGTTGATCACGGACTGATATCAGTTAGAGAACCATTGAAAACCTTGTAACCGGAAGGTCCTGGGTTAGAATCCTAGTTGGTGTGTACTGCCGATGATTCCCAAACTAGGATGAAACAGCAGCTGTCCAGTACTCCCTGGTTTTCAATGGTTCTCTAACTGATATCAGTCCGTGATCAACTCGTAGAATATTTATTTATTGGTTTTTCCAAGATGCTCATGAATTTCTAACCTGTTGTTGATAAGAGTTAGGAAGCAGTATTGCCTACTATGGGAATAACCGTTATATAAAACTTACTACGTGCCTCTTTGGTCCAGTGGTAGACTGCTCTCCAACCACACCGGAGTTCTGCGGCTCAGTCAGTAAGTCAGTAGTAAACTCAAAGAAAAGGAGAGATTGGTTGTGGTGGTGTTAGCATTCCTTATTCTTTAAAAACCAATACCATCACTACTGAAACTTGAAAAAGAAGTCTTGAAGTTCTGTGTTCCACTCGGAACTCAAACGCATAAGAAAAAAGAGGCTAAAAACTTCATTCATATAATGTTTATGTGGATATGTAAAGACGGAAATAGGCGGTTATAGAGTCCAACACATGCATGCTAATGTGGTGAGAGCTGGTTGCGAACAAGCCAAAATTGTAAACAACAATTTACGTCAGTATTATGTTTTGAATTAGGATCATGAGGAAATCGATAACAAAGCCTAACCTTGAGGAACTCACCAACCAATCTTAGCGGACTTAACGTGTACAAATAAGATTTGCAGATATATGGCTTAACTCTGAGAAACGGTCGCAAGGAAACAACCAATTAGAAGAAGTTGCATCTCCTGTGACAATAATGCTAATAATAATGTACATAAAAATCCATATCTTCTGTCGTTACACTAGTACGACCATTTTGGGTCTATCTTTTCTAAATTCCTCCCTAAAGTGGGAAGGTAGTATAGCTGGACTGTTCGTCGCCCCTGGGAAACTGCTGTTATATCTCTATTCCCCAATAATAACACTTCACTTCCCCCCTCCAATATAGTGTAAACAAGTTACACTATGATCATAATTGCTTTTAGTCTAATCGTTATACAAATGACTGTTGTGGCACGATAGGATCTTTAGGAACATTCATTCCTGCCATTGTGTCTTACTCGGGCATCTCAAGGAAACAGCTGTCGGCCTTTAACTTTTCCTTTGAGGCTCTTAGGGAGGCGTAAACTGCTATAATAGTCGGTGATAAACATATTGTCCCTTTATCCCCTTATAAGTTCCGGAAAGAACCTGGTAATTGTCGCTAATTTCATTTCTCTATTTCTTCGTTAATGTTTTTGTAAATGGAAGAAAATATTCATTGAAGTCATGAAGGAAATGAAAGATAATTCAGTGAAGAAAATTTTCTTCATCTATGAAGTCGTCTTCAAAGGATGTACAGTCCCATTCATATTTACCGAATACGTATAGTAGTCTGTTATTGAGCACTAGGGATGTGTGTGATATAATTGATGCGGCGGTTTTCGACGGAAATTCAGGGATGCTCGAGCACCTGGTGATCTCAGATCGATCAGCCCCACAAGAGTCGTCTTTTTTAAAATTATCTACAAAGCCTGACCGAATGATACAATCGATGTTAGGTTTCCACACATGTGTTTGGTGGAGGCGCTAACGATTCATCAAAATGTGTAACCAAGAAATCTGCGTGTCGGAAGGACTTTTCTATCTTATTTTTCTGGCCTGGTCTGGATCGCTTTCCTAGACGTTCTCTTCTATTTCTAGTAATTAATTCAGTATATAATCACTCTTACATGTTTATTTTTGTTATAACTGAATAGAACTGAATAAATCCGTCGCTACTTTGTTATGTTTGCGGCTGTTAATTAGTGTATAACGGTAATGAACTCGACTGGTACGCTAATGTGTCTATTTGACCGTTGTACCTTCCGATTCACTGAGCCACGCAGATATCAAAAGACAAAGGCTGGCCTATGACTGTAAGATATTGTATTGTACTGTGCATCTATTAGGAAACAAAACATCATATTTATATATTTAATTAACCACAATACAGTTGGCTCACAACCGTGGGAATGGACTGTTCCTTTTGGCTGGAAATGTCTATTCTCATTGGTTGGCTATCCGACACAGACCAAGGTGGGACAAACGACGGTGAATTGATCACACACTCAACCACAATATACGTGAGAAATGATAGATTCACATAGCAACTCCATCACAAGATAAATCACTCCATAACACGATTCGTGAGAAAGGATGATAATATACTATTTTATGCTGGTTCCTATCAATTTTGTACATTTTATCAAGTTTCTTTTTAATCCTTACCCTCTTCACAGTTGTCAAATGGACACCAGAATACCTACCTCTTCATCGGATAATAATTTATACCTTGTCAGATTTCAAATCCACCATTTCCGCCCTGTCGTTGGTCGTTACGTAACATTGCGTCTTTAGTAATTACTTCACCCCACACCACTTTGTCATTCAATATAATAGACTTCTATGCATTTTCGATAAATATGAATACGGTTGTACCACAGACCTTTAAAGATGACTTCATTCATAAAGAAAAGTTTCTTCACTGAACTGTCTTTTATTTTCTTCAATAACAGTGGAAACATTTTCTCTTTCTCTTCGTTGTTTATCTGTCCAACTGATTATTAAGATTATTCACTGCCCAATTCGATTGATCTTTTTATTGAATTCTCTGCGTTTTTGTGACTGTTTTCATGTCATCATTAGAAGAAATCCCTTATTTGGGGATACCTCGTTTTCTCGGTATCCACTTTATACAATATCCTTTCTTTTGTCCTTTTTTCCCCTATAGGAATTCTTTCAACGTGCCTATGATCGTATACTTGAAGAACAAAGAAGTGAAGAGAATGAAATTGGTGATGTCAGTGGAACATCGAATGAGGAATATTATCATGGATTGGGTATAACTGTGCGTTATAATCAAGCAAGACTACATGAAGCACAAGGTCGTTGTGATTTAGCTGAAGAAATCTACAAAAGTATTCTACTTCGACATCCAAGCTATATTGAATGTAAGTCATTTATGAGTTAAGCATTCGTGTGTGTCTGTGTGTGCGTGTGACAGAGGGGGTGGGGAGTTCAAACTTGATGAAATGTTGCTTTTTATATATCATTGATCTACTTCATTCAGGTTAATCACAAGCTCGAGTAGCTCTGTGGTAACGTCTCTGACTGCAGCGCTCACTGAATGACGCAGCTTCGAATCTCAGAGGGGAGGGACATGAGTTCCCTCAAGGTTGCAGATACGCCTTGCTGTGAGTGGTGAGTGCCAACTAGCACGAAACCTAGTTCAAGCAAGGCTTTCTGACGATCGCTTTCAATTATGTAAGACAAATAAAGGAATAAATAAAAGTGATAAATGTTTTGCTTAATAGTCACTAGTTAATTTTGTTAGTTTACCCTTTCTAGACTGAATTTTCGAAATAGAATTTTGCGTGGAAGTGCAACAGTTCATTCAAGTAAACCTATGCCTAAAGTAAAGACATAAATGCAGGAAGTATGATAAATAGATATCTACAGAAGAAAGAATAGTAAAAATTCAACGTATTTAGGAGATAGCAAACATTTGAATGGTGCGTCGGTGGCACAGCGGTGGAATGTTCGCCAACCACGCCTCATGTGGTCCAGGGTTTGGTCCCCGGCTGACGCATTCCTTAACCTCGTTAAGCCAGTAGTGAGACTGGTAAACAGGCAAGGTTGGTCATGAGGCTGGCTAGCAAACCCATTCTGTAAAAATAATCATCACTGCCACCGAAACTTCAATTGTTTTTTAAATTTTAAATTATAGCTTGATTTAACACAGTACTTTTTTTTGGTGAGACGTATGGAATTTTCAGCATGTGATATCGGTAGCCCAAATTTCGCAGGTCGACCATGGATATCAAGTGTGCGTCGGCAGGAGATCGAACGCCGTATCATGTGCATGGTCGGCTAGAGTCATAGCTACTGTGCCACCGATGCACTGTAGCTTGAAGCCGTATGTTCCCCTGGGAACGTAAAGGAATAAAAAAACACATTTGAATGTATCTGCAGCAATGAGAATGATTTCCTCCATCTACTTTAACCTGGAAACAACTGGAGAGTATCATTAGCGCTTATGCAATAAGTGTAGTGAAACAATTGATCTGAAAATTCCTCCATGAACAGTCTATTTATAATATTGATATTTATTCAAATATTCCAGTTAACCTTGAGATGAGTACCTTTTTTCCCCTGAGCTGTATATCATTTTTCTAACGTTTACATATCTTATTTTGACTTAGTCTGTATTATTTGTCTTTGTTTTTGATTGATTCCTCAATTTTAATGCTTCTATATACTGTTGTGTGATGGTGTTGATAACAGTGTTTTATTTGACTGAAGTCAATGGTTACACCGTGGAGTGGCTTTTCTTCGTCTTGAACTTGACTTTGGCAAACGTGTTTTTTCTGTCTGATTCTTATAGTTAGATATCCATCACTTTGACAATAGTATGAATATCTGCCGCACTCTGTATAATGAAAGAGAGTTGGATTTTCAACACTAACGTCAGTGCTTCTATACGGGTTCAGAGACTTTCGCACACGTCATGAAAAGCATTTCCAACAGGCGCTACAGCAGGCCTTTATCAACAGCTGCCTTCTCTGGCTCTACACTAGATATCAGATGACCGACCAAAAAGTATGAGCAACAAAGCTCCCGGGCAATCAACCAACTAAAAAACTACTACCTAAGAAGTATGCTAAGGAAAATGGAGATTTGATTGGACACACACACTCAGGAGACTATCGAGTGGCGTCGCTCCCCAGGTCATCGAGTGGAACGTGAGCGTGAAGTGATGAGTTCGGTGTATGCCTGTGGGTTACAGAGAAGAGATCATGTGAGTAGGGGGTGAAAACTTATGGGGAATCATGGAACCAGGTAAAGAGGACTGCAGAGCCCTAGTATTCCGACGGTGTGGGTGCTGTTCAAAACTGATTCTTCTAGACTTGCAGACATTTGCGCAAATAATTACTTATTCTAACTTATGTAATTACCGTCAAATGGTCTCTTCTTTGAACTATTCATTTTTTAATTTCATGCCTAGACATATTTTTTGCTCTTTTCACTTAAGCTACTGAGATAGATATAAGTAGTAATATTTGTTTCTTAAAATTGATTTTTCTACTTTCATTAAACAATAAATCAGGTTATATGCGCCTTGGTTGTATTGCTCGTGATCGAGGACAGATCCGTGATGCTTCAATTTGGTTCAAAGAGGCTTTAGATGTAGACCCGGTAAGTAATCAGTTGGTTCATATGTTTTTTTTTTGTTTCCATTTTCACTTACTACGGATTTCTTTCTCTTTTTTTTGATGAGAGATAACAAAAGAATTGAAGTGCTAGGTCTAAGAGATTCACCTTTTCATATTTATGAATTTTTATTTGTATGTTAAAGATTGGGAACTAATTGTTTACCGATTGCTATCAAATATTCTACGTCCACTTCCTTGTACCTTAGAAATTTCATGGAGTGGTCTTAACTTCTTAATATATGTGTAAAACTTAGGCACTGTGGTGCTAAGTAATTCCATATTAGTTTGTTTATTAGATGTATCACACAGTGAAACAATATTATTTAATGGATGACAAAGTTTCGAACATAATTTATTCTTCATAATCATATCGTCAATTATAATCACACGAGTTCGAAACTTGATTTTTATAGTTTTCTTTGTCCTCTCCTATTTGTCGTAGGGGTAATAGAATTTTCCAGATGTCAGGGTGGACAGGTGTTGAATCATTTCTATTACACTTATCTGCAGTTGATTCGATAAACAAGGCTTCTTTTATCAATCTCTCCCTGCAGCTTGTTAAATCAGATTTTAAAACTGTCATCTTATCCCATCCATCCTATTGTATGGTTGTGTGTAACTGCATGTAGTGCTATACCTGAACTATTCTCTAGATTTATCTTATTCGGGTCAACTAGTCTAGATTTTGGTGCTAGGTTTTTATGTTCGGCTAGTCTGACTGCCCCTATTCTACTAGTTTGACCTGACAATCATTGCAGGCAGGGTATTAGATAAACTGAATTGTTTTGTTTTAAAGGCTCCACAGGATCCTTTAACTGACAAAGTTTGTTTCTAATTGAATTTGTGGGTTTGAATGCCACTTCGAATACTGAATAAAGCTAAGAACAATTTAGATAAGTGTATACGACGCCAAAGTAAATTGTTTTGTTTTAAAGGCTTGTTTCTAATTGAGTTTGTGGGTTTGAATGCCACTTTTATTCCTGCTTTGTTAAGAATTCTGCGTAAGGCTTCCGAGGTTCCTTCCTTGTATGGAATTACTACTGATGATTTATATTCCTTATTGTTGGTGTTGTTATTATCCTGTGCGTGTTTGACAGGCATGTCGTCATTAATATTATCATTATTGTTATCACTATCACTACTATCATTATTTATTTTATTTTTGTATTTTCCTACATACTTTCTGATTAATTTATCAGGTCAATTATTAAGTTTCAAAGCTGCTCTTATATGCTTCACTTCCTGCCTTAAATTTTCTTTGGTACTACTTAGTTTTCGAACTCTGTCACTTAAACGTTTTACCAATCCTATTTTTACTGACATAGGATGGGGTGATCGCAAGTCCAAATATCTGTTTGAATATATATATATAAAAGTGAACACTACTTAACACCTTGATCGGTCAGTTATATTAAAAACGATTATCACTTTTCTGAAATTTTGACTAGACTGAAAGATGCTTGCGTTCCGAGTTGGACATAGCGTGGGGATCCTAAGCTAACGTACAACCTTCTCTCCTGTTTAGGCTTACTGTCGGCTGGTTAACTGAGTAAGCATTAGGAGCACATCGGTTGGGTATCGAACTAGAATCTCCTGCATAGTTGACGAGCATTTTAATACTGAACCATTATTACACACGCTTCAGTATTATTTACTAATTATTTAGTTCCTTTACGTTCCTAGTGGAACGTACGACATGAAGCTCTAGAGCTTTAAAGTTTCGATAGTAGTGGTATTTATTTTTACGGGATGGGGTTGCTAGCCAGCCTAATGCCCAATCTTGCCTCTTTAACAGTATTATTACTGGCTGAGCGAGGTTAAGGACTGCGTTTATCGGGGATTGAACCCCGGACCACATGAGGCGTGGTTGGCGAACATTCCACCGCTGTGCCACCGACACAGTCATACTTCAGCATGCAAGAATCAAATCATTGAAGTACATATCTCTATTGAAGATTTGTCTGCTTGTTTTCTCTCTCACTTCTTGTTCTTATTCTATTTTAACACTACCATTATGAGTAAAATTAATTTTGATAAGGTCTCACAGTGTTATACAGTAATATTTACTGATGACGTTTCGAGCACCATTTATTGCTCATAATCATATCAAGGCACTACTCACACAACTTTCTAACTTCGTTTATATAATTCAATTATTTTTCATCTCTTGACTTGATTGGTAGTAGTATTTTCCGTATTTCTAGGATGAAAGATGAGTCATTCCTTTTGCATGTGTTTGGTGTGGACTCGATGAACAAGGATTCAGTAATCAGACTCCCTCACCACCTATCTAGATTACTTCTTGGAATTTTAACCCTCTCCAACGCTATTGTGTGATTGTGTGTTAACGCATGCATTGCAATTGCCGAGCTTTTTTCTAAATTACTTATCTTCTCTGGGTCAACCATTCTTACCTTAGCGTAATTCTTATGTTCCGACAATCTGACTACCCCCGACCTACTAGTTTGAGCTATCTAGTTGACCTCACTCACAGTCATTGCAAGATATTTTGTAAATTATATTATTTTGTCTATTTGAGTCAACTGACAGGGTCCTTTAGCCTACGGAGCTTGTCCAACCTGAGTGAGTTTGTAGGTTTAAATACCACTCTAATTGCCGCTACATAGGGTCTCAGATGCCCCCTCCTCATATGGTATAACAGTTAATGCCTTATATTCTCTCTTATTTATGTTATCACTACTTTTTTCATAATTATTTTTATTTTGACCTTTTCTGATCTTCCTAATGAATTTTATAGGATAGTTATTCAACACCAACGCTTCTTCCATCTGTTTCATTTCACCATTAAGGTCTTTTTTTGTGCTACTTGGTGCTATTGCTCGGTTTGTTAGACACTCAACTAAGCTTGCCTTTACAGATAACGGATGAGATGAATTAAATTCTAAAATCTGTTAGCAGAATGTGTTGACTTTTTATAAACGCTAGTGTGAAGTTTACCTTCTTCTATTCGTTTTATTTTACAATCTAACATATCTAATTCTCCTTGTTCATTTTCCGGCTCAATTGTAAATTTTATTCCCTCTACTAGTGAGTTTAAATGTGTCAAGAAGCTAGAGAAGCTAAAACTAAGTAGTATAAAATGTAGTCGAGTAATCAACCAATCACATGTATGTGTGTATATTATTTATTTTGTTTTCATTTTCTCTGTCATTCTTCATTTCTAGGATAATCCAGATGCTTGGAGTCTGATCGGCTTATTACATTTAAATAAAAATGAAATAGAACAAGCTCAAAAGAAATTTGATCGAATAATTAGACAGCCAGCTTATCGAGCCGATGCCTTCTCACGTATATGCTTGGGGAATATTTGGCTGACAACATTGCATCATCCTATTAAAGATAAAGATAAGCGTAAAAGGCATCAGGTAATATGACTTTTTTCTTCTTTCTAAAGTATTTTTGTTCAACTAATTCATAATCCCAATTGTGTGGACACGGTTTGGCTATGCAAAGAAGTCTAGATTGTGTAGGTCCAGGTATATGAGGCAATCGGAACTTATATAATTTAGGTCTCTGAGTGATATTTTATGTTTTCATTACTATTGCTCCTTTACCTACCTGGGAAGCATCGTTTCAACTACAGGCTGAACTGACGAGGATCGGGAAAGCAAGACAAGCTTTCATTACTCTCAAGTCTGTCTGCAGGTCAACAACACTACTCAGCATGGAAAATAAGATGCGAATTTTCAACTCCAGTGTGAAGTCAGTGCTACTAAATATGCGGATCAGAGACTTGGCGCCGCGTCACAGAGTACTTCGAACAAACTACGCACCTTCATCAACAACTGTCTTCGCTCAATACTACTCAAGATCAGATGGCCGGGCAGAAAAGATCAGCAACAGGGATCTATCTCTGGCAATGAGTGAACCAACCCAACAGGAACCAATTGTGCAACAAATATGCAGGAAGAAATGGAGGTGGATTGGCTGGCCATACTCTGAGAAAACAAACCATCAAGTGACATCACACACCAGGCTATCACTTGAGTGGAACCCGAATGGGAAGCGGCGAGTTGGTCGTGAGTGCAAGGGTGACATGGAGGAGGTCATGTGAAGAGGAGATGAAAACATGTGGGCAGACGTAGAACCAGGTGAAAACGTTGGCAGAGAACCAAAGGTAATGGAGACGTGTGGCTGAGGCCCTATGTTCCTCTAGGAATTAAAAGAAACAATATATATATATATATATATATATATATTACTACCGTCTGCGTCGGTGGCATAGTGGTTAGGACGCTCGCCGACCATGCACATGGTCTGGAGTTCAATCCCCGGCCGACACACTCCTTTACCTCGCTAAGCCAGAAATAATGCTGGTTAAGAGGAAAGGTTAGGCATGAGGCTAGCAACCCCATCCTGTAAAATAAGCACTGCTACAGAAACTTCAAGCCTCTAGCTTGAAGCCCTATGTTCCACTGGGAACGTGAAGGAAATTAAAAAAAGAAATATATTACTACTATTATTTACATACGAACTCAGTGCGATATATGCATTTATAAATTTGACATACTATCATAGCTTTCACCTCTCTGTGCTGACCTGACTTGCATAGCGCTACAATTCAAAAAGCTTTACGATAGTTGAAATGAACGTCTCTGTTATTTCACGCCAGAGTTTTGATTGAATAAGGCGTAATGCTGAAACCATGTACCCACTCAAGTGTAAGTTTCTGAAACTCTACTGGGAATGTTTGACAGTGAAATCGTACTGCTGAAGGAAGGAGGGTGTTACAACAGTAGCAAAGTGTATTTTTGACCGATAGATAGTTTGAACACTCTTTTCACAAGTTGAATAACAATATCTACGTAAAAAGAAACATTTGTCTTTGGTTTTTGTCTTATACACTTTTAATAGTTTGCTGTCAGATATTCTAAATGAGGCATTCATCTATCGATGAGGTATACCTGGCAATTGATTATACATCCATCTTAATATATTCCTTTTTTTTTTCTAAATCTCTTATAGGATCGTGCCCTATCCTTCTACAAGGCTGTTTTATGCGCTGATCCTCGAAATATCTGGGCTGCTCATGGTATTGGTTGTGTTCTTGCCCACAAAGGCTTTGTCAATGAAGCACGTGATGTATTTGCACAAGTTCGTGAGGCTACAGCTGATTTCCCTGATGTATGGATTAATATAGCGCATATATATGTGGAGCAGAAACAGTATACAGCTGCTATACAAATGGTAATTTAAGTTGATTGATTGTCATCGATACGCTCCCATTGTTTGTTTGTGTGTGTGTTAGGTGTGTGGATACTGTATAATCTCTCTCTCTCTTTGTTTTTGTCTGCCTCTTGCTGGTTGTTGCCCATTGGTCCAAGCGCTTGACTTCCAACCAGTGCGTCGTAGGTCCGAATGCTGTTCCACGCACCGCAGTTAGGACAGCCCTAGATAGTATAACTAGTCCTCACACGCACAATAGGTGTGGCTCATTGTCAACCGTATCGAATCGCAAGTGGTTGTTGAGTAACTGCTCCTCGCTTCCTTTACCTTATTGTACCACTCGTTCGAACAATTATTGTGTTTTGATAATATTATGTATGATTGTGTGTATTTGTGAGGTAAGTGCGTATAACAGTGAGAGTGTTCTCCGGATTACTATCAAATACGCAAATTGCGATAACAAATCAAAATGTGACAGTCATTTACCGGAAGTTATGTCACTGTTTCAATGTGAAAGTTAACGATCATTGTTCTATCAAACAATACTATATCAGTGCAGATCTCATCAGGTATCCAGATCAATTAAAGGATCACTGAAAGTTCATGAGTGCTAGATAGTTGTTTCAGCTTAATCTGGGACTCTTTATCAGCTTACACCTTCAGGTCACTCGCCGAGCTCGTTGATTATATTTACCGATTGGGTTTGAGGTTATTGACCCGTGGATTCTAACTTCTGTCAACTTGTGATATAATGCCACCACCAACCAATGCGATAAAGTCGTGAATGCGTACTGTTGAAAGGTTCGGAACTGTGAGGAAACAAGCCTAAAACATTGTACACTATATTAATTTATGGTGTATTATGGTAAGCAACTATTATTACTAGTCCCTTAGGTTCCAAGTGGGACATGTGGCTTCAGCAGCCCATAAACATTTCATTCTTTCTTCTGCAATCCTCTCTAGCTGGCTCCACAATTGCCCAAACCCTCTTATGTCATCTTCACATCACCTCCTCCATGTTGCCCTCTTACACCCAACTCGTTATTGTTCATTCTGGTTCTACAGGAGGGAAGGTGTTGTGCGTGATTTCACTCAACGGTCCTCCATCTGTATTTTCTTCGGCATATTTATTTGACAATAGGTTCTTGGTTCATTCGTTATATCATCCTATTGCATGCTTGTGTGTAGTTGCATGTAGTGAGTGTTGTAGCTGAACTATTCTCCAGATTTCTTATCTTACTAGGGTCAACTAATCTAGATCTCGCTAGGTTTTCGTGCTCCCCTAGTTTGACTGCCCCTGTTCTACTAGTTTGACTTATGTATTTGACCTGACAATCATTGTAGGTAGGCTATTAGATAAACTGAATTGTTTTGTTTAATTGGCGCCACAGGATTCTTTAACCGGCAAACCTTGTTTCTAATTGAGTTTGTGGGTTTGAACGCCACTTCTTTTCCTGCGTTTTCAAGAATTCTGCATAAGGTTTCCGAGGTTCCTTCTTTGGATGGAAGCACTACTGATGATTTAGATTCCCTATTGTTGGTGTTGTCATTATCCTGTGCATGATTGACATGCTTTTCGTGATTATTATTATTATTATCACTATCACTACTATTATTATTTATTTCGTTTTACATTTTTCTACCTACTTGCTGATTAATTTATCAGGGTAATTATTAAGTTTCAAAGCTTCTGTTATATGCTTCACTTCCTGTCCTACATTTTCCTTGGTACTATTTAGTTTTTCTACCCTATTAATCAAACACTTCACCAATCCTATTTTTACTGACATAGGATGGGATGATCGGAAGTCCAAATATTTGTTTGAATGTGTGGGTTTCCTGTAAACACACTGGTATGTTTGACTTCCTATCTTCTTTCCTTTTTATGTTACAATCTAACATTGGAAGCTCCCCTTCCTGACTTTCAAATTCATAAGTGAATTGAACTGTCTCTACCTTCGAGTTGAATGTGTCATCTATATACCTCCACTATACTTTAGGGGTGGGGCTGAACTTCTCAGTTGCTAAGTATTTTCATCTATCCATGAATATATCTACCGCAATCGATGATATTGGTGACCCCATGGCAACTCCCTCAGTTTGTTCGTATATTTTCCCTTGGAATTTAAATACTGTGGAAGTTGGGCATAGCTACGCTCCAAGCACTGTGTCCTCTAGTGGTACTTTTGTTTTGATTTCAAGTTCTTCGTCAGAAATGAATTCGTTTCTGACTGCGTCTATAGCCGTATTTATCGATATACATGTATAAGAATAAACATTATGAAATTAAAATAAATACTATCATGTTTTGACAGACAATTATGTATATATGACAATTTGACATTAGTCACTACAAATATGTGGTGACTGTTTACACTTTTCGATTGGTACAAATAAGTGTTTACCGACCAGTGACCAACATCATCATCATCAAAGGAACTCACTTCAGTTTATGTAATTTTTGACTATATATTTTGATGGTTAGTAGAAAAATCCGAATAATTCTGCTGAGGAATATGTGGTTTACACAACGACAAGTTGTTGAAGAGAAAGGTCTTGTTTTGATTTTTTTTCTTTCTTAAACACGTTGCGATTATTTTAAATAATTTTAAATGGTTGTTGCAGTTGTAAAAGATTTTGAGCCTTTTCCGTTGGATAGATGTCAGCTTAACGACATATTGATCCCTATTGGTTGAGATTAAGATTTATGAATCGGTAGTATATTTTCGGTTAAACCACTATTAACTCTTTTCTAACATAATTCTACTTTGCTTAGGTAAAAGTAAATGAAGTGGGTTTTAAAAACTGTAGACGTTTGCGTTCCATCTTCCCTGAGAAGTGGTATAATATGGTGACTCGTATTGAGATTACTCGTAGAATGTGAGGTTAGCAGGAAAAATCAGTCAGTGAGGTTGTAAAGCTGCATCGATTGGGATGTTTGCGACACCTGTTAGTCTCTTTTCCCGTGGAGAAACCTTAGCTGACATAGAATTAGGTTTGGAAAATAGTTCACAGTGGTCAAATTAAAACCTGCCATCACCTTATGAAGTGTTTGACTGTTGGTTGGAGTCAGCCACACGTAGTGAAGTTTAAATTGCTTGACTGAAGTCGTCGTAATGTGGAGAATCAATCACTGAAGACTGTTAGCAACATGGTACATGGTACTCATTCACTCTTGATAAATTCCCAGATCGATTTCATTCTCCGTGTAATTTTACTTTCCTCCATTCACATTATAGTTCCTTTCAATATTAATTGCCTACCTTTGTGAGGTATATAGAGTGTGGAGAATTGCACTACTGTACCTCTCTGTTCAATGTTTTACGTTGAAAACTCAGTATTAGTTAACTACTCTGTATATATTCTGGATGTGAATATACACCTGTGCACATCAACATATTTATATATTTTGAATAAGGCACTTAGAAAACGAATTTCGCGGGATGATAGCATCATTTCGTAGTTGCTTTCCAACCGCTTTACAACTAACATGGTTAACAATAATAAATTAAAATAAAGCTCATGACAATTATTCAGTTAAATAAAAAACAAAAGTACATACTAATGACCAATCATATTTAGATGGGTCATGTTGTCCATGGTAGGCGAAGGTTGAAGTCTATTGTTGTTTTTTGTACACACAGTTTAGGCTGTATGTGATTAATCCCCAAAGAGTGCTTCCATCACCTTCAGTAACCAACCTTGAATTAGAGTTATGTGATGAAATAATTGTGAAGCAGTCACTAATTAATATTGATTTTGTGACCTGACTTTAATAAGTGCTTTACAATGGATGATGCTAGATTTCTAATCAGATTGAGTGCATTGGGATTTTCTATATGATTTAGTAGCTATTTTGGAACATGTTCTTTTCGACGACATTGAAACATTCTATTGGTTCTACCTATATAGGTGTCACCGCAACTACAGGTGAACTTGTAGATGCAGTTTGAAGTAGAGTTCACAGAATTTCATCTTTTAATGGTAGGCACTGATCGGAAATGTTGGAGACGTGAGGGAAATGACTGGTCATTGGTATGTAATTTTATAAGTCTCCAGACCGTAGGTGTTACGAACTTCCTGGAACAATTTGAGCGCCGAGTCAGATTGATTCATTATAAATTATTTAAATTAATCCCAGTGTGTTAAGAAAATCAAAACAAGATCTCTTTTCTGAACGTTTCGCTGTGTAAGCCATAGCTTCTTCAGCAGATTTAGTCGGATTTTTATTAATAAAAATTCGGTTGTGAAGAAACTACGAAATGATTCTATCATCTCACGAAATTTGTCTTCTAAATGCCTTATTCAAATTTATCAAAGGAACTAATTGTTTTAATGTTTATACTTTGTTTCCTTTTTTTCTTCATTTTATTTGTTTACCTTTTGTGTGTGTGTACGCCGCTGTGTGAATATCTCTCAGTATGAAAATTGTATTAAGAAATTCAATCGACAGAATAATACTGAACTGTTACAATATCTGGCTAGAGCATATTTTAAATCTGGTCAACTGAAAGAATGTAAAACTATGCTATTAAGGGTAGGTAATTAACTTATTTTTTTGCTTTCTTCTAAATAAGTGATTAATTCCCTTTTCAAATTATTTCATATATATATATTTTTTGTGCAATATCAAACTGAGCTAAAGTAATGAAAGTTACTCAGCTATTAAGAATCATAAAATATCAAAGGACAGAGTTATTGCCCCGACCGATAGGTGCTACCGTGACCTAATAAGCTACACGGGCTGAAACTAATTTTCATACTGGTCCTACTATACCATAAAGGTCGTTTGGATGGCGAGTAGTTAGATTAAATGCAGTCACCAGTGTAGAGTAAGTTGCTCACTCTATGTTGGGAGTCTATGGGTGAAGAGTGACGTAATAACCGGAAAGTATTTCCTTCAGATGGACCAGCTATGCTTCCTCTCTCCTTTGAAGATTTGGGAGGGGGGTTATAAACACCGACCCCAAAAACTGAACATCCTGACATACTTTGCGGTTGTCTGTAATTATCGGTAAGATTTAATACGGACGCGATTCCTAAACCAATTCAAACATGCTGTGTGTGACTGGCATTGTCTCCTGAACTCTACAGTCATGCAACACTAATCCTCCTGGTGTTGCAGATATTTCAAGAATTAGTCAGTTAGGCACTGTGACTTGAGGTTAACGTTTTGGTTCACTGGGCACAGTTTTAGTAGCGTTATCCACAAGTTCAGACGTCGTAGATTTCAGGGATTCTTCTCCATTGTAGGTTCGTTAGTCTTTGGGACGCGGATGTTAATCTCCTGTAGGGTTCCATAAACATGCAAATAATAATGATAACGGCGACAGAGAAAAACTTAGACGATTTGTGAGCGAACACGTGTGTACTTTATATCTTCGGCTTAAAGAAATTTACATTATGTGGAAAATTGTACAGAGGTTATTACGACGGACAGCAAATCATTGTTATAGCAAAAATATTCATTCAGATATCTATAAAACACAAAATAATTGAGCAAAGAATATCCTTTTCGATAATTTCCTCTTCGGCTTTACGATTATATATATGTTTATATACATAGAATATTCTAGAATATGAGTCAATAACAATAATAATGTCTTTAAATAATATCGATTTGTAAAGTATGATCAATGGAATTACAGTTCATTAAAGATGTTTAAATAATAATAATAATAATAATAATAATAATAATAAAGATATAGTAGTATTCTCTTTTACTCCCGAACGCAAGAGGAGAGTGGTTTCGAAGACACAGCGTAATTCGGCAGCAGGGAATGCTCTTTCTACTGCATTTCTAAGGCGCTGTGTTAGTATCTCGCTGATGTTGTCCCCAAGGAACTGCATTTATAAGAATAAGGCCTTTTTAGGAACTGTTGGTAACTTGGGCTGCCTTGATTTTGGATTCATATTCTTATCAATAAACTTTTTAGGATAACCATTTTCACTTAGCAACCGTTTAATATTATTAAGTTCCTCATCAAGATATTCATCTGAGCAAATTGCTCTTGTTCTGTGGCGGACCAAGCACTTTATCAGATTGCGTTTGTACTTCAAGGGCACGAAGCTGAAAAAAATGAGCATACTGACCCGTTGATGTAGGTTTTCCACATACACTTTTTCTTATTGTGCCATCCTCTTTTGTGGTCATAAGAACGTCTAGAAGTGAAATACTGGAGTCTTTTTCTTTCTCAGTAGTAAAATTTATTGCAGGATGAACATAGTTATATTTTTTCAGGACTTCCTTTGGCTTCATTCTCATGTTTCATAATCAAAAAAATGTATCATCCATGTACCGACAATAGAATTCAAGTTCATCTATAACATCTTTCAAAGGCCCATTTTCTAGTTTCGCAAGGAAAGATATCATTGTTAGCCATAAATTCACGATTGATAGAATCAGTCAGATAGATACTGATTACCTGTCTATGTTTTAAATCCCCGTGGAATATGTAGACGATATATATCCGGTATTTTAGAATAATATGGTTGTTGTCATTGTCGCAGTTGTCTGTAGGTCTACTCAGTGTGGAGGAGGGAATATTTTCCGAGTGATCAGTTGTATGGTGGCGTATTGTAGTCAGGATAGACAACAATCAACAAATCGCTAACACTCCGTTACAACAGAGGTTTGTTTCGAACAAGACGTAAACACCAAAGTTCTGATAGGGAGGATTGTCATTTTTGATTTTTGACAGAAAACAATCCACTAAATCATATTTCTGTTGTCTACAAGTTGTACAATTAGTTGTACAATCGATAACACACTATTATAAGTAATCAGACTATGGCATGATTGTCAAAGTCTACCTTAACTTCATCGATTTCGGAAAGGCCTTCGACAGACAGTGTTGACTGAGAAGTAATTTGGAAACTAATTCAACACTACGGCGTGCAGTTCCCAAGTCTTTATCAAATTCATTCAACAGCTGGCTATATGAAAATGCGATGCGTCAGGTGATCCACAACAGAAAGCTCCGCAAGGCGTTTGAAGTGAATACAATAGTAAGACAAGGCTGGCTGTCTATTATCACCAACGATGATATTCTTAATTGTGGTGGACTGACTGGATTATGCGTCAGACTGTGAGTTGGGAGGGAGGAGGCAGGAATACGCTAAACTACTGATAAGAAGACTTAAGAAGATCTGGATTTCGTGCATGGGTGATTTATGTTTAATGTCACACACACACACAAACTCGAAGACTTACATGCGAAAAGCAACAAACTAGCAGAACACGCTGGCAGGCAGCGAAGACAGGATTTCAGGCGGACATAGACAAGATGTAGGTGATGAAGATAACCAACCAACAGCAACACCATCATCAACAACAACAATCAACGGGAGGGATTTGAAAGACGTCACTTCCTCCATTTATATGGGAAGCACGGTTTCAACCACAGGCCTGCAGAACGGATGAAGATGTCAAAGCAGGCCAGAATCGGAAAGGCAAGATACGCCTTCATCAACTTGAAACCAGTTTGGAAGTCTTCTGCACTCCGCGGTATCAAGAGCAAGATTTGGATTGTCAACATCAAATGTGAAGTCGATTCTTGTATACGGGTCAGAAACTTGGCCAGCGTGTCACGAAAATGATTTCCAACAGATTGCAAACTTTTATCAACAGCCGCTGCCTTCGTTGGCCCCATACCGAAGATCAAATGGCCAGCCAGAAGGAATTAGCAACAAGAAACTCTGCTTGAAATAAGAGTGTGCTAACGTGTAAGGTGAATTATTTTTCATTTATTTCTGAATATTCAAATTGTCGTGATAATTTTTTTAAAAATTTTCTTGTTTGTTAGCTTGTTTTTTACTATGTATATATGTATATTCTGTTTAACAAAATTAGGCTCGTTTTGTTAAACCATGGGATCCTTTGCTCACATTCAATTTAGCCTTTGTTCAGAAAAGATTAGCAGTTTCAGTATTACAAGATGAAACGAGTAGTTTCTCATCAGTCTGTGAAGCGATAGCTGACTTAAATATGGCTAGATGGTAAGTAATGTGTTGAATTAGTTGAACATAAAGTCCATCCTTTGCCTTGTTTATTTTGTTCGCTGTTTTATTTACGTATCATATCGTTTGAACATTAGATGTTTTTGAAGGCCTTATTATATTAATAGAACACGAGCTTGATACATTGCGGGCACTAAGAGTTGCGCAACACTCATAGTTTTTGCAAAGGCATGGACGCCAAGAGTTGTCTTAAGAGGCCACCCCAGAGACTTTGACTTGAAGTTTAATCCATAAGGCGTTCTTTTAGTTGGTGGTGGTGATGACCAAAACACGTTCAAATGCCGTTTGGATCCGTTCGGATTCTGGAAACCATGTGTACACCATAGGGGTTTAGATTCAGGGTTTTGTCAACTTCCCTAGGTAGACCTCCATGTGTCTACCAATCTGGTTGTAAGCACTCGTAAGCAGACGTTCGCACTCATTCTCTACCACGTGAAGGCAATGAACAGGGCTTCCCTGTCAGAGGCTATGATCGCATAGGAAGACTAAAGTCTATCGACCCTTCGGCCTTACCAGGTAGTTTATCGGAAGTGTTCTGAATGTCTTCATTCGATGTGCATTCTATTTCTTTTGCCTAGGTAATCGGTAGGTATTCATACTGCGTATCCCATTTGTCTTCGTTGATAAGGACTGTCAAATTCGAGGTTGAAATTGTCAGTTGTCACTTATTTCCACACATAGATAATATTATGAAGACAGTGGGTAGCCGGATGTTGTAAGCTTATGTACACACCTTAACTATGTTTCTTAGACACATTGTGCCAAATGAACAAGACTACTGCAGAACACATTCTCGATTATTTATATTTGATCAGATATGGACTGAAACATTAGTCTCCTTTGTTGTGCAGAGGTCGTTCTGATAACGGCATTTTGTCTTTACCAATAGTCGAAGATACTGTATAGCTATTTTGACTGGGCACTAGGTGGTAACTGATGTCATGCTTTTAGTCCTGGGTAAATTGGTGCAGACTGAATTCTATCAGTCAAATTTGCAATGTGGTCACTATGCTAAATGGCTCACCATCACACGGTACACTCTAAATTATTGTTAGATGGTTGTAGGCAATCGGTAGTGAGCCTCAGATCCAGATTTCGTACTTCATGGCAATCACCAGTGATCAAGGTGTATCTGCAATCTTGAAAGGAATCACATCCTCCTCTCTGAGATTCGAACCTGGATTACCCAGTGTTGCAGTCAAAAACGTTGCCGCTGGGCTATTCGGCCTCGCAACTGTGACATCTTGTAGTGCTGTAATGGAGACTTTGATTAGATAGACACTAAGTGACAACTGATGTCATGCGTCCAGCCCCTTGGTGTCGGTGCATACTGAATTCTATCAGTCTAATTTGCAATGTGGCTACAGAGAGAGATAGAGACATGAGTTTCTTCAAATTGTAGATATGCCTAACTGACGAGGGTTTACAAGTACGAAAACTAGGTCCGAAGGCATCCCATTGATTGCTTCCAACCATCTATTTATTAATCCGTCTATCATCATTATTACTATTTTTTTGTTTGTTTGTTCTCTTTCACTTCAGTACATTTAATCACTTATCAAAATTGACTGAAGTTTTAAATCAAGCTATGGCCACTGAAGAAGCACGTATTTGTCAAGATCTATTAAGTCAAGCTAAATATCATCTTGACAGAGCTAAATCACGTGAAGAACAAGAACGTGTGGTTCGTAAACGTCAGGTGAGTTGGAGATACTGTCTACCAAAGTTTATTGTTCATTAGAATTATATGGATATGTATATATTGAAAATTTCACTTCACTAATATACCAGGCAATTCTGTTTCCACTTTAGGCATTACAGTCTCATTATTTTTTGCTTATAATCATAAATATCTTTAAGTTTTTTATTCACGAAGTCTTATTTTCCGGTCTTCCCGTATCATTTTAACTTCTAGAAACATACTTCCACTGAGTCTCTACATTTTACAGTTGTTGTTCTTTTAATTCTTGCATTCCACCTGTTCTTCTTTATTGCTCACACTTAATCTTTCCTAGGCTAAGTAAAAATAAGACTTTGTCCCATTGTGAAGGGTACTAAAAGCTGTTGGGAAGGTGAACAGTGTGTATCACTAAGTCAAATCGTTAATACTGTTGTGGTGGATAGGCATTTGATAAAATATGTGTATAACTTCGGGACTGTGGTAGTAAGTAATTGCCATTGAATCGGGTCCCAGTGGCTGAATGGTATACGAGCTTGCCTTGTAACCGGGAGGTCCTGAGTTCGAACCCCAGTAGGTGTGTACTGCCGATGCACCCCAAACTAGGACGGAGGAAACAGCTGTCCAGTACTCCAGTGATGGTTTTCAATGGTTCTCTAACTGTTATCAATCCGTGGTCAACTCGTAAAAAACAAAACTAACCCTTACAAATTAACTATAGGAAATTCCATATCAGTTTGTTTATTAGATATATCACACAGTGAAACAGTATTATTTACTGGATGACGAAGCTTCGAACACAATTTACTCTTCATAATCATATTGTCAATTATAATCACACGACTTTGAAACTTGAGTTCTACAGTTTTCTTTGTTCTCTCCTATTTGTCGTCGTAGGGGTAGTAGAATTTTCCAGATGTCCGGGTGGACAGGTGTTGAATCATTCCTATTACACGTGTTTGCAGTTGGTACAATTACACACAACCATAAAATAGGATGGGATGAAGTGACAATTTTAAAATCTGATGTAACAGGGTGGAGGGAGAGATTGATAAAAGAAACTTTGTTTATCGAATCAGCTGCAAACACGTGTGATAGGAATCATTCAACACCTGTCCCAGCCATGTGGAAAATTCTGCTTTCCCTACGACGAAAAATAGGAGGGAATTAAGAAAATTATGAAACGGAAGTTTCGAAGTCGTGTGATTATAATTGATGATATGATTATGAAGAATAAATTGTGTTCGAAACTGTGTCATCCAGTAAATAATACTGTTTCACTGTGAGGCATTTGATGAACGTATGGCAAAAATTGGCGAAAAAAAAACTGAATCTTTCCAATAGACTTCGTATTCGTTTTCTGCACACAGCTGAGGCGATAGGCATTCGAACTATTAAATCTTATTTATGCATTCAAAAGAAGTTCATAAAGCCATCATCCCTCCCTAGGCTTATTAAGACCTAACCAACTTCTGCACCACCCGTTGCTTACATTTTCAACCCTTCTCTTATCAACCATTGATCTTTCGTTAAAACATGGTTTATTTACTTCCCGTACAATCTAGCATTACGTAATCGGTTCATCTGATTTTCTTAGCCCTTATCGACTACTTCTACCTGGACATTTATTTGTCTATTTAATCATGCTGATTTTCGTTATTCGTGTTATCACAGATCGCCTGACTTTTTCATTATTATTATTATTGATAGAACCATTATTATCATTATTATTATTACTATTATTATTTGTATTATTATTATCACTGATTGCACAATTTATATTCACCAACTTATTATCCTATGGAGAAAACACCATGATTGGTTTATATTTCAATTTGTATTTGTAAAGTTATGTAGGCATATTAGAGTTAAGCCTGATGAGATCTAATTGAAAGCACAATATTGTTCGCTTAAATGTTTTGTCAGACTTTTAGTATTCTCTCTACACACCACTCTGTCTTTGCATCCCATCAGATAAGACTAGAAGGAAGTATAAAAGACTTTATGCTCATACGCCTAAATATAATAACTCAACACCATTGGCTGGAGACAATTGGTGATATGGCTCAAAATCCTCGTTGTCAATGGCGTAGATGCATCCACTATTTGTGACTTATAATTTACTGTCCCTATTTTGCATTTATTTTTACTTTCTTCTTTTCTGGCTTTGTGTGCTGAGTGAATTGTGGCAACTGGAACTGCTGCACATCGGTGCAATGTTCTATGTTGACATCAGACAGACAGATAGAAGTATTTTGTGTGATGACAAAAATTGTTAGGCATGATGCTAATAACTCATTACAAAACAATAAGTAGTAAATGGCCCTTTTTTATTCCTTCAATCAATAATAATAATGATAATAATAATCTTGTTTTCACTATTTCTAGTATAGCTTAATATTACATCCATATATTTTTACCGACATTATTATCTGTCAATGCAAGTGTCTTGTTAATTATTTCACCCTAACTCCCCTCCGCCGTCCTATGTAATGTTGAAGGGAAAATTAGATACAGTGTATTGTACCACACACACATGCTGAGAATTTCACATTCTATCAAAATTAATGTTTGAAATAAAGCTATTACTTTTATTGTCATCTTAATAAACTCTTCCCCTTCCTCCCACGATTTTGTCTACTTTTAGGAAGAGGAACGTGAAGCACAACGTAAACGTCAAATGGAATTACAACAACAAGCTGAACAAATGAGAATTGATCGTGAACGTCGATTAGAAGAAGAACGTGGACGTTTCTTAGAAAAAGCTAAACAAATAATTATTGAACCAGTCTCTGAGGTTTGTTATGCGTTATATTACTTTCACTGATGATAATTTTCTCTGGTGTTAAGTTAATTTGTTTCAAAATGATGGATAGTGGGTTCGAATCTCAGTGGTCAGGGTATCACTCTTTAGGGATGCAGATATTTGCTCAACTGATGAGTCTTAAATATGACGAGATGTGCATCATTGTTAACCATCGTCGGCTAAATTATGCATAACGTTATTTTCTGTGAAATATTGAGGATTTTGAAGGAATAGAGAAGATTTGTTGCCCAGCTGGGGGATGATTTTGATTTGGTTGCACTCTGTCTGAGCTGGGTGATTTGACTGCAAAGCTTTCATTATCAAATGAAATTCTTTGGAATTCTCCATGAATAATATAATCGTACCTTCTGATAACTTTGGTCATGATTAATTGTTAATTTGCATCAATATTGATCGTTTTTTATTGACCTGAGATTTAACTTTCCTTTTACGTCATATGGCTTTATGGCAAAGGTAAACTTTAAGCACCACCAACTACCAATCATCAGCGAATGACCTCGAACGCACCAATCACACGAAGGAGGCAATTTTGTGTATGGAATACATATATTTATGAAAAAAATGCATAAACACTGTATAAAAGTGGATACCTTGCCCTCACATGTGATAAAAATAGCTTTAAGTTTTAGGTTGGAGTATCAACAGAGTATAATTCCATTGTGGTTAAAAATTATTTTGATAAAGTCTCAGTGTTATGCAGCAATATTTATTGGGCAATAAACTGTGCTCGAAACGTGGTCATCAGTAGATATTATTGTATAACGCTGTGAGACTTAATAAGAATAAATTTTATCCACAATGGAATTATAGTCTACTACAGTGCACAAGTTCCATTCTTATATCAACAGAGCAATTTCACCACATTCAGTGCATGTAATTATTTATGTCCTGTAATCCTTACAATAACCCTAATCTTTCCTGAACCTAACCCTAACGAGAAAATATGTGTAAACTAACTGTAATTTAACTCGAACCAACCCTAATATCGCATTTATTAGGTTGACCTAATCCTAGCTTGTCCTTGGCAAGATATCCCATTTAATAGCAAAACACATCGATGAGCATATTTTATTGATTATATGCCAGGTTCCACTGACTTGCTCAGTGAGCGTTTCAAGGTCATTGATGCGGTCGCATTCCATTGGTAGTTAGTGATGCCTAAAGTTTAACTTAGCCGGCTTTATTCTTTGTTAGTTGATAATTTTGATCTATAATAATATGTCTGTTTGTAAATCATTGATTCTTTTGAGTACCAAGCTTTTATGGAATTCTCTGGTAATTTTGGTGTGTTTCCTTTCTCTGACTTTGATACATTTCCCCAGTCAAATTTGCTATCCATAGTTGGGTTACATGCATCAATATGAAAGGAAACACATTGTGTCTTTTGACAGCTAGTTTCTGCTCTTATATTCGGAGTCAAAGATGATAGTCACTTTGAGCAGCGATATAGTGCTTATCACAGTTCATGTAAAGAATTTTTGTGGATGGTATTGATCTTGTCTTCTTTAGCTGTTGGATCTGCACAGTGCTGAATAAAGTGATTGTGTCGGTTTGTGTATGTGTGTGTGGCATATATATTCCAGCTGTTATTTTAGAAATGTTATATACAATAGGATGAGTTTTTTACCAGTTCTGAGGGGATGGTTTCTTGTTGGTAGTTTGATTTTAGTGTAGTTATTTTTTTTTCGATGAAACTGTGAGGATATCCATTTTTCTTGTAGATATTTCTCTTCTCCTCAGGATTTGGAGAGTGATGCACTGTCTTTTAGCTTTTCTGTACAATGTTTGTTTTGTGTTCTGTCGGCCTATTATTACTATTATTGTTATTGTTATTAACAACCAATCATGACAGATGTCGTCAGTAGTTACAGTGATATCATTTATGAAGAATTCAAACAAATCCACTTCATTGTGAAGATTGCACTGAAGATGCTGTCTAGAAAGACAATGAAAGCTTCTCAATTAAAATCACCCAGCTCAGAGAATGCAACCAACCATCAAAATATTGTTGGTCTGTAGATATTTGTATTACGTCGTCTCTGAATAAATGTTGAGTCATATAAAAGAAAAGAAGGCGTTCAGCGAAGAGACTCTTTTCGGCGAATTCATTCACTGAGCTGTACAATCGCATATATATATATATACAATTTTGTTTGTGTGTGTGTACATTAGATTTATAAAGTTTAGATAATTATGTAATATAAGTATTATTTGGCTTGGAGACAAACGTTAAGATAGAAAATAAAATAGAATTGATTAAGTGAATTGGATGACGTAATACAGTTGAGTAGAATTCAGAGTAGGTCAGGTTGGCAACAGTGTTAATGAGTGGTGGTTAAAATTAAATAAGGGTGGGGGTAGAGAATAATACAGTTGAAAATAAGTAAGTTAATCGGATGACGTAACATAGTTGACTAGAAATTGGACGTGGGTCAAGTTAGCAACATTGTTAATGAGGGTAGAGATTACAAAAGGGTGGGGTAGAGAATAATATAAATGAAGATGTGAAATAATAAAATGCAAAAGACAAAATAATACAATTAGTAAGACTGAAATTAAGAAAGATTACGTCCATTGTAGATTTAATGAATGAACGAATTTCTTTTGTATGCAGAGTTCAGGATTTAGCAGATGAATTGCCATTGCTTCTGCGATGTGGAGAAGTTTGATCCGTACACTTTTAGCAAGATTGCCTTGTATTCTGTAGATAACTTTGAAGTTTATTTCTGGTTTGACTTGGTGTCCAGAGTCGATCAAATGTTCAAGGATCGAGCTGCGGGGGCATCGGTTTTCTCCTTTATAAAACCATGAAGGTAAATGTTCGTTGACGCGTTTGGATAGCGAACGCTGAGTACGGCCGATATACCTGGCTCCACACGAGCAGGTGAATTGGTAGATGCACATAGATGAGGCCAACAGCGGTAGCTTATCCTTCACGTTCATACGAATCATTGGTCTCGTGGAGAACGTCAGTCGTAATTCAGCTGCAAAGAAGGTTTTCTTCAATGAGCGGGAGAGCCGATTTCTCAGTATTTCTGTAGATTGGTCTCCATTGAACTGTAGGTTCATATAGAGTCTTTTTGGAGCATTGGGTGTGGGTGGCTTCTCTGGTCTGGGTTTCATTGATTTTGTGATAAATCTTTCTGGATAGCGATTTTCAAGGAGGATTTTCTTAAGAGTGTTCATTTCATCTTCTATGGCGTCCAGGCTGCAAATTCTACGTGTTTGTCACTAGTACAACATATATTACCCTGGAGTTCTTCCAAGTAGTACTTTATATTTTTATCAGTAGAACTAGCATAAAAATAGTATATCCTAAAGAACAGACAGTATTTCTATAAAGGAAGATTCTTAGTCTACATTAGCTTTTTGGTACTGATCCAGTTTATTTAAAGTAAAATAGAAGAAGACATTGCGAAGTGGTCGCGCTATGTCATGAATTGGCAGAAGTTAGAATTCATGGGCTGGCCACTGGATCGGGTTCCAGTAGTTTAATGGTCTACGAGCTCGCTAGCCTTGTAACCAGAAGGTCCTGGGTTTGAACTCCTTTAGGGTGTACTGATGAAGACTCCCAAACTAGGACGGAATAAGCGGCTGCCTATTACTCCCAGGTTTTCCAATGTTTCTCTAAATGATATCAGCTCATGATGAAATCCTTCGACCAATCAAACAAATTAATCCCTACAAAGCCAATACTTAAAACAGAACTGGTAATCAGTCTCATTTCATACCAGACAAATAGCTGTTAGTGATTTGAGACTATACAAAATAGTCTTGATTTGCTAGACCGTTATTGGATGTGTAGCGAGTAATGATTGTGAAGGAGAAATGAAGTTTGAAAACCGATAGTTGAAGTCCTCAGTGACCCACATTTTCACCTCACCCTCAGTCATCACCTACTACATAAATAATTAATAATTTGAAGGTCTGAAATGCGTCTAGCCTCACAAAGTGGTTGTGTTCTACGGACGTGTCCAACCGACAGCTGCTATCTTGATGTCATGTTAGGGCTTGAGCATCCAAATGATCCAGTTAGCTGTACGGGCACTAATGTTCCTACACGTCCTACCGCAACTGAAAAGTCGTTTCCTTATCGGTTAGACTGAAAGCAATTGCCATCATAGTGTAAGCCCTTTACACTTTGTGAGATGGTGGTTGGGGATGGCTGTGGGCAAAGTCGTAGTGCTGGCTGATTGGGATGTAAAAGTAGTAAGGTGTTTCCCTCGGACGACTAGTCAGCCGGGGGGGGGGGGAATTAGAAATATTGACCCGAAAGACTGGCGGTAAGATCCTAACATAGACGCAACTTCAAAAACCGACTCGAACAGGCTGTATGTGACCGACTGTAAACTCTGTGGTTTCTCATACAGGAAACTTCCACAGCGTAGGCAACCGGTGAAATAATAAGCAATCTCAAGCTCCCGCAAACACACAAAGCTTGTCAGCCAGTTTACAGGCTTTCCTTATATATTCGAAGTTGAAGTAAATGCCTATCTCATGGCAATATTTGAACGGCTAACTTCGAATCTTCCTGTAATTCACTTACATTAGTGTCATCCCTTGAATACAAAAAGTGAATATTGAACTGTGTAAATTTCAAAATTATTTTAGCTTTTTTGTACTTTTCACATAGTGTTGCGTTTGTTTGTGTTTTTCCCTTTCATTGTAGGAAAAGAAATCACGTCGTTCTGGTGGTGGCAGTCGAAAACGTGATGATTTCATTGCTTCTGGAGATGAAGATAGTAGTAGTGATAGTTCCGATGGACATCCTGATAATAATAATAATGATGGTAATGACAATTCAGAGAATGTTGAAGGTAGTCAAGTCAAACAGAAAAAAGCTCATAAACGTCATAGTCTCGAGTCAAAAGGTGGTGGTGGATCATCGCGTAAACGATCACGACTGCTGAATTCCCGTGATGGTGGATTATCCGCTAAACAGAGAATGAAAGTTGTCAGTAAGGCTATTATATCAGATTCCAGTGATACTTCGAGTAGTGATGATGATGATGAAGAAGCACATCAAGCGCGTGCTGCTGCTTTAGCTCGTAAAATCCTGTCATCTGATGAAGGCGAATCAGACAGTAATGATAATAATAATAATGCTGCTGATGATGATGATAATGAAAATCAGTCACCTATCAGTGGACAAGAATCTATCGATTCTTCACCTTCTGACTTATCTGACAGTCCAAGACGTCATAAGGAACATCGAACAAAGCCTAGACGTGTTTAAAATTACTCCAGACATACACGCACACACATACACGCTTATTTATTTATGTACATACATACATATATATATATATATCAACTAAACTACGAGTTTAATTACTGTGTTTCTTTACTGGTTGCTAAATATTAAAATACATTTTGAGTTGTGTTTTTCTTTTTTATAAATTTAAATGTTAGTTTTCATTATTGAACAGTTAAGCTTTGAAAATTGAATTACGCCTCTATCAGATTTCTAAGCTACATTTGTTTGTCTACGAAATTTAATCCCAACTTCTTTCGAATTCCCTGGGAAGTGTTCCCTAGATGGGGTGTATCGTTATCTGACTAGGCTCATTTCCTATCTTTAACTTTTAGATAACCAGACTACCGAGGCCGTTAATCTCTATCCAGCTGGTGAAGAATAGAAGGGTCTTGTTTTTATATCTGTAGCTTTTCCTTGATTCGTGTTCGGCTTCAACTAGTTCATTGACTTTCTTCAAAACAAAACAAAAAAAATGCATACTTCTTAAGGTCCTAAACAGGACTGACTATCGACCAAAGGGCGTGTGTACTGCTCATCAGTCCGCTCCATCCTCCTTTATGGCCAGCTGTGAGACCTGGCCATTGAGAATGGAAGACATGAAAAGATTAACTGTCTTTGATCATAGGTGTCTGCGTTCTATCTCCCGTGTGAAGTGGTATAATAAGGTGAGCAATATTGAGGTTAAGCGTCGAGTGCTAGGTAAGGCGGGGAAATCAATCGATGAGACTGTGAAATTACATCGACTGAGATGGTTAGGACATGTGTTACGTATGTCTAGTCAGTGCCTTCCTCGACGACGGGCAATGTTAGCTGATATAGGGTCAGGCTGGAAAAGAGCTAGCGGCGGTCAAACGAAAACATGGCACCAGTCAATCAAATCTACAACAGTTAGTCTAAGCCACGTAGGAAGGTGCAGACTTCCTGACTGGTTGGGGCCCTCGGGACGATAAAAATTAATGGTTGGAAACAATAGGTGACGTGGCTCAAAATCGTTCTCAATAGCTGGCGCAGATGCATCCACTCCTTGTGACTTATGATTTCCAATGAAACTGTTTTGTTCTTCGTTATTACTATTCCTTTGTCTCACACCCCTGTTTACTGTCTATATTATTATGCATTTCTCCTACTTTCTTCTCTTTCTTTGTGTGCTGCATGAAGGGAGTGTGGCGACTTGAACTTCCGCACATATGTGCAAAGTTCTATGTCTAAAACAGACAGACAGACGTAGGAGGGGATTAAAACTAAAAAAAAAAAACAGATTGTTTTTACTGGTTTCATATTTGAAGTAGATAGAAAGTCAAATAATTACCCAATAGTAGTACAAGTAAATATGTGTGTACAAGCTGTTTCACTCCTTTTTCTTCATGTGTACTGAAGCTGACTATACAAATTCTTTAAAAGTGGAAAGTTTGTAATATAAACTAGTCAAGCGGGTACTAAAGTGGTTCGGAATTGATAATCTTATCTGAATTCCCATTAATTTCGATAGTAGGGAATTTATTTAGGCTAGTGTTCATGCATACCTGTCTTCGGATCACACTTATCTACTCATTTTGTTGCTTATTCTGATCACTGCTTTATATAATAATAATAATAATAATAATAATAATCTACTTTATTCCAAAAACAGTACTTGTAATATGGAATGGAATTCTCAGCATTTGTCACAATATCTTGCATCTGATTTACTCAAAATATAAATAAAAATTAAAACAAAATTAACCGGAGGAATTTGTCCACATTTACTAAGTAAAGTTAAAAATATTCGAAGTAGGAATTGAGAATATTAAATATTATAATAATAATAATAACAGTGAGTTTGTTTCAAACAGTATTACCGATTCATTCTGGAAATTTTAGCATGTCATAGATTATTGGATCTAATGTTCTGTTGATATAGTATGGTGAGGGTAAAGACAAAATTAACACTTATAACACAGTTTAAATGATGTTCACACTTATGAAAAAAATAAACAAAAAATTGAGAGGATTATGAGTATAAGAAATACAATAACAGTAAAGTTTGATGTTGTAAGGGTGGAGGAAATGGTTTATTTACTGGGGCAAAGAAGGTTAGTTAGTTCATGTCTGACACTATTTTCATCACATAAAGTACGTGTCAAATATGGTATAGTGGAATTTTTATTCTTAGAGGTACGTGCATAAATTCTTCTGAAAAGACTTCTTGTTTTACCTGAGGAGACACAAGGTTGGAGCTGCGGGTAGAGTGGGTGCTCACAGTCTGACAAGATTCCTTTAGAAAATTTTTTGCATGACATCAAGTGTCTGTCAGTGACAATGTCAACGATATGGCCCAATGCGATACCACTCGCCCTACTGACAGTCAGTCTTCAGAGTTCTACGAAGTATGACATAGTCTTTTTTAAGCAACCCGGGAAAGAATGAGAGTGAACAGTAAATAAGAATAGGTAAAATACACTAGTTGACAAACTGTAAGAGGAGTGGTTGAGTTATACCTTAGTGCCTTAACTTCCTAATGTAAAAAGTCAGACGAAATATTCTTTTAGAAATCGCCAAGACATGGGAAGACCAGGAAAAGTTAGTAGAAAGAATTAATCCAAGATACTTAACGTCAGACTGGGTTTCTATATCAGTATCATCAATTTTGCAAAGGCCATAAGAACCAACGGCTTCATTTAACTTTCTTTCACATCGGAAACTGAAATTAACAGTCTGACATTTGGAAGGATTTGGTTTAAGACCGTTATACGAAGGCCATTTGCTAATTCCTGATAGAAAGCTGTTGATCTTAGTACAGGCACTGAAATAGTTAGATCGTCCGCATACTTGACAAAGTTCATTTCTTCAGAGTGAGGCAAGTCATGCAAGAAGAAAGAAAAGAGAAAAGGATAAAGGAGAGCGCTTTGACGGACACCAGCCTCAATAAGCCATGAAGTGGACGACTTTCCTTGATATACAGTGTACTGCTTTCTTCCTGAGAAATAAGAAGACAGCCAGTTGATAACTCAACACTCATTTTGAGTTTCAGCAAGCTTGTTTAACAAAATATCCCTAGGCACTAAGTCGAAAGCAGATGTGTAATCTACGAAGGTGCAGCGAACAAATTTTACTCCTTTGTGTAAACTGGAGACAATTTTTTATGAGGCAATACTGCAGTGGCATCTGATAATCCTTATGTTGTTCCATAGACTAGCTCGGAAACGCAGCGGCCAATATCTTTCTTTAGAGTAGATCGTATACCAAGTAGTACCAGTGGAAGTTTGGTTGACCAGTCGTTTTGAGTCAAAGAAGCAGCGAGCGCAGCTTTGAGTTGTCGATGAAGTCGTTCAACCATACCGTTGGAACTAGGATGGTATGCGGTCGTTCGTATACGTTTAATGCCCAGTAAGCTGGTGAAAAAGTCGGCTTTCAAACTGAGCACCTCTGTCTGTAGTGATAATGGGTGGGACACCAAAGTTAGCTATCCAGTTTTCGACTAAAGCTTTAGCTACCGTTTCAGCGGAGACGTTGGCTAATGGAACTGCTAATGGCCAATTAAGTGAATCTATCGATGTAAGTTAGAATGTAGTTGAAACCACTGGAAGGAGGCAGTGGACCAACTATGTCTACATGTATATGGTCAAATCTAGAGTCGGGGTTAGGAAAGCGACCAAGTGGTGCATTGGTGTGATGGTTGATTTTGACTCTTTGACAGGACAAGAAATTTCGCGTCCACTTCTTAACATCGCTGTTAATGTTCGGCCATGTAAATCTTTCTCCTAGTAGTTTGATAGTAGCGCTGACACCGGGATGCGACAATTTATTTAACTTCTCGAATATTGTGTGTCTCATAGCTGCTGGAACGAAGGGTCGATATTTACCCGTAGAGATGTCGCAGATTATTTTTGTCATGCCAACAGGAATTGCGTCGAGTTTTAAAGATGTTGTTTTAGAAGACATGATCTTCTTTAGTTTGGCGTCATCTCGTTGTAAGTTTGAGAGATGTTCATAGTCGATGTCTGGGCATACGATGTCGTCAATGTGCATACATGATAAAGCGTCTGCCACTTCACTGCTTTTGCCCTTTACATGTCGCAGATCGGAGGTGGACTGGGATCTAAACTCGAGATGTAGTAGTTCGCGGGGAGAGTAGTTATCCTATTTGCTGATAAGGCTTTTATTGGAGCTTTAGAAAGACGCTTTGGCCAGTTTCAAGGTTATGATGGGTTCCTGCGTCCACTGCTTATATGTTTTCGTGAATTCGTTTTCCGTTGAAATGTAAAGGTTTCTTTGGATGTTTTGTTTATTTTATTCATAACGTGGTAAAATTCTTTCGTAAAACGTCAGTTAATTCACTGATAATAATGTTTTTAGCAAAATTAAGTACCGGTGACCCACAACAGCAGTAAGTGTCCAGTTAAACGTACAAAGAAGTGTTGTTACAACAACAGGTAATTTCGAGTCCATAGGCAGCTAGGAACCATAGTAATGGCAAACTAATCTATACAAAATGACGGCGAAGTTGAAGTACTTCAACTCTTTATAACTGCTCGGTTTGCTAGGACCACCGTATATACCTATCAGGAATACACTACTGAGGAGTGGTCCCGTAATTCCACCTAAAAGGGCCATAGCTGCTGGTTGGATGGACATTCCGTCGACATTCAACTGCAGATCAATCTTGTTGTAGGGACTTTCAACCACAGACATCTCCATGTAGTGCTGCAAACATTTTTGGAGACCAATGTGGCAATACATTCCGTCTCCAAGTAGTCTTGACTAACAAGAGTCACATATTCTCAAGACACTTCTAACAGTTGTTGGTAGTTGAGGCAATCTCGCATGGAATATCTCTAAGATTCTGTTAGCGTCTGCTTGTAATATGTTCGTGGTCACCGTGATATTGAGTATCATATTTTTCATTTCATAACGTTCAGAAGAGACTTGTGGGCACATTTGTGAAGTACTAGCAGCTGGTGTTAGGTTGCTGCAAGGTGGCGATGGCACTACCTCGGTTTCAATGGTAATGGTATCAGTGTTCACTGAAGACGACTGGACTTCAGCAGGAAGGACAGCATGTGTGACAGCCTCCGTTGACGTCGAGGCAGACGAGATCTCGGCCAGTACCTGCTAACAGTTACGTTTATACCTTGTGTAAAATGTGGTGTAATGGCGGGTCAATCGGTTACGCTGACGTAATCTTTTTAGGCTTAATATAGGGTATTTAGGAGAAAAATTAAAAATGAACCACAGCGACCACTTACCTGCATCATGAACAGTTTAAAAGTGCGCGCACAATGTGTGACTGTAAGCCAACTAAACAAAAAATTGGTTGCGCTGCAATTAACATTGACCACAGTTGTTTTCATAAACTCCAATGATTGGTCAGTAAGCATGAACCCACATATAACACCTTCTTTGTTAAACGATGCGTCACATGAGTGACACCATTAGCAAGTACGTTGACTCCTTAAATTATCACAGTCAAAGTGACCATAACAAGTCACAGGTAGATTTCTCAGTGTGACTGCAATGTAATGCTATTGGTCACTATTCTTAAAGTATCTACGTTTATATACATACATACACATATGTGTCTGCGTGTGGGTCTGTCTGGATTAGTGAATGACGGAAAACACTTTAGTTGTCAGGCCTACCTTCTTTTAAGTGTTAGCACTTTCTTGTGTATTCTGCTTGTAGGATGCTTTGAAAATATTCAACAGGAAACTGTAGATGTAATTACATCAAGAAAAACGCCACAATTAATTGCCGCGTTTTTCTTCACTGAAAGTAGTGGTAACGGAATTTCAACAGAAAACTTTTACTACTTAAAATTTATCAGTAACCTCCGGTCTACAATAAAATTTTCAAGTGTTGGTTTGTAGGGATTTGATTGGTTACAGGATTTCATCATGAGCTGACATCAGTTAGAGAACCATTGGAAAACCTGGGAGTACTGGACAGCTGTTTCGTCCTAGTTTGGGACTCTTCAGCAGTACGCACCCACCGGGACTCGAACCCAGGACCTTCTGGTTACAAGGCGAGCTCGTATACCATTAAGCCACTGGGACCCGATCCAATGGTCCATGAATTCTAACTTCTGCCAATTCACGACATAGCGCGACCCCTAGCCAATGTCTTCGGCGAGTATTTGTCCTCACGCCCGACCTGCTGCACCCTACTGGTCACGACTTCTCACTAGAACCCCAGGTGACTACCCACCTGAATAGGGCAAGTCGCTAGTGAGCATCTCATTGATTTTCAAGTGTTGGTTTGTAGGGATTTGATTGGTTACAGGATTTCATCATGAGCTGACATCAGTTAGAGAACCATTGGAAAACCTGGGAGTACTGGACAGCTGTTTCGTCCTAGTTTGGGACTCTTCAGCAGTACGCACCCACAGGGACTCGAACCCAGGACCTTCTGGTTACAAGGCGAGCTCGTATACCATTAAGCCACTGGGACCCGATCCAGTGGTCCATGAATTCTAACTTCTGCCAATTCACGACATAGCGCGACCCCTAGCCAATGTCTTCGGCGAGTATTTGTCCTCACGTCCGACCTGCTGCACCCTACTGGTCACGACTTCTCACTAGAACCCCAGGTGACTACCCACCTGAATAGGGCAAGTCGCTAGTGAGCATCTCATTGATTTTCAAGTGTTGGTTTGTAGGGATTTGATTGGTTACAGGATTTCATCATGAGCTGACATCAGTTAGAGAACCATTGGAAAACCTGGGAGTACTGGACAGCTGTTTCGTCCTAGTTTGGGACTCTTCAGCAGTACGCACCCACCGGGACTCGAACCCAGGACCTTCTGGTTACAAGGCGAGCTCGTATACCATTAAGCCACTGGGACCCGATCCAATGGTCCATGAATTCTAACTTCTGCCAATTCACGACATAGCGCGACCCCTAGCCAATGTCTTCGGCGAGTATTTGTCCTCACGCCCGACCTGCTGCACCCTACTGGTCACGACTTCTCACTAGAACCCCAGGTGACTACCCACCTGAATAGGGCAAGTCGCTAGTGAGCATCTCATTGATTTTCAAGTGTTGGTTTGTAGGGATTTGATTGGTTACAGGATTTCATCATGAGCTGACATCAGTTAGAGAACCATTGGAAAACCTGGGAGTACTGGACAGCTGTTTCGTCCTAGTTTGGGACTCTTCAGCAGTACGCACCCACCGGGATTCGAACCCAGGACCTTCTGGTTACAAGGCGAGCTCGTATACCATTAAGCCACTGGGACCCGATCCAATGGTCCATGAATTCTAACTTCTGCCAATTCACGACATAGCGCGACCCCTAGCCAATGTCTTCGGCGAGTATTTGTCCTCACGCCCGACCTGCTGCACCCTACTGGTCACGACTTCTCACTAGAACCCCAGGTGACTACCCACCTGAATAGGGCAAGTCGCTAGTGAGCATCTCATTGATTTTCAAGTGTTGGTTTGTAGGGATTTGATTGGTTACAGGATTTCATCATGAGCTGACATCAGTTAGAGAACCATTGGAAAACCTGGGAGTACTGGACAGCTGTTTCGTCCTAGTTTGGGACTCTTCAGCAGTACGCACCCACCGGGACTCGAACCCAGGACCTTCTGGTTACAAGGCGAGCTCGTATACCATTAAGCCACTGGGACCCGATCCAATGGTCCATGAATTCTAACTTCTGCCAATTCACGACATAGCGCGACCCCTAGCCAATGTCTTCGGCGAGTATTTGTCCTCACGCCCGACCTGCTGCACCCTACTGGTCATGACTTCTCACTAGAACCCCAGGTGACTACCCACCTGAATAGGGCAAGTCGCTAGTGAGCATCTCATTGATTTTCAAGTGTTGGTTTGTAGGGATTTGATTGGTTACAGGATTTCATCATGAGCTGACATCAGTTAGAGAACCATTGGAAAACCTGGGAGTACTGGACAGCTGTTTCGTCCTAGTTTGGGACTCTTCAGCAGTACGCACCCACCGGGACTCGAACCCAGGACCTTCTGGTTACAAGGCGAGCTCGTATACCATTAAGCCACTGGGACCCGATCCAGTGGTCCATGAATTCTAACTTCTGCCAATTCACGACATAGCGCGACCCCTAGCCAATGTCTTCGGCGAGTATTTGTCCTCACGCCCGACCTGCTGCACCCTACTGGTCACGACTTCTCACTAGAACCCCAGGTGACTACCCACCTGAATAGGGCAAGTCGCTAGTGAGCATCTCATTGATTTTCAAGTGTTGGTTTGTAGGGATTTGATTGGTTACAGGATTTCATCATGAGCTGACATCAGTTAGAGAACCATTGGAAAACCTGGGAGTACTGGACAGCTGTTTCGTCCTAGTTTGGGACTCTTCAGCAGTACGCACCCACCGGGACTCGAACCCAGGACCTTCTGGTTACAAGGCGAGCTCGTATACCATTAAGCCACTGGGACCCGATCCAATGGTCCATGAATTCTAACTTCTGCCAATTCACGACATAGCGCGACCCCTAGCCAATGTCTTCGGCGAGTATTTGTCCTCACGCCCGACCTGCTGCACCCTACTGGTCACGACTTCTCACTAGAACCCCAGGTGACTACCCACCTGAATAGGGCAAGTCGCTAGTGAGCATCTCATTGATTTTCAAGTGTTGGTTTGTAGGGATTTGATTGGTTACAGGATTTCATCATGAGCTGACATCAGTTAGAGAACCATTGGAAAACCTGGGAGTACTGGACAGCTGTTTCGTCCTAGTTTGGGACTCTTCAGCAGTACGCACCCACCGGGACTCGAACCCAGGACCTTCTGGTTACAAGGCGAGCTCGTATACCATTAAGCCACTGGGACCCGATCCAATGGTCCATGAATTCTAACTTCTGCCAATTCACGACATAGCGCGACCCCTAGCCAATGTCTTCGGCGAGTATTTGTCCTCACGCCCGACCTGCTGCACCCTACTGGTCACGACTTCTCACTAGAACCCCAGGTGACTACCCACCTGAATAGGGCAAGTCGCTAGTGAGCATCTCATTGATTTTCAAGTGTTGGTTTGTAGGGATTTGATTGGTTACAGGATTTCATCATGAGCTGACATCAGTTAGAGAACCATTGGAAAACCTGGGAGTACTGGACAGCTGTTTCGTCCTAGTTTGGGACTCTTCAGCAGTACGCACCCACCGGGACTCGAACCCAGGACCTTCTGGTTACAAGGCGAGCTCGTATACCATTAAGCCACTGGGACCCGATCCAATGGTCCATGAATTCTAACTTCTGCCAATTCACGACATAGCGCGACCCCTAGCCAATGTCTTCGGCGAGTATTTGTCCTCACGTCCGACCTGCTGCACCCTACTGGTCACGACTTCTCACTAGAACCCCAGGTGACTACCCACCTGAATAGGGCAAGTCGCTAGTGAGCATCTCATTGATTTTCAAGTGTTGGTTTGTAGGGATTTGATTGGTTACAGGATTTCATCATGAGCTGACATCAGTTAGAGAACCATTGGAAAACCTGGGAGTACTGGACAGCTGTTTCGTCCTAGTTTGGGACTCTTCAGCAGTACGCACCCACCGGGACTCGAACCCAGGACCTTCTGGTTACAAGGCGAGCTCGTATACCATTAAGCCACTGGGACCCGATCCAATGGTCCATGAATTCTAACTTCTGCCAATTCACGACATAGCGCGACCCCTAGCCAATGTCTTCGGCGAGTATTTGTCCTCACGCCCGACCTGCTGCACCCTACTGGTCACGACTTCTCACTAGAACCCCAGGTGACTACCCACCTGAATAGGGCAAGTCGCTAGTGAGCATCTCATTGATTTTCAAGTGTTGGTTTGTAGGGATTTGATTGGTTACAGGATTTCATCATGAGCTGACATCAGTTAGAGAACCATTGGAAAACCTGGGAGTACTGGACAGCTGTTTCGTCCTAGTTTGGGACTCTTCAGCAGTACGCACCCACCGGGACTCGAACCCAGGACCTTCTGGTTACAAGGCGAGCTCGTATACCATTAAGCCACTGGGACCCGATCCAATGGTCCATGAATTCTAACTTCTGCCAATTCACGACATAGCGCGACCCCTAGCCAATGTCTTCGGCGAGTATTTGTCCTCACGCCCGACCTGCTGCACCCTACTGGTCACGACTTCTCACTAGAACCCCAGGTGACTACCCACCTGAATAGGGCAAGTCGCTAGTGAGCATCTCATTGATTTTCAAGTGTTGGTTTGTAGGGATTTGATTGGTTACAGGATTTCATCATGAGCTGACATCAGTTAGAGAACCATTGGAAAACCTGGGAGTACTGGACAGCTGTTTCGTCCTAGTTTGGGACTCTTCAGCAGTACGCACCCACCGGGACTCGAACCCAGGACCTTCTGGTTACAAGGCGAGCTCGTATACCATTAAGCCACTGGGACCCGATCCAATGGTCCATGAATTCTAACTTCTGCCAATTCACGACATAGCGCGACCCCTAGCCAATGTCTTCGGCGAGTATTTGTCCTCACGCCCGACCTGCTGCACCCTACTGGTCACGACTTCTCACTAGAACCCCAGGTGACTACCCACCTGAATAGGGCAAGTCGCTAGTGAGCATCTCATTGATTTTCAAGTGTTGGTTTGTAGGGATTTGATTGGTTACAGGATTTCATCATGAGCTGACATCAGTTAGAGAACCATTGGAAAACCTGGGAGTACTGGACAGCTGTTTCGTCCTAGTTTGGGACTCTTCAGCAGTACGCACCCACCGGGACTCGAACTCAGGACCTTCTGGTTACAAGGCGAGCTCGTATACCATTAAGCCACTGGGACCCGATCCAATGGTCCATGAATTCTAACTTCTGCCAATTCACGACATAGCGCGACCCCTAGCCAATGTCTTCGGCGAGTATTTGTCCTCACGCCCGACCTGCTGCACCCTACTGGTCACGACTTCTCACTAGAACCCCAGGTGACTACCCACCTGAATAGGGCAAGTCGCTAGTGAGCATCTCATTGATTTTCAAGTGTTGGTTTGTAGGGATTTGATTGGTTACAGGATTTCATCATGAGCTGACATCAGTTAGAGAACCATTGGAAAACCTGGGAGTACTGGACAGCTGTTTCGTCCTAGTTTGGGACTCTTCAGCAGTACGCACCCACCGGGACTCGAACCCAGGACCTTCTGGTTACAAGGCGAGCTCGTATACCATTAAGCCACTGGGACCCGATCCAATGGTCCATGAATTCTAACTTCTGCCAATTCACGACATAGCGCGACCCCTAGCCAATGTCTTCGGCGAGTATTTGTCCTCACGCCCGACCTGCTGCACCCTACTGGTCACGACTTCTCACTAGAACCCCAGGTGACTACCCACCTGAATAGGGCAAGTCGCTAGTGAGCATCTCATTGATTTTCAAGTGTTGGTTTGTAGGGATTTGATTGGTTACAGGATTTCATCATGAGCTGACATCAGTTAGAGAACCATTGGAAAACCTGGGAGTACTGGACAGCTGTTTCGTCCTAGTTTGGGACTCTTCAGCAGTACGCACCCACAGGGACTCGAACCCAGGACCTTCTGGTTACAAGGCGAGCTCGTATACCATTAAGCCACTGGGACCCGATCCAATGGTCCATGAATTCTAACTTCTGCCAATTCACGACATAGCGCGACCCCTAGCCAATGTCTTCGGCGAGTATTTGTCCTCACGCCCGACCTGCTGCACCCTACTGGTCACGACTTCTCACTAGAACCCCAGGTGACTACCCACCTGAATAGGGCAAGTCGCTAGTGAGCATCTCATTGATTTTCAAGTGTTGGTTTGTAGGGATTTGATTGGTTACAGGATTTCATCATGAGCTGACATCAGTTAGAGAACCATTGGAAAACCTGGGAGTACTGGACAGCTGTTTCGTCCTAGTTTGGGACTCTTCAGCAGTACGCACCCACCGGGACTCGAACTCAGGACCTTCTGGTTACAAGGCGAGCTCGTATACCATTAAGCCACTGGGACCCGATCCAGTGGTCCATGAATTCTAACTTCTGCCAATTCACGACATAGCGCGACCCCTAGCCAATGTCTTCGGCGAGTATTTGTCCTCACGTCCGACCTGCTGCACCCTACTGGTCACGACTTCTCACTAGAACCCCAGGTGACTACCCACCTGAATAGGGCAAGTCGCTAGTGAGCATCTCATTGATTTTCAAGTGTTGGTTTGTAGGGATTTGATTGGTTACAGGATTTCATCATGAGCTGACATCAGTTAGAGAACCATTGGAAAACAAGCACTGGAGTACTGGACAGCTGTTTCGTCCTAGTTTGGGACTCTTCAGCAGTACGCACCCACCGGGACTCGAACCCAGGACCTTCTGGTTACAAGGCGAGCTCGTATACCATTAAGCCACTGGGACCCGATCCAATGGTCCATGAATTCTAACTTCTGCCAATTCACGACATAGCGCGACCCCTAGCCAATGTCTTCGGCGAGTATTTGTCCTCACGCCCGACCTGCTGCACCCTACTGGTCACGACTTCTCACTAGAACCCCAGGTGACTACCCACCTGAATAGGGCAAGTCGCTAGTGAGCATCTCATTGATTTTCAAGTGTTGGTTTGTAGGGATTTGATTGGTTACAGGATTTCATCATGAGCTGACATCAGTTAGAGAACCATTGGAAAACCTGGGAGTACTGGACAGCTGTTTCGTCCTAGTTTGGGACTCTTCAGCAGTACGCACCCACCGGGACTCGAACCCAGGACCTTCTGGTTACAAGGCGAGCTCGTATACCATTAAGCCACTGGGACCCGATCCAGTGGTCCATGAATTCTAACTTCTGCCAATTCACGACATAGCGCGACCCCTAGCCAATGTCTTCGGCGAGTATTTGTCCTCACGCCCGACCTGCTGCACCCTACTGGTCACGACTTCTCACTAGAACCCCAGGTGACTACCCACCTGAATAGGGCAAGTCGCTAGTGAGCATCTCATTGATTTTCAAGTGTTGGTTTGTAGGGATTTGATTGGTTACAGGATTTCATCATGAGCTGACATCAGTTAGAGAACCATTGGAAAACCTGGGAGTACTGGACAGCTGTTTCGTCCTAGTTTGGGACTCTTCAGCAGTACGCACCCACCGGGACTCGAACCCAGGACCTTCTGGTTACAAGGCGAGCTCGTATACCATTAAGCCACTGGGACCCGATCCAATGGTCCATGAATTCTAACTTCTGCCAATTCACGACATAGCGCGACCCCTAGCCAATGTCTTCGGCGAGTATTTGTCCTCACGCCCGACCTGCTGCACCCTACTGGTCACGACTTCTCACTAGAACCCCAGGTGACTACCCACCTGAATAGGGCAAGTCGCTAGTGAGCATCTCATTGATTTTCAAGTGTTGGTTTGTAGGGATTTGATTGGTTACAGGATTTCATCATGAGCTGACATCAGTTAGAGAACCATTGGAAAACCTGGGAGTACTGGACAGCTGTTTCGTCCTAGTTTGGGACTCTTCAGCAGTACGCACCCACCGGGACTCGAACTCAGGACCTTCTGGTTACAAGGCGAGCTCGTATACCATTAAGCCACTGGGACCCGATCCAATGGTCCATGAATTCTAACTTCTGCCAATTCACGACATAGCGCGACCCCTAGCCAATGTCTTCGGCGAGTATTTGTCCTCACGTCCGACCTGCTGCACCCTACTGGTCACGACTTCTCACTAGAACCCCAGGTGACTACCCACCTGAATAGGGCAAGTCGCTAGTGAGCATCTCATTGATTTTCAAGTGTTGGTTTGTAGGGATTTGATTGGTTACAGGATTTCATCATGAGCTGACATCAGTTAGAGAACCATTGGAAAACCTGGGAGTACTGGACAGCTGTTTCGTCCTAGTTTGGGACTCTTCAGCAGTACGCACCCACCGGGACTCGAACCCAGGACCTTCTGGTTACAAGGCGAGCTCGTATACCATTAAGCCACTGGGACCCGATCCAATGGTCCATGAATTCTAACTTCTGCCAATTCACGACATAGCGCGACCCCTAGCCAATGTCTTCGGCGAGTATTTGTCCTCACGCCCGACCTGCTGCACCCTACTGGTCACGACTTCTCACTAGAACCCCAGGTGACTACCCACCTGAATAGGGCAAGTCGCTAGTGAGCATCTCATTGATTTTCAAGTGTTGGTTTGTAGGGATTTGATTGGTTACAGGATTTCATCATGAGCTGACATCAGTTAGAGAACCATTGGAAAACCTGGGAGTACTGGACAGCTGTTTCGTCCTAGTTTGGGACTCTTCAGCAGTACGCACCCACCGGGACTCGAACCCAGGACCTTCTGGTTACAAGGCGAGCTCGTATACCATTAAGCCACTGGGACCCGATCCAATGGTCCATGAATTCTAACTTCTGCCAATTCACGACATAGCGCGACCCCTAGCCAATGTCTTCGGCGAGTATTTGTCCTCACGCCCGACCTGCTGCACCCTACTGGTCACGACTTCTCACTAGAACCCCAGGTGACTACCCACCTGAATAGGGCAAGTCGCTAGTGAGCATCTCATTGATTTTCAAGTGTTGGTTTGTAGGGATTTGATTGGTTACAGGATTTCATCATGAGCTGACATCAGTTAGAGAACCATTGGAAAACCTGGGAGTACTGGACAGCTGTTTCGTCCTAGTTTGGGACTCTTCAGCAGTACGCACCCACCGGGACTCGAACCCAGGACCTTCTGGTTACAAGGCGAGCTCGTATACCATTAAGCCACTGGGACCCGATCCAATGGTCCATGAATTCTAACTTCTGCCAATTCACGACATAGCGCGACCCCTAGCCAATGTCTTCGGCGAGTATTTGTCCTCACGCCCGACCTGCTGCACCCTACTGGTCACGACTTCTCACTAGAACCCCAGGTGACTACCCACCTGAATAGGGCAAGTCGCTAGTGAGCATCTCATTGATTTTCAAGTGTTGGTTTGTAGGGATTTGATTGGTTACAGGATTTCATCATGAGCTGACATCAGTTAGAGAACCATTGGAAAACCTGGGAGTACTGGACAGCTGTTTCGTCCTAGTTTGGGACTCTTCAGCAGTACGCACCCACAGGGACTCGAACCCAGGACCTTCTGGTTACAAGGCGAGCTCGTATACCATTAAGCCACTGGGACCCGATCCAATGGTCCATGAATTCTAACTTCTGCCAATTCACGACATAGCGCGACCCCTAGCCAATGTCTTCGGCGAGTATTTGTCCTCACGCCCGACCTGCTGCACCCTACTGGTCACGACTTCTCACTAGAACCCCAGGTGACTACCCACCTGAATAGGGCAAGTCGCTAGTGAGCATCTCATTGATTTTCAAGTGTTGGTTTGTAGGGATTTGATTGGTTACAGGATTTCATCATGAGCTGACATCAGTTAGAGAACCATTGGAAAACCTGGGAGTACTGGACAGCTGTTTCGTCCTAGTTTGGGACTCTTCAGCAGTACGCACCCACCGGGACTCGAACCCAGGACCTTCTGGTTACAAGGCGAGCTCGTATACCATTAAGCCACTGGGACCCGATCCAATGGTCCATGAATTCTAACTTCTGCCAATTCACGACATAGCGCGACCCCTAGCCAATGTCTTCGGCGAGTATTTGTCCTCACGCCCGACCTGCTGCACCCTACTGGTCACGACTTCTCACTAGAACCCCAGGTGACTACCCACCTGAATAGGGCAAGTCGCTAGTGAGCATCTCATTGATTTTCAAGTGTTGGTTTGTAGGGATTTGATTGGTTACAGGATTTCATCATGAGCTGACATCAGTTAGAGAACCATTGGAAAACCTGGGAGTACTGGACAGCTGTTTCGTCCTAGTTTGGGACTCTTCAGCAGTACGCACCCACCGGGACTCGAACCCAGGACCTTCTGGTTACAAGGCGAGCTCGTATACCATTAAGCCACTGGGACCCGATCCAATGGTCCATGAATTCTAACTTCTGCCAATTCACGACATAGCGCGACCCCTAGCCAATGTCTTCGGCGAGTATTTGTCCTCACGCCCGACCTGCTGCACCCTACTGGTCACGACTTCTCACTAGAACCCCAGGTGACTACCCACCTGAATAGGGCAAGTCGCTAGTGAGCATCTCATTGATTTTCAAGTGTTGGTTTGTAGGGATTTGATTGGTTACAGGATTTCATCATGAGCTGACATCAGTTAGAGAACCATTGGAAAACCTGGGAGTACTGGACAGCTGTTTCGTCCTAGTTTGGGACTCTTCAGCAGTACGCACCCACCGGGACTCGAACCCAGGACCTTCTGGTTACAAGGCGAGCTCGTATACCATTAAGCCACTGGGACCCGATCCAATGGTCCATGAATTCTAACTTCTGCCAATTCACGACATAGCGCGACCCCTAGCCAATGTCTTCGGCGAGTATTTGTCCTCACGCCCGACCTGCTGCACCCTACTGGTCACGACTTCTCACTAGAACCCCAGGTGACTACCCACCTGAATAGGGCAAGTCGCTAGTGAGCATCTCATTGATTTTCAAGTGTTGGTTTGTAGGGATTTGATTGGTTACAGGATTTCATCATGAGCTGACATCAGTTAGAGAACCATTGGAAAACCTGGGAGTACTGGACAGCTGTTTCGTCCTAGTTTGGGACTCTTCAGCAGTACGCACCCACCGGGACTCGAACCCAGGACCTTCTGGTTACAAGGCGAGCTCGTATACCATTAAGCCACTGGGACCCGATCCAATGGTCCATGAATTCTAACTTCTGCCAATTCACGACATAGCGCGACCCCTAGCCAATGTCTTCGGCGAGTATTTGTCCTCACGCCCGACCTGCTGCACCCTACTGGTCACGACTTCTCACTAGAACCCCAGGTGACTACCCACCTGAATAGGGCAAGTCGCTAGTGAGCATCTCATTGATTTTCAAGTGTTGGTTTGTAGGGATTTGATTGGTTACAGGATTTCATCATGAGCTGACATCAGTTAGAGAACCATTGGAAAACCTGGGAGTACTGGACAGCTGTTTCGTCCTAGTTTGGGACTCTTCAGCAGTACGCACCCACCGGGACTCGAACTCAGGACCTTCTGGTTACAAGGCGAGCTCGTATACCATTAAGCCACTGGGACCCGATCCAATGGTCCATGAATTCTAACTTCTGCCAATTCACGACATAGCGCGACCCCTAGCCAATGTCTTCGGCGAGTATTTGTCCTCACGCCCGACCTGCTGCACCCTACTGGTCACGACTTCTCACTAGAACCCCAGGTGACTACCCACCTGAATAGGGCAAGTCGCTAGTGAGCATCTCATTGATTTTCAAGTGTTGGTTTGTAGGGATTTGATTGGTTACAGGATTTCATCATGAGCTGACATCAGTTAGAGAACCATTGGAAAACCTGGGAGTACTGGACAGCTGTTTCGTCCTAGTTTGGGACTCTTCAGCAGTACGCACCCACCGGGACTCGAACCCAGGACCTTCTGGTTACAAGGCGAGCTCGTATACCATTAAGCCACTGGGACCCGATCCAATGGTCCATGAATTCTAACTTCTGCCAATTCACGACATAGCGCGACCCCTAGCCAATGTCTTCGGCGAGTATTTGTCCTCACGCCCGACCTGCTGCACCCTACTGGTCACGACTTCTCACTAGAACCCCAGGTGACTACCCACCTGAATAGGGCAAGTCGCTAGTGAGCATCTCATTGATTTTCAAGTGTTGGTTTGTAGGGATTTGATTGGTTACAGGATTTCATCATGAGCTGACATCAGTTAGAGAACCATTGGAAAACCTGGGAGTACTGGACAGCTGTTTCGTCCTAGTTTGGGACTCTTCAGCAGTACGCACCCACCGGGACTCGAACCCAGGACCTTCTGGTTACAAGGCGAGCTCGTATACCATTAAGCCACTGGGACCCGATCCAATGGTCCATGAATTCTAACTTCTGCCAATTCACGACATAGCGCGACCCCTAGCCAATGTCTTCGGCGAGTATTTGTCCTCACGTCCGACCTGCTGCACCCTACTGGTCACGACTTCTCACTAGAACCCCAGGTGACTACCCACCTGAATAGGGCAAGTCGCTAGTGAGCATCTCATTGATTTTCAAGTGTTGGTTTGTAGGGATTTGATTGGTTACAGGATTTCATCATGAGCTGACATCAGTTAGAGAACCATTGGAAAACCTGGGAGTACTGGACAGCTGTTTCGTCCTAGTTTGGGACTCTTCAGCAGTACGCACCCACCGGGACTCGAACCCAGGACCTTCTGGTTACAAGGCGAGCTCGTATACCATTAAGCCACTGGGACCCGATCCAATGGTCCATGAATTCTAACTTCTGCCAATTCACGACATAGCGCGACCCCTAGCCAATGTCTTCGGCGAGTATTTGTCCTCACGCCCGACCTGCTGCACCCTACTGGTCACGACTTCTCACTAGAACCCCAGGTGACTACCCACCTGAATAGGGCAAGTCGCTAGTGAGCATCTCATTGATTTTCAAGTGTTGGTTTGTAGGGATTTGATTGGTTACAGGATTTCATCATGAGCTGACATCAGTTAGAGAACCATTGGAAAACCTGGGAGTACTGGACAGCTGTTTCGTCCTAGTTTGGGACTCTTCAGCAGTACGCACCCACCGGGACTCGAACCCAGGACCTTCTGGTTACAAGGCGAGCTCGTATACCATTAAGCCACTGGGACCCGATCCAATGGTCCATGAATTCTAACTTCTGCCAATTCACGACATAGCGCGACCCCTAGCCAATGTCTTCGGCGAGTATTTGTCCTCACGCCCGACCTGCTGCACCCTACTGGTCACGACTTCTCACTAGAACCCCAGGTGACTACCCACCTGAATAGGGCAAGTCGCTAGTGAGCATCTCATTGATTTTCAAGTGTTGGTTTGTAGGGATTTGATTGGTTACAGGATTTCATCATGAGCTGACATCAGTTAGAGAACCATTGGAAAACCTGGGAGTACTGGACAGCTGTTTCGTCCTAGTTTGGGACTCTTCAGCAGTACGCACCCACCGGGACTCGAACCCAGGACCTTCTGGTTACAAGGCGAGCTCGTATACCATTAAGCCACTGGGACCCGATCCAATGGTCCATGAATTCTAACTTCTGCCAATTCACGACATAGCGCGACCCCTAGCCAATGTCTTCGGCGAGTATTTGTCCTCACGCCCGACCTGCTGCACCCTACTGGTCACGACTTCTCACTAGAACCCCAGGTGACTACCCACCTGAATAGGGCAAGTCGCTAGTGAGCATCTCATTGATTTTCAAGTGTTGGTTTGTAGGGATTTGATTGGTTACAGGATTTCATCATGAGTTGACATCAGTTAGAGAACCATTGGAAAACCTGGGAGTACTGGACAGCTGTTTCGTCCTAGTTTGGGACTCTTCAGCAGTACGCACCCACCGGGACTCGAACCCAGGACCTTCTGGTTACAAGGCGAGCTCGTATACCATTAAGCCACTGGGACCCGATCCAATGGTCCATGAATTCTAACTTCTGCCAATTCACGACATAGCGCGACCCCTAGCCAATGTCTTCGGCGAGTATTTGTCCTCACGCCCGACCTGCTGCACCCTACTGGTCACGACTTCTCACTAGAACCCCAGGTGACTACCCACCTGAATAGGGCAAGTCGCTAGTGAGCATCTCATTGATTTTCAAGTGTTGGTTTGTAGGGATTTGATTGGTTACAGGATTTCATCATGAGTTGACATCAGTTAGAGAACCATTGGAAAACCTGGGAGTACTGGACAGCTGTTTCGTCCTAGTTTGGGACTCTTCAGCAGTACGCACCCACCGGGACTCGAACCCAGGACCTTCTGGTTACAAGGCGAGCTCGTATACCATTAAGCCACTGGGACCCGATCCAATGGTCCATGAATTCTAACTTCTGCCAATTCACGACATAGCGCGACCCCTAGCCAATGTCTTCGGCGAGTATTTGTCCTCACGCCCGACCTGCTGCACCCTACTGGTCACGACTTCTCACTAGAACCCCAGGTGACTACCCACCTGAATAGGGCAAGTCGCTAGTGAGCATCTCATTGATTTTCAAGTGTTGGTTTGTAGGGATTTGATTGGTTACAGGATTTCATCATGAGCTGACATCAGTTAGAGAACCATTGGAAAACCTGGGAGTACTGGACAGCTGTTTCGTCCTAGTTTGGGACTCTTCAGCAGTACGCACCCACCGGGACTCGAACTCAGGACCTTCTGGTTACAAGGCGAGCTCGTATACCATTAAGCCACTGGGACCCGATCCAATGGTCCATGAATTCTAACTTCTGCCAATTCACGACATAGCGCGACCCCTAGCCAATGTCTTCGGCGAGTATTTGTCCTCACGCCCGACCTGCTGCACCCTACTGGTCACGACTTCTCACTAGAACCCCAGGTGACTACCCACCTGAATAGGGCAAGTCGCTAGTGAGCATCACATTGATTTTCAAGTTTTGGTTTTAGGGATTGATTGGTTACAGGATTTCCCTACAAACCAACACTTGAAAATCAATGAGATGCTCACTAGCGACTTGCCCTATTCAGGTGGGTAGTCACCTGGGGTTCTAGTGAGAAGTCGTGACCAGTAGGGTGCAGCAGGTCGGGCGTGAGGACAAATACTCGCCGAAGACATTGGCTAGGGGTCGCGCTATGTCGTGAATTGGCAGAAGTTAGAATTCATGGACCATTGGATCGGGTCCCAGTGGCTTAATGGTATACGAGCTCGCCTTGTAACCAGAAGGTCCTGGGTTCGAGTCCCGGTGGGTGCGTACTGCTGAAGAGTCCCAAACTAGGACGAAACAGCTGTCCAGTACTCCCAGGTTTTCCAATGGTTCTCTAACTGATGTCAGCTCATGATGAAATCCTGTAACCAATAAAATTTTCCATGGTCTCTCCCTTTTGTCCCATTTAATCGGACTGTGTTTCCTTTTGAAATAAAATACACCCTTTTTGTCCACACATTTGTCCGATTGGGGTGTCATAGCCAAACACAAGGTATACCACAAGTTGAACTTTGATAACCAGTCAGACAGAGAAAATTCCACGAAATGTCTTTCCTAATCAAATCATGCCTGTATTTTTGGACTTGGAGAAGGTTGATGCAGTATTACATTCATTCTCCAGGTGCTTTTTCTGCGAATCTAAACCGTTAAGTAGGGTTGTGGTTTTTCACATTAACGTTTAGATTAAGGTTTAGTGTTAGGATTAGGTTTAAGAACAGTGTCAGAAATATCAACAGATTTCAAATTACCTTGACTTACAGTCATCTGGATGAGTGCATCTATTGCGCATGTTATGATTTCCTGGCAAGACTAAACAACAAACACCAAAGTCAAGTGACCTTGACTCAACCAGTCAGATAGCTCAGCATTACAAATGGATGCGAGTCACAGTCCTCGTTTCAAGTGTCTCCTAGATTCGGTTTTTCACTTCTCTGTGGAAATTGGGTTGATAGGGATGACTAGAGCATGCATATGTGTAGGGGTAATGGAGGTAGTTTCGTTTTGGGCTGCTATAGTCTGGAGTCACCATAATGGCTCTGAAAAAGTATTGCCGGACTATTGGTGGTTATACATTCGGATGCAATCACTTTATATGAGGAAGTCTGTAGGAGTTGGTAAGTCGTACATAATGGTGACATTTTAGACACTTTCTTCTCGGAATCGAAACTCTCCCTTAGGAGTCACGAATCAAAAGAGAAAGATGTGCCAAAAGTGGGTGAGTGCGTTCAAACAAAAGTTCAAAGGCTGCGTATTCGGTTCACGTTGGGCTCACCACTTGTAAGTGTTAGACTTAGCTTAATGTAGACCTAAAACAACCACCCTTACGAAACTTATCCACCACTTTCTGACCTTAGCTGTACTCTGCCTAACGTGCAAGCACTAACGAACTGAATCAAGGTAAAACGACTCGAGATGGCAAATGTGCCTGGAACAGAGTTATATTTTTACACAAATGAGATATGAAACTTGATAAAAATTAAGAGGTTATACACTTATCTGCTGCCTCGATTGTGGTAGGCTCGGATAGTGCACTGAATGAAAGCACAACCAGAGAGCGAACCGAAAATGTACAGGAGTCACGAATCGAAAGAGAACGAAGTGCCAAAAGTGGGTGAGTGCGTTCAAACAAAAGTTCAAAGGTCCAATGTACACTACACGTATATGCGACCAGTATCTGCTACGGCTGCATAAATAGAGAATTCACTGGTTTGATGTGCCTATAACCACTCCTACGAGAAACTGCGACCAGTTTTTGCAGCATATTAGAGGTATATACTTTGTATGACTCAATTTTATTACATATATATCATAGGTACACCTTTTTGTAAATGAAGTACCACTTTTCACCTAGAAGAATCTGATTGGCTGTTCAAGGTTGTCTGAAGTTGGTGTCTATTTTTTACTGTTGTCAATTCTGGCACATTGCAGAACTAAGGACAGTGATCTGCAGTCTACCCGAAACATTCTGCAGTGCGCCCGAGGTCAATGCTAACTGGAAGCCAAACACGAAGCTACTTAATGAACAGATTGTTGAACTTTAGTAGCCAGTCAGATGATTCCGTAGTGTTTAGGCGGAATCATGGATGGTGTAGCCGAGTAAAGCAACAATCCAATCGGACAAGAAAGAGTGGCAAAGCGCTGATAAGGGCGGCAAAATTGGGAAGCCCAATGGACAGTAAAGGGGAAATCAGGGAGACATTGAAGTTAATTTACCTTTCTTCCAGGTCACGCATGTCTTATTTTTCGTATTGTTGGTACGCTTTTTGCCACCATTATGTCCCCATTAGTCTCTTTATTTCATCCTTATTTTCTAATAATTTCCCCTTTCGCTTTATTTGCAAATTCAAAAATATTGTCGCATTTGTGTTGCCTATATGCGATCTATTTCCCCCCTCGAAAAAAGTTTCCCACTTTTTATCAAGCTTTCCCCTGAAGTGTTACCCCTTTCTCCGCACAATTGTCCGATTGGGAAATTTCATCTAGATTTAGCATTTAAGTGCTGCTTAGTCAACAGGCTCATTGGAAGGGAGAAAATGTGTGGCCAACTGTCATCCCTGGACTATGTTCATAGTGTGGTCAATAATACAGACGATTTCGTTAATCCTTTCAATGGAAACTACACAAATTCCATCAAAAGTTTCTAGAGTCACCTAAAAAGGAGGATCAGAGCCTTGAGTGAATCAAGCAACAAGATGACTTACTGTCACCTCGACGAATTTGTGTTCAGAAATTGGTGAAATCTAACCACGAGGACTCCAATGAGAAATTGAGAGGTTTCCTTGGAACATATAGAAGGAAGTTATCCTATGTGGCTACATTTTAACGTTGCATTCTTTTTATATAAGCGTCTTTTTCGAATAATACACTTCTGCTTCAGACGCATCTGATTGGTCGATAGACATTTTTCAAGACCTCTTCTAGGTGGTTTCGTTTTGGGCTGCTATAGTTTAGAGTCACTCCGTTTTGGTGGTTATCAGTGACTACAATCCCATGGATCCCTATGCATTTCTTGAGTTCTGGTTATACGTGTAATATTTCCTTCGTTGATATTTCCCGGTCATGAAGTCTGATATTCTGCATTTCTTACAAATTAACTTCGACAGGCTGTGGCAGTTATAATCCGGGCTTCGTTAACAAAGCCTTTTCTAGAAGTTCGTTGGAGGCCAACAGTGCGAGTGCAAGAAGCACACATATGTGATTGAAAGTTTCAGTGAAATACTGCTAAGATGATGTTTCCATCTCTGGGAGGAAGTTGAGAATTCATCAGAGGACTTTAAGAAAGTGCGAACCTTAAAACCGCTAACACTGTAGACCTTTGCACACAACACGTTCATATTCAGAGGAGAAATCGACGGTTGAGAGATATTGGATTGCAGTGAGACAATTTTATGGAGCTCTTATCCAGTGTGTATCTTTCTTTTTATTATTTGGTTCCTCGGAAGACTAACAAAGTATTATTGAATGTGTTCTTGTAGTAGATTGACATCACGATTACTAGCAGTTAGTTAGTGGCACTATATGCACGTAATTTTCATGATACCTTTTCGCACTAGCAATGTGTTTTACAACTCAAAACAAGTGTAGACTATTATAACTGAATTTACTGAACACTTAAGTCGTATTCGATCATGCCTTTTAATTATGTGAACGCTTAGTTCATGTCAATAAACTATTATTATTATTTACTTGGCAATGTCTCGCGAAATGCTGTACGGCGAATTTAATCCATATTACTTTTAGGAATGTCGAGTCGTAATGAGATCTCTGTGTTATTTGAATCCAGTAGGAAGTTGATGGAGTTCCAATAGAATGAAGACATTTGAAATCCACCAACGAATGTTTTGCAACCGAAAAGATTTGTATAATCATTTCCGGAAATTGATTTTACATACAACAACAACAACAAAAGCAACAAGGGAAAGTAAGTTAACTCATTCACGAATAACCATGCAGGTCTCTCTGTTCCAGTTTGTGATACCGGATAACCTTGAATGTGGGCGACCATTTGTATTTGCTTGAAATGCAAAAGAATTTGAAGATGATGAAACTTGGATACTGAACAGTTTCCGTGGGATAATTGCAGGTACTTCCCAAACGAAGACTTTGATTTTGGACTATTCCCAGTCCATATGTGTAGATAAACTTCGTCGGTGTTACATTGAAGTAAAATGTTTGCTCTAATATTTTTGTGTTCCACTCAATTTGCTTGTGGTCGGCATCCGGGATGTTAGATCGGTACTCCCTAGGATATGAGCTTACTTTGCGCAGGCGTAATTGCGCTGGAACACTATCGATTATAAGGTTTTTAGTGAAGTCTAAGTATCTATCTGAAGTTACCCAATTACGTTTCCTAGCCGTAGCTGAATGGGTAGTGGTCAATGGCGAAAGCCCTAACCCACGTATTCGAAATAAAAGAACAGAACTTTGGAACTGTAGTACAGCGTGATTCTGTCATAGAGTAAGTGTATTCAAAAGTAGTGCATTACTATGTCGGTTGAAGCGTGATGTCGACCATATGTTTATGAGTGTTAAGATACCATTCAACAAGATAATTACGTCAGACGAATAATTGAGTAAGTGGTGCTGTAGCAGCCTCAGCACCATTTCACTCGCTCTGAATCATGCCACCAAGCATTTTCTGACGTCTAATAATTCAAGCTTTCATCTCTTCCTGATATCAGATTTATTTTCGCTGATACAGAATAGAGATGATGTAGTAAGCGAGATGTGAGGTATATTTAATGGAAAATGGCAACAAGTAACTGTCTGCACAGATTTGTTTGTCATAGTTATTTCGCCACTGAGGAACGACTGTGAACATGTTGACTGACGTTACTGGATGTCTGCGAATAAATGAATGAAGTACATTGTCGGATCCGTTGCAATTAGCAGGTGATATAGAAGTTGAGCACTTTCTTAGACTACAGAAACCTAGGACTAATGAAATGTTTCCTATTTTCACAAGAACAGACTATTGTGGCGTCTCTATTATAGTCATGAACACTGCAACCCATACTATGCGCGAAAATACATTACGATAGCCTTTATCTTCACCCAAACAATTCCACATGGCTATGTCCGATATTCGTTTGCATCGAATACATTTCACTTCTGTTGCCATCCTACGATGACATTGTTGAGAAAATGATACGAATATACTACTCATTTTAGGTTAGCACACCATCTGACTATGAATCAAGAATAAGATGCAATGCCGTACACAGCAAAGTTAAATGGGAGAATTGACCCCAAGCTTTATTTTCTGTAAGGTATTTGTGATCCATCTAGTACAGACCTTAGTTTTGTTAATGCGAAGACGCCATTTCCATATTCATTAATTTGCTAACCCACTGAGGGGTTGGCAGATTGTCCCAACTGACTGCACTTGAAAAGAACAGCAGTCGTGTAAATTCACCATAAACCAAATTAACCTAACTGAAACAATAAATCATCCATACCTGTAAAGTAGTTGGTGTGTTCGCGCATAGACAGAAATAAATATTCAATAACAATGAAGTATTTCTTCATCGAAACACTTAGCGGCGAGCATAACAACTTGACGTTTGAATGCATGAATGCATTGAAAGATGAATATAATCGTCTTGGCTAGTGCAGTTCAGAAACAGTACGAGGCTCCTGATATACCCACAACAAATGCCAGCCATGAAGAATAAGCTTGGCAGTATACAAGTGTCAAATCAGCAGCATGACCAATGAAATACTCAATATGTCAATACAGCATAGGCCTAAAATTCAAATGAATACAATCTTATAAATAAGGAATGACTTCGTTAGCTATGATGAACACAGAGCTGATTGTGTGATGAAAGCTGGTTAAAAACACAGGTAGCATCTCTCATGCTTAATAACATAAGAACAGCTTGTTGGTGCAGAGCTGCTGTCACATGTCTCATAATTGTGGTCTAACTTGCTGATGTTAAGCTGAGGCTTTAATCAGTCATGGTCACATGGGTGTAGCATACTTTTCCATGTTAGCATGACGCCACAACCCAAGCATTAATATGAGTATTCTTTGGTAGAATTTAGAAAGTTAGCTCACATTGACCAACCTGGAGGTAATGAGATTGACGTCAACGTACCCCGTATACCATAAAATTTGCAATAATTATGTAGATATGTGAAGTGCTCATTGAAAATTAATGCTAGACTAAGCCTCGCGATAGTCACATCATAAATACTGTTAAAAGAGTCAGAATGGACTCACACTCGACTGGGTTACTTCCTGTTCTGCAAGTGTATCTATCATCCAGCAGCATTTTCATATAAGTTTATATGCTTCCACAGAATTGATCTGAAACAGTTTCCAGAGAGTGAAGCCTATGAAAAAGAAGTAGTGGCTCGGAAGACACTTGTGATTAACGCATCAGAATTACTGCAGTTGGTAGCAGGAAACACGAATTGATGATGTGACACGGGAAGCATTGGTTGATAGTACGCACCAAGTAGGGGCTCAGTCAACATATACCCTGTAGGGCTCAGAAATTCTAGGAAACCTGGTGAACCTATCGATGCACGTGAATAAGTGAGTGAATCCGTTTGTATGTAGCAGGATAACTACCAAGTCCACGTGAACATGAGCGAAACGAGCATCCGGCTACGAGAATGTTTTCAAGGCTGAGATTGTGTGTCTACTTACTTTCGGCCTCTGGCACGCCATTCACCCTCTCGTCCATCGCTGCATATCACGTTTTAAATTTGTCTACATATATCGTGCCAAGGTTGCTTTATCTGAATAATTCACTCCAGGTTGGGATAACGACTGAAAATCACTAAGTGTGGCTTTCTCATGGCTTTAGGGATGAATAATTAGTTGTGTCGCAGTATATAAAGTTACCATTTCCACGAGATGATAAGTGTGCAGGTGTGAGACCAGAGCCATTTTCAGGGAAGAAATGCTGAAATCTGTCGTTGTTCCATTCATTCCCCGCATTGTAAGATAGGTGGGGGGTGGGTGGTGGATAGGCAGAATGATGTTTGCACATTGTGAATTATTGAATGTGTAGGGGACTTAATGGCGAGCTCGGTGAAGGTACAAATATCGGAATGAAATCCAAGTTCATGAAATAATTTGGTAACAGTATGTTACAAAAAAGGGTTAACGAATTGCACAAATTAGTGGTTACTTGGTGATACCTTTGAGGTCTGTTGCTACAGATTAATCATATAACCCACAGAAGAGTTCAATGATGGAGTCATGTCTACCGTTAGAAGCTGTGCACCAGCTGCAGAATAGTCTTCGGCTGGAGGTGAGAGGTTCCTACAAAATCAAAGGATAGAACGCAGTCAGCAGGGAAGCCAGTGGACAGTATGGACCAGTGAGAAGACGAAACGAAAAGCAACACGCAGTATCTTAGTTTTGCACTCCAAAGTTATGTTGATTTCACAACGAATCATTTTAGGTAAAAGTTATGTGCAATGTTTCCATTTTAAACCTCTAGCAAAAAACGGCACAGTCATACTGTTTTACACTCCACAAACGTGGTGTGCAGATGGTTAGAGTTGTAGTCGAAGACATCAATGTGTTGATAGGACTTTCAATCGTGAAACATGACTCTAGTCCCCGTCAGCCAAAATCTCAATACCCTTTGATGCGATGATGCTTGTGAGATGATGCTTTCATCTCACAGAGTGTGCTTCGGTGAGTTCGCACGTGTGTATGTCTGCGTCGGTGTGAGTGTTATGATGATCAATCTGCTGAATGAATGAGTAGAGTGTTGAGTGAATGATGACTGTAGGCACAAGTGAACAAGACACGATACATTTATTTAGATTCGTAGTCAAGTGATTGTTGAATGCCTTTCAAATCGCTTAGGTGGTATTCTCAGAGAGGTTCAGAGCACTGAGAATGCTTAGAAGTCATCATGGGAATCTTATTTATATCTTGATCATCCTGATGAAATGGCGTATTTGTTTTCGGCGTAATTGTGTCTCTGATGCTGTGTGAATTGTGTACATGTAGGCCTTCATGCTAATTAATATTTATGGAACAGAGTAGATGTAAGTCAGTCAGTGCACAGAGTGAGATCTTGTGAGCAGGAAAGTGAACGATAAAATTGGTCAATTGATGTATATCAGTTCTGACTAACGGAAGAATTTCTGTCAATCAAGCTTGTATCATGACCATTCCATCACAGAAGAATTTTTTGTGTGATATAATCAAACAGTGATACAGCACTAATCACTGTGTGCTTGTATCGTCAAATGAATTCTGTTCTCTGATGGAATCATAATGTGTGCACACTGTGTACGCATATGCTCTGTTCTTATATGCATGACGACTGCTTAGTAATGTGATTTGAGAGTTCAGTGCATTTTGATGCTTCGCTGTCACCTCATGTTGACAAGGACGTTGCAATCAGAAAAGAAAGAAAGCCAATAGAATTCATTAATTTGCTATCGATGAATAGTGAAAGGATAATGTATAAATATTCTATTTGGCTGATGCACTAATCGCTCGATTGATGTCTACGTATTTCAGTGAGGATGCCGTAGGCCTTATAATCTCCTTCAGCTAGTTGGGGCCGTGTTGAGAGCAGCCTGGCTACCGGGTTACGTGGGTCAGGCTAAACAGTCATCACGTAGTATGGATAGATCTCAGGTCTCTCAGGATTGATAGCCACACATTAATTGTGAGCGTTATGTCTAGTCGAAACCAACTGGCAACGAGTTATAAATCACTCAAGCAGGCTGACTAACTGGTTTCCTTGAGCACTAACCCACGAGTGGCCATCGATTCCTTTCAGTAAGGTCTGATGCAACGATGACTAAGCCTATGGTTTGCACATTCCTAATAATATCCATCAATTTGTGTCGTTTTTGTAAGAAGTACACACATTCCCCGGACCAATGTCTCCAAAATATTTTTCTGCTAAATAGTTGGCATCTCACCACCTTCTGAACAACATATAGAGAAGTTATCGCAACTTGCATGTGACGGTGAGAGAGCACATTCCGAAGTGGTTAGGAAAACAGATGTGCGAGGGAACACATTTTTTTGATTGCACACTAGTCAGTAACTAGTGTAATGTATCTAGACCTATCTTCAGTGCATACTGAATTCTGAATGGGTGGCTCACCATTACGGTGCACTGTGAATTGTTGGTATTAGATGGTTGGAGGCGATCGGAAGGGAGCCTTCGACCTAGGTTTCGTGCTATTTGGCACTCACCAGTCACTCAGCAAGGCGTATCTGCAGCCTTGAAGGAACTCATGTCCCTTCTGAGATTCGAACCCGCGTCACCAGTGCTACAGTCAGAGAGATTAACACTGAGCTATTCAGGCTAGCGATTGACCTCCTGTAGGGCTGACTGTATTGGATATTTTTGAGGGAACAGATTGTTAAAAATCTATTGCACAAAACTGTCAAACGTTTCAGATAATCCCCGTCTCTTAATAACACTCACTATCCACATCTGTAAAAGGGACTAATTATTTCACATTTTCGATAAACGCCCCCCTCCCTTCATACATGCAAAGGTTTTACACTACAACTGTGATCTTCCCTCCATATTTTCATTATTACACCTCTAAAGAGGGAAGATACAATCTGACTACCGTCTGTACACGTTGAACACGTAACATTAGATTTGTTGTAGTTTACCGTTAAAGTGACGCCTGTAAACCGGTGTCCCCTTTCCAAAATGAGCATAGAAGGTGATGACAACCAGTCAGTGAGAAAGCCCATGGTCTTTATCGGTGCGTGTGATGCCTAAAATAGCGTCACAGACTGAAGTCCTGTGGTAGTCAATGAAGCCTGGAACCTTATTTCGTACACTGTTTTAAGTGAAGACGCACATAGGTCTGCATGCATTTGAAAGGGTCAGAAAGTGAATGATAATTGCCTGACAATGGAAAATGAATAGCCATCGCTCATACGTGTTTGAAGATGTTTAAGTAACAGTAAAGACTCAGGACTTGACAACATCTTCAGAAGTCACACCTACATTTAATAAGCTCGCTCACCACCTGGCCTTCGTTCATCCTGCTTATTTCCCAAGTGATGCCGTCAGCACGAATTTCTGTCTCCTCCAGTATCGTCTAATCTTCCAAGTTGCTCAAATCTTCCAGCGCTTCATTCAGAGTATTGTGAGCCTATGCAAACGCGAATGACATTCTAATAGCCAGGCCAAACACATCACTCAATCACTTAACTCCATGTTATCTCATGTTCTGATTGATCGTACATTCTAAATGGATTTGGATGACAAGCGAAATTCACTGACTAATATTTGACCTTCCACTTGTGTCACAATACACTGTCCGATATAGTCCTAACTTGTCTTCATGGAGTGTTGTGTGCTAAAATTGTTGGATCTTTACTTGTAAAGTCTGAAAAGGACCATAATGATAAACAATCATCCGCTCTTGTTATTCCTCCTCTGTGAACATTTTCTTCACTTATACTGTTATTTCTATCTCTGTATTGAATTATGATGATCACACTTTACCTTAATTTCACAATTGATTATCAAGCCAAGCATTCTGATGAGACAATAGTTCCTGTATCCATCCCTCTACTCCTACAAACATATACGCTCAAAATAACTGACTGACTTACTGACTGGCTACATTGTTATTATTATTGCTTATTATCAATATATGATCATGTTATCAACAATGTCATCACCTTGGTTATTATCCACTAGTTCACATACTTGATGAGGAGTAACCGAAAAGGCTTATTTGATTAAATTGGGTTCTCTAGTTTTGGTGATGCGAGTGGTTAAATGAATACGACTTTGTTCGTGTGATTTGAGTTCTGCTCTGTCTCGGAACATTCCACCTAATTTTGATTTCCACTCTCTGAGTTGAACTCACTCGTAAGTTTCGGAATACACTCAATTGTTTGTCTGTCATAATTTGACTCCACTATTATCCATTTATAATATGTATCAATTCACCCTTTCGTTCGAACTTGTATCTTCTCTCTAGTCAATCCCTATTACCAAGCCAAATTTGGATTATACCTCCCTCACTTGTCTAATTGTACTGTAAATAGTCAAGTCAGTCTTTTAACACCGAATAATTTGTCTACTCTCATCATCCTCTGAATTGGGCTGGCTAAACTTCTTTCTGTCTGACTGCGAGTCACCGTCAAACATTTTGCAAGTTATAATTTGATTTAGTTGAGTGTCTTCACGGTTGAAGAGAATCCACGAAACTAAATGAACTCGTATTCTCCCGCAAATGTGTTCGTTATTTCTCTGTTCAAACCAACAACGAGAAATGGTTGTAAGATAGGCCGAAATTATAATGCGAGGAAAGTACAGGCACAGGTGAATTTTCCTGTCACTACATCTCTAATATGACTATAAAATTTTATACGCACCGCCATTATTGAAGATTGTAGGGAGAAGTCAAAGTGATATCAAAATATTATCATTATTATTATTTTATTATTATTACAATTATCAATACTACCTTTACTACTACTACTACTAATACTATTATTACTACTATTACGACTACGACTACGACTACGCCTAGATATCAGTGCTAAAGTCTAATCAAGTGAAATAGAAAAGAAGAAGTATGTTGTCTTCAAACGATTCACGAAGACGGTTGAATACATATGTTCATCTGACATGGATTACTGTAGTAAATGTCCTGTCAGTGTGTGGTATGCATCCTTCACGAATAGGAGAAACAATGCAAAAATCATGAATGAATGAGTAGTTTCAATGGAATCGAGGACAATACCGAAGGAATGAAAAACGTTTCATAAAGTGAATCAACACTAATTTCCGATATTTTCAGTCTCAAATGACTGGATTACTCGAATTACTCCAGTCGCTAGGCTGGATCATATTCTTGATTCATTCAAACGTGAGCAAGACCTATTATTAAGCACATCAGTTGAAAGCATCTTGCCAATTAGCTGCCACAACAATCAGTCAGAAGGAAGCTGAAGCTTCCCATCCAACTATAATACCGATTCCTGAATTTTTCACTACACAATGTTTAGATATTCATTAGGGAAGTGAACATCTCATCTACTTGTCTCTAAACACCAACATGACATTATTCAATACGACATCAGATGTGGCGATGATGGATGATTCACAGTGAGTAGACTGATCTTTGCCATACGGATTGTGTGGATTGATTCTGGTACATAAACTTACCCTCATACATATCTTAACATTCTCAAAAATTGATCTAGTTTCTGTAGAGAGAGAAGATGCAGTTTGTCGTCAGAAAGTGCCCACTTAATATGTAAATTTGAACAGGCACATGTGAGAAAACAGATAAAATGTTGTAAGTCCATCGTTTCTAATCATCGAGACAAGTATCCACAAAGTACGCGAAGAATCTCAGTGTGAGATCCGATCTCACCTGCGACTCCACGTTTACGATATACTACTAGACTGTTGAAAGCGCCTTGCAAAATATTCGACTCCAAATTTTTCAACTCACCATAAGCTATCACCGACAGGTGGTCCAAATAACTGAAATTTATTATCCGTTGAGTCAATTCATTTATTTCTGGAAAGGAAGGCAAAGTGCAAACACATATCACGGATAGGCATGATGATTTGTGGACAGATGAGGATGCAAGGAGACGTTGTTAATTCGGAAGGCGACAATATTGAGCGAAGCATTGTTTGCTTCCCAGTTAAACCCCACTCAGCAGGCTGAACACATATATACATATATATATATATATTTGTCACAGGATTTCCAGTAGGCGGCGGACGCTTTCAACAGCTGACTTCGTCACCTACACATTGAAGATTGATGAAATGGCCAGAGACAATAAACGACAAGAAAATCTAGGAACAAACCAACCAACCAACTGGGAACCCACTGATCAAAAAATATGCTGGAGAAAATGGAAATGCATCTGACACACGCTGAGGAGAGCATCGGTTGACGTCGCTCACCAGGCCATCGCTCAAGCAGAACCTGAGTGGGCATCGACGACTAGGGTGTGTGTCCGAAGGTTGTGACATGGCGAAATTCATGAAAGGAGCGGATGAGAGCCTATAGGCAATCCTCAGGCTGGCTGAATAGCACCTCAGAGAATAGGCCGAAGTGGAGATGTGTTGCTGAAGCCCTATGTCCCACTTGAAACTCAAGGGAACAATAATATTATCAGTAATGCAATCCTGGAAATATAGTCAGTGGGAAGTGCTCTGGAAGAAGAATCATTAGCACATTTGCATGTGAGTAGACTTTCTCTCTGTAGAGAATAGCTTCGTCGTTTATGGAAAACGTAGTATGACAGTCACTATCAATTGTTATTGAGTCGAATAAATTGACAAACATCTGTCTGAGAAATATGAAGGATAAAACTGGTGGAACAATCTCCCACAATGCAATGACATGTTTCGAATTACCTTCAGTGCGATTAACCGACAGAAGATCATCACATTCACTTAAATCCGGCTGTTGTCCGATACCTATTCAAGAAGAAAGGATAGTGTAGACAGCATTTTGTCGGCTACAATGAAGATGATGTGTTTAGTATTACTGATCACCAGTATTCTGTGATTTGACTTACGGCTTGGACCGGCTGAAATACACAGACGTCAACACATACAAACATATTAGTCGTTTATTATAACATCTGAGATATGTGTTGTACGTGTAGGTTGTGAATATGGCCAACCTGCTGGCTGGTAGAGTGAAAGTGATTATTGGTGAGTAGGTAGTGAGTGCAAGGTCTTCAGAGAGAGAAACCTGAAGATTTGAATCTCCACAAGGATTCACAATGACTCGATGAACTGCCCATCTTCGGATTACGTGATATGCACACTGTTGCTGACTAGATTTCAGTCACTCTCAACCCACCTCTGAACACTGTGAGCGACTGGGCATACTCATTCACAAAACGATTGCAGTGAGTAGCATCGGAGAGTAAACATCTCTACTGTTTTTGACAATCTCATAGACAAACCGAGTCCCAACACACTGATACTGGTTCACAAAATGAAAACAAACGTATACAAAATCACTATTGCATGTCAACTATTGTCCAGTGACTGACGAATTCATTCAAACATTCAACAGATAAACACATCTGTCTTTCAGTCACACGACAACGCCATCAACGATGAACAAGTTACCAGTTAAATATGGTGGATTCGATCACAGCGATGTATGACTGAGTCAGAAGAATGAGAAACCGCTAGCAGAAGTGAAGCTAACCTGCACAACCAATAATATCAATGCTTACAATCTGATCCATGGAGTAAGGATGCCCTCCAGAGAGTTCTGCTCTGAGATATGTAGAAGAAACTCCCTGAATAAAATGCAAAGAGCACAGAATATTTATCGACCAGTAATTCGAGAATCATTCGTCACACTGATCGAAAGGCACAAATTCAATGGATAATTTCATGTTTGCTTCTCCATCTGGCAAATATGAGTGGCCTGTAGTTCAGGCTTTTCAGCGAATAAACCAACTGGGTCTGTTTCGTCAACATCTTTCGCCATTACTTATCATTACGCAGAGATTGAATAAAATACTAGATACGCTCATACTCTCTCTCTCTGATACTGGTTGTATCCAAGTGACTGATAGTGAAATATGGGATGAGCATGTTAAGCAGCTGAAAACAGTCTGACACACGTACGCTCATCTTTCAATAACAGTGAAGTGACCCAGCGGAATCTCTTTCAAAAATCAGCCTCAACAACTCGCCGATTGAAATGCAAAGTGGATAAAATTAAAAAGAATGTGGAATGAATTACGAAAGCATACTCACGAAACGACTGCTGCACCCGATTGATGGTCTGTGAAATGCCTGACGAAGCAAATGAATGAAGACACGACAAATTCAAGATAGACAACAATTGGGAAAATACAAGGCAATAAATTCATAACGAAGAGATACTCAAATTGAATAGGTGGCACTCTTCAAACAAATTGCCTTAACATGTCTGTGTGCTATTCAGAAGTGGCGTTAATTCGAAGTCTATCTAAGGAGAGATTTCAATAGTTTAGTCACTTTGTTTGCAGGTTCAAGATGAACAACAAACATTTCACGTACTTCTGTAAATTTCCGGTTGGTAGTAGTTTCCAGAAGTACTGTATAGACATTGCACAACTAAAAGAAACATTATTTCTCAATATTGATTAAATTCGTTGACTTACACCTAGTGACATTTGTGCCCGCTTCTCTGGCCTGTGTTTCCAAGTGGTCTGAAGTGGGAAAGAGACAAACATCCTTCAGCGACCAATAATGAAAAAGCACACATTCACTTCAAAAAACCAAAGAAGGTTTGTACGGAACATTGTGAAACAGTTTTCAGTTATATTGTGCCTGTCATCAAATTACTGGCTGCAAATCTACATCACACCATTGCCATCCTTAGTAGGAAGGATAGGATAACTAGAGGCTGTGAGCACTCCAGGTTTGTTGAAAGATTAAGTAAGACAGGGAGGAAAGAGGAGGCTAAGTGTGAGGCTTAGTAATGTTATAGTTGCAAGTGATACCATTGTGAATAATAAATCTCCCTCGAAACATCATCCATTGAATAGACCGGTTTCACTCTGTCATATGTACAACAACCACATCAATTTTCAACTATATACTCCCACCAACAACACGACAAACACCACCACCACCAAGAGAGAGTGTGAGTATCACAAGCATACTGTTGAGTCGAAGCATCACTGACACATACAAAATGCATATATCGCAAGTAAAAACAGGCTTGTAGAAACGCACCTTCCAATGTCCTTATTTCTTCTTCCACAGAGGCTTTCCGATTATTCGCGTCCACTATACTATCTGTAAAACAATTTTAATATGTTCCACAAATCAATTGATGATGTCTATAGGCATGATGGTAAATGTCAAATCTGTTCATCGGTCACACTGAATTCATCTACATTCACACAAAGGGTTCCAGTGTTACACGCTGCATATGCTTCCATCAATCACCACGTCAAACGCAGATAATTGCAAACTCAGAAAGAGAATACGACAAATCATTCCACAAATGAAAATGAAAATGTATTCAATGAACAGAGATTTTATTACTTCGTCAAATGTTAAGCAAATGTATGGAATACTGAAGCATATTGAAAAGAATTTGCTTACTTTCAAACATGCTGATGACACGGTTTATAACGTTTATCTCTTGAACGAAACGATTCGGAGCTTGAAAACAAGAAGGCTGAGAGTCAATCCATTGGATTAAGTTTGGTTGAATGTTATGACTTGTTCAGTTTCAAGAATGAGTGACATAGAGATTATGTGTGGCAGCAAGTTTCACATTTAATAATAACAATAATGGCTTTATTCCAAACAGTATTTGTGGTACAGGTATGGAATTTTCAGCGTTCATTACAATATTGCATCTAATTACCTCATAAATTTTATAAGGATTTAAAAATAAAAAGCAACAACAACAAAAGGAGAAAAGAGAAATAAAAGAAATAAAAAAGAACAGCATTGCATTCCCATATTTAAACAATGCACAACAGGATATGATATATAAAATTAGTCTGTAATAGAATATATGAGCAACAATATAATAGTAACACAGAAAGGAGAACGAAAGCTAATGGAAATAATTTGTTAGAGTGCTTCAGCAAGCTGATCGTATCATGCCTAACATTTTACAAGAATGAATAATACTGGTCGATATATTCATCAATGAGTAGCCTACTGAAGAGAATATCCCACTCGAGAATACGGAACGATACCGCTTGAAATATCCTCTCACTCACCCCACAAGAAGTAATTTCTGTCCTGCTCAAGAATCCTAGGTGTCAATCCTCATTCAGAGGTCACTCAGAGGTCACAGATAGACAATGAATAGCATCGCATCACAATCACCTACCTACTCAATGTGAATACACTGAGAGTTTAGCTTCGCACTGTTAGGAAATCTGAATTAATGATAAAGTCGATTTCTACATATACACACAGTGCAGATTCTCAAAGTTCCACACTGTTATCTTGACGGATTAGATGAAGTTGTTTCACTTGCTGCATTTCTTTGCAGGATTCACATGATGTCTCACCACCAGACTGACTATTCGATAATATCCTACAATCAGCTGACAAACTACTAAGCGACATTGTAGAATTCCCGAACAATGATTGATTCCTGAGTTGACTGGATATATTCGACAAGCAACTTCACATTTCAAAAGAATTTACAAGTCAGAAACAATTGGATTATAGCACACCAATATTGGCAACATGAACGCCTAAATTACTGTTCAATGTGCAATGACTCACTGTAATACTCAGACCGTGGATTAGCTTCAAAACACGAGAAATAATTGATTGATTGATTAATTGATAATATGCGTAATTGAGAATATTTACTCAGACGAATCACTTGTTCAACAGCCAGGGAGAATCACTCATCCAAATATTTCGTAGGGAGACCGCCTATGTGCTTATCTTGTGCACTGAATCTGCACCGAGTATGTGTTTCAAGCTGATGCGACTCAAGATAGCTTTGTAAACATGAAACTGAAATCATCAATGTACTCAATTTGTGCAACAGAAGTGTATGAAGTGTATGCGAGTTCGTGCTATCGGCATGTGTCAGATAAATGACTAGATTGATTTGTCAAAGCGCACATCAAATGATATTCATATCGACGTCTGATAGATCTGATCGGATGGAGTGGGCCATATATTCACACAGATCAGTTATGATCAAATACTCTAAAAAGGCAGTTGTCAGAAGTGAGTTGTCCACTTTTAAGGCAGTTTCAAATGCAATCTATAATGCAATATACACACAGAGCAAAACTAAGTAGTGCCTACCTGTCAGTAGAGATAAACGCAGGAGAAAGAAGAACGCGGTGATTTCTAACGATAGGAGAGCGAGAGCCATGATTGTGTGTAATTGTTTGAAATCTGATGTATTTAAGTAACAAATAATTCCAGACATTAAATTCAACAAATGAGAGACGAGAAGACATCGGACCATTTCGAAATAGCTCTATTGTCTGATGTTCACGGAACCATCGCGCGATTATCACTAACATAAATAAATTGAACCTTACTATAGAATGTAGACAGATTTCTTTCTTCAAAGAAGGTGTAATTATTCAGACAGAAAAGATAAACTCTGGTATTATTATTTCATATGAAAATTTCTTCACAGTGAAAGCTTCTTCTTGTGTTTGAAGACGGTCAGAATAAGGAATATTCTTTTCAAAGCATGCCCTTCAGGCTGTTGTAGTTGTTATACGATAAGAATAACAGCAGGTTATGTGACGGATACAGTTTCCACCTAGAATAACAGATTACTTAGTTATAGACTGACGAGATAAGTGGTATTTCTGTGACAAATGTGGTGTGTTGACTGTAAATACAAAGAAAGTATCAAGTGGATGAAGACAATGAGTATTCATAATGGAAAGATCCAATGCGGTGAGTGAAGGTTGACCAGTTAGTTGAAAGGGGTTCAACGGACTTGGCGAGCGGCTAGTCCACATAGACAGTATGCATTCAAACAGGAGATAGTTAAACTCTTTGTAGTTGTTTGTCATGCAATAATGGATATTTGAATTGTGTGGGGTGTTGTCATATCTTGGAGGAAGACATTATATCACTAACAATGAACCGCAACTGCATATTAGTGTCAGATTGTAAGACAGATGAGAAGACATAGATAGCGTTGAGTTGCTAGGACTACATGAGAGCAGATAAAGTGGGAGTGGACTCTGCAAATATTTAACTGTATAGTAAAGATTCTACTCCGGTCACCCGGATGACAACCACGAGCACACTGAAGCACTGAGTGGCTATCATGATATCGCCAACAGCAGCCAGAGCGCTTATGCAGTGAGAACCAATCTCACCCAGGATAATGACAGCAACATTCAACACAAAATGAAGGTTCCGATCATTCAAAGCTACGCGTCTACAAGCAACTGAGAACAAGAAAGGAAGGAAGATTTCTAAAGACAGCTGAAAGCAGTTGTGGGTGAGGTCCTAAATGGCGAAATGAATGCTAAACTAGGAACAAACAACATAGGGAGAGAACTCATCATGGGTCCAAAAGGATCTCGGCAAAATGCATGAGAATGGAGAACACTTCAGAGACTTCTGACAATTCAATGATTTGTTGATTGGAGGCAGCGTGTTAAGGCACCAGGATGCGAGCAAGGCGATATGGGTTTCACCAGTAAGGGACACCGAAATTCAGATAGGTCTCATTGAAATCTGAGGAAACTGGCGGTGTAGCTTAGTAAACACAATATCGATAAGAATAGCAGATGTCGTCACGGACCGATATTAAGTGTTATTAACCTTCGTGATCAGGTTGACGGCCTTCAGTATGAAAGCCTTCGCAATCAGTCATCTACATTCAAAGTCGTGTGTCTGTGGGCAATCAGTCCACAATTTTCGTAGCATCTTAATCTTTCATTGTGTTCCGGACAATCAACACAGTTTATTAGTTTCACTTAGGAAATATCACCGACTTTTCCAAAGAACTCACACAATCTCATCGTTTATTCAGAAATATTCTTTTTCCAGAGACTCTACACTTCTTCCAAGATATTTCAGAGCAAACCAATGCGTGATTCTCACATCATCATTTCATTCATAAACAGTGTTCCGTACGACACTCCTGTTGAATTCAGGTAATTATCGAGGCGTAATATGTGGAACCTCGTCAATTTCAATTGGAGAATTCTTATACATTGTCATGTGGAATGCTAGAAATTCAGTTTGATCAAAGAAAGTACTAAGAGGCGAAATGGCACTACAGAGTTGAATGAAATTTTCGTTTGAAAGTGTATTGTGCTGACCAGGCCGATGACAGTAAACCAATACACACAAACACATAGACTTCTATTAGTCCCTGCTGAATGTCTGCAGCAAAGTAGGATAATTCAAGAAAATTTCATTCCCCCATTTTTCGATAGTGTGAGGGTTTGGATCGCTTTTATCAGGCATTACTTACTTTCTACTCCCTTATCGATAATATGAGAAGATTGATTTGTGAGTTTGAGTTCTAATTTCGACAAGTCATTTCAACAGTCGTCATTCACTCGAAGGTATCGGTTTTGTATCCTGACTGCTAATACTCAGCATTATCACCAGTCAAACTGTCTTTGTTTTCAGGTGATATGCTGTTGAGATCCGTGCATTTCAGTAGAATGAATGGTAAGGTTATTTAAGCTGTAAAGGCTGAATTCATTTTATTTATTCTGGCCTCAGTTGTACTTCGGTTCCAGGAGGACGCACTTTTTGCTACACACTTGCACACGTGGTGAACATAAACAGTTTGAGAAACCACGTTTCCTTCACTCAATGAAAGAAATGCTCTCCTCCAGAATCCTCGATTATTTCTGGGTCCATGCAAGGTTTCCTAAATTTTCCAACGTTTCATTCAGGGTATAATGCGCCTATGCATACACGAATGACATTCCAGCAGCCAGGCCAAACACACCACTGAATTACTTAACTCCATGGTATCTCATGTTCTGATTGATCATACAGTCTTAAGGGATTTGAATGACAAGCAAATTTCACTGACTATTATTCGACCTTCCATTTGTATCACAATACACTGTCCGATATAGTTCTAACTTGTCTTCATGCAGTGTTGTGTGCTAAAATTGTTGGATCCTTACTTGTAAAGTCTGAAAAGGACTATATTGATAAACAGTCATCCGCACTTATTATTCCTCCCCTGTCAACATTGTCCTCACTTGTACTGTTATCTCTATCTCTGTATTGATTTATAATGATCAAACTTTGCCTTAATTTCACAACTGATTATCAAGCGAAGCATTGTGATGAGACAATAGTTCCTGTATCCATCCCTCTACTCCTACAAACATATACGCTAAAATAACTGACTGACTGACTACATTGTTATTATTACTGCTTATCATCAATATGTCATCATGTTATCGGCAGTGTCATCACCTTGGTTATTATCCACTAGTTCACATACTTGATGAGGAGTTACCGAAAATGTTTATTTGATTAAATTGGGTTCTCTAGTTTTGGTGATGCGAGTGGTTAAATGAATACCATTTTGTTCGTGTGATTTGAGTTCTGCTCTGTCTCGGAACATTCCACCTAATTTTGATGTTCACTCTCTGAGTTGAACTCACTGGTAAGTTTCGGAATACACTCAATTGTTTGTCCGTTATAATTTGACTCTGCTATCCATTCTCGCCATCCTGAGCCCTACGTCTGCTTAGCTCTTAAACAACTGTCCTTGCTTAGTGGTACGCTTGATACTCTTTTTATTACGGTCAGTATCCGATGCAATTTTTGAAGGTTTATGGACTTTACAAATTGTAGGGGTTCACTCATAATCTGACTGGAAGTAATACGCCAGTCGTGTCACTGTTGAACTTACTGGTTCTTCAGATATACAAGATGCCTTTGGGCATCGAGGCTAAATGTCTTACTGTCCCGCTCCGTCAATGACAAGAATGCTTCTTTTCTTCAAAAACGCTTGGATGGTTCAGCGTAGAAACGTTGTGGAGTAAGTTTTAACGCATTAAAATTCTCAAAAGCTTGGGTGCAGTCCTGACGCCTTCAGGTCAGCTGTGGTATTCCACTCGACAAATGAACTGGTGTAATTCCATTTCTATCCAAAAACATTCACCATTGTATGCATAGATGCAAATGTATCAAAGACATGGACGACAATCAACCAGAGCAGGTATTTCATTGAGTGAAGGAAACGTGGTATCTTAAACTGTTTCTGTGCACCGGATATACAAGTGTGTAAAAAAGGTGTGTCCTCCTGAAACCAAAGTACGACTGAGGCCAGAATAAATAAAATGAATTCAATCTTTACGGCTTAAATAACCTTATCATTCATTCTACTGAAATGCACGGATCTCAACAGCATATCACCTGAAAACGAAGACTGTTTGACTGGGGATGATTCTGAGTATTAGCAGTCAGGATACAAAACCGATACCTTCGAGTGAATGACGACTGTTGAAATGACTTGTCGAAATTAGAACTCAAACTCACAAATCAATCTTCTCATATTATCGATAAGGGAGTAGAAAGTAAGTAATGCCTGATAAAAGCGATCCAAACCCTCACACTATCGAAAAATGGGGGAATGAAATTTTCTTGAATTATCCTACTTTGCTGCAGACATTCAGCAGGGACTAATAGAAGTCTATGTGTTTGTGTGTATTGGTTTACTGTCATCGGCCTGGTCAGCACAATACACTTTCAAACGAAAATTTCATTCAACTCTGTAGTGCCATTTCGCCTCTTAGTACTTTCTTTGATCAAACTGAATTTCTAGCATTCCACATGACAATGTATAAGAATTCTCCAATTGAAATTGACGAGGTTCCACATATTACGCCTCGATAATTACCTGAATTCAGCAGGGGTGTATTACGGAACACTGTTTATGAATGAAATGATGACGTGAGAATTCTGAAATATCTTGGAAGAAATGTAGAGTCTCTGGAAAAAAAGTATTTCTGAATAAACGATGAGATTGTGTGAGTTCTTTGGAAAAGTCAGTGATATTTCCTAAGTGAAACTAACAAACTGTGTTGATTGTCCGGAACATAATGAAAGATTAAGATGCTACGAAAATTGTGGACTGATTGCCCACAGACACACGACTTTGAATGTTGATGACTGATTGCGAAGGCGTTCATACTGAAGGCCGTCAACCTGATCACGAAGCTTAATAACACTAAATATCGACCCGTGACGACATCTGCTATTCTTATCGATATTGTGTCTAGTAAGCTACAGCGCCAGTTTCCTTAGATTTCAATGAGACCTATCTGAATTTCGGTGTCCCTAACTGGTGAAACCCATGTCGCCTTGTGCGCATCCTGGTGCCTAAACACGCTGCCTCCAATCAACAAATCATTGAATTGTCAGAAGTCTCTGAAGTGTTCTCCATTCTCATGCATTTTGCCGAGATCCTTTTGGACCCATGATGAGTTCTCTCCCTATGTTGTTTGTTCCCAGTTTAGCATTCATTTCGCCATTTAGGATCTCACCCATAACTGCTTTCAGCTGTCTTTAGAAATCTTCCTTCCTTTCTTGTTCTGAGTTGCTTGTAGACGCGTAGCTTTGAATGATCGGAACCTTCGTTTTGTGTTGAATGTTGCTGTCATTATCCTGGGTGAGATTGGTTCTCACTGCATAAGCGCTCTGGCTGCTGTTGGCGATATCATGATAGCCACTCAGTGCTTCAGTGTGCTCGTGGTTGTCATCCGGGTGACCGGAGTAGAATCTTTACTATACAGTTAAATATTTGCAGAGTCCACTCCCACTTTATCTGCTCTCATGTAGTCCTAGCAACTCAACGCTATCTATGTCTTCTCATCTGTCTTACAATCTGACACTAATATGCAGTTGCGGTTCATTGTTAGTGATATAATGTCTTCCTCCAAGATATGACAACACCCCACACAATTCAAATATCCATTATTGCATGACAAACAACTACAAAGAGTTTAACTATCTCCTGTTTGAATGCATACTGTCTATGTGGACTAGCCGCTCGCCAAGTCCGTTGAACCCCTTTCAACTAACTGGTCAACCTTCACTCACCGCATTGGATCTTTCCATTATGAATACTCATTGTCTTCATCCACTTGATACTTTCTTTGTATTTACAGTCAACACACCACATTTGTCAAAGAAATACCACATATCTCGTCAGTCTATAACTAAGTAATCTGTTATTCTAGGTGGAAACTGTATCCGTCACATAACCTGCTGTTATTGTTATCGTATAACAACTACAACAGCCTGAAGGGCATGCTTTGAAAAGAATATTCCTTATTCTGACCGTCTTCAAACACAAGAAGAAGCTTTCACTGTGAAGAAATTTTCATATGAAATAATAATACCAGAGTTTATCTTTTCTGTCTGAATAATTACACCTTCTTTGAAGAAAGAAATCTGTCTACATTCTATAGTAAGGTTCAATTTATTTATGTTAGTGATAATCGCGCGATGGTTCCGTGAACATCAGACAATAGAGCTATTTTGAAATGGTCCGATGTCTTCTCGTCTCTCATTTGTTGAATTTAATGCCTGGAATTATTTGTTACTTAAATACATCAGATTTCAAACAATTACACACAATCATGGCTCTCGCTCTCCTATCGTTAGAAATCACCGCGTTCTTCTTTCTCCTGCGTTTATCTCTACTGACAGGTAGGCACTACTTAGTTTTGCTCTGTGTGTATATTGCATTATAGATTGCATTTGAAACTGCCTTAAAAGTGGACAACTCACTTCTGACAACTGCCTTTTTAGAGTATTTGATCATAACTGATCTGTGTGAATATATGGCCCACTCCATCCGATCAGATCTATCAGACGTCGATATGAATATCATTTGATGTGCGCTTTGACAAATCAATCTAGTCATTTATCTGACACATGCCGATAGCACGAACTCGCATACACTTCATACACTTCTGTTGCACAAATTGAGTACATTGATGATTTCAGTTTCATGTTTACAAAGCTATCTTGAGTCGCATCAGCTTGAAACACATACTCGGTGCAGATTCAGTGCACAAGATAAGCACATAGGCGGTCTCCCTACGAAATATTTGGATGAGTGATTCTCCCTGGCTGTTGAACAAGTGATTCGTCTGAGTAAATATTCTCAATTACGCATATTATCAATTAATCAATCAATCAATTATTTCTCGTGTTTTGAAGCTAATCCACGGTCTGAGTATTACAGTGAGTCATTGCACATTGAACAGTAATTTAGGCGTTCATGTTGCCAATATTGGTGTGCTATAATCCAATTGTTTCTGACTTGTAAATTCTTTTGAAATGTGAAGTTGCTTGTCGAATATATCCAGTCAACTCAGGAATCAATCATTGTTCGGGAATTCTACAATGTCGCTTAGTAGTTTGTCAGCTGATTGTAGGATATTATCGAATAGTCAGTCTGGTGGTGAGACATCATGTGAATCCTGCAAAGAAATGCAGCAAGTGAAACAACTTCATCTAATCCGTCAAGATAATAGTGTGGAACTTTGAGAATCTGCACTGTGTGTATATGTAGAAATCGACTTTATCATTAATTCATATATCCTAACAGTGCAAAGCTGAACTCTCAATGTATTCACATTGAGTAGGTAGGTGATTGTGGTGCGATGCTAGTCAGTTTCTATCTGTGACCTCTGAGTGACCTCTGAATGAGGATTGACACCTAGGATTCTCGAACAGGACAGAAATTACTTCTTGTGGAGTGAGTGGGAGGATATTTCAAGCGGTATCGTTCCGTATTCTCGAGTGGGATATTCTCCTCGATACGCTGCTCATTGATGAATATATATCGACCAGTATTATTCATTCTTGTAAAATGTGAAACTTGCTGCCACGCATAATCTCTATGTCACTCATTCTTGAAACGGAACAAGCCACAACATTCAACCACCAAGCTTAATCCAATGAATTGACTCTCAGCCTTCTTGTTTTCAAGCTCCGAATCAGTTTGTTCAAGAGATAAACGTTATAAACCGTGTCATCAGCATGTTTGAAAGTAAGCAAATTCTTTTCAACATGCTTCAGTATTCCATACATTTGCTTAACATTTGACGAAGTAATAAAGTCTCTGTTCATTGAATACATTTTCATTTTCATTTGTGGAATGATTTGTCGTATTCTCCTTCTGAGTTTGCAAATATCTGCGTTTGACGTGGTGGTTGATGGAAGTATATGCAGCGTGTAACACTGGAACCCTCAGTGTGAATGTAGATGAATTCAGTGTGACCGATGAACAGATTTGACATTTACCACCATGCCTATAGACATTGTAAATTCATTTGTGGAACATATTAAAATTGTTTTACAGATAGTATAGTGGACGCGAATAATCGGAAAGCCTCTGTGGAAGAAGAAATAAGGACATTGGAAGGTGCGTTTTTGCAAGCCTGCTTTTACTAACCATATGTACTTTGTATGTAATTCCTAATATGTTTTGTCAGTGATGCTTCGACTCAACAGTATGCTTGTGAGACTCAAACTCTGTGCTGGTGGTGGTGGTATTTGTTGTGGTGTTGTTGGTAGTATATAGTTGAAAATCAATGTGATTGTTGGACATATGACAGAGTGAAACCTGTCTATTCACTGGATGATGTTTCGAGGGAGATTTATTATTCACACTGGTATCACTTGCAACTACAAGATTACTAAGCCTCAAACTTGGCCTTCTCTTTCCTCCCTGTCTTACTTAATCTTTCAACAAACGTGGAGTGCTCACAGCCTCTAGTTATCCTATCCTTCCTACTAAGGATGGCAGTAGTTTGATGTAGATTTGCAACCAGTAATTTGATGACAGGCACAATATAACTGAAAACAGTTTCACAATGTTCCGTACAAACCTTCTTTGGTTTTTTGAAGTGAATGTGTGCTTTTGCATTATTATTCGCTGAAGGATGTTTGTCTGTTTCCCACTTCAGACCAATTGGAAGCACAGGCCAGAGAAGCGGGCACAAATGTCACTAGCTGTAAGTCAACGAATTTAATCAATATTGAGAAATAATGTTTCTTTTAGTTGTGCAATGTCTATACAGTACTTCTGGAAACTACTACCAACCGGAAATTTACAGAAGTACGTGAAATGTTTGTTGTTCATCTTCAACGTGCAAACATAGTGACTAAACTATTGAAATCTCTCCTTAGATAGACTTCGAATTAACGCCACTTATGAATAGCACACAGACATGTTAAGGCAATTTGTTTGAAGAGTGCCACCTATTCAATTTGAGTATCTCTTCGTTATGAATTTATCGCCTTGTATTATCCCAATTGTTGTCTATCTTGAATTTGTCGTGTCTTCATTCATTTGCTTCGTCAGGCATTTCACAGACCATCAATAGGGTGCAGCAGTCGTTTCGTGAGTATGCTTTCGTAATTCATACAACATTCTGTTTGATCTTGTCCACTTTGCATTTCAATCGGCGAGTTGTCGAGGCTGAATTTTGAAAGAGATTCAGCTGGGTGACTTCACTGCTATTGAGAGATGAGCGTACGTGTGTCAGACTGTTTTCAGCTGCTTAACATGCTCATCCCATATTTCACTATCAGTCACTTGGATACAACCTGTATAAGAGAGAGAGTATAAACCTGTCTAGCAATTAATTCAATCTCTCCAAAATGATACGTAATGGCGAAAGATGTTGACAAGAGAGACGCAGTTGACTTATTCGCTGAATAGTCTGAACTACAGGCCCCTCATATTTGCCAGATGGAGAGACAAACATGAAATTATCGATTGAATTTGTGCCATTCGATCAGTGTGACGAATGATTCTCGAATTACTGGTCGATAAATATTCTGTGCTTTTTGCATTTTATTCAGGGAGTTTCTTCTACATATCTCAGAGCAGAACTCTGTGGAGGGCATCGTTACTCCATGGATCTGATTGTAAGCATTGATATTAATGTTTGGTCAGGTTAGCTTCACTTCTGCTTGCGGTTTCTCATTCTTCTGACTCATTCACACATCGCTGTGATCGAATCGACCATATTTAACCGGTTACTTGTTTATCGTTGATAGTGATGTCGTGTGACTGAAAGACAGATGTGTTTATCTGTTGGATGTTTGAATGAATTCGTCAGTCACTGGACAATAGTTGACATCCAATAGTGATTTTGTATCCGTCTGTTGTCATTTTGTGAACCAGTGTCAGTGTGTTGGGACTTGGTTTGTCTATGAGATTGTCAAATACAGTAGAGATGTTTACTGTTCGATGCTACTCACTGCAATCGTTTTGTGAAGAGTATGCCCAGTCGCTGACAGTGTTCAGAGTTGAATTGAGAGCAATTGAGATCTAGTCAGCAACAGTGTGCATATCACGTAATCCGAAGACGGGGAGTTCATCGAGTCATAGTGAATCCTTATGAAGATTCAAAACTTCAGGTTTCTCTCTCTGAAGATCTGGCACTCATTGTTTACTCACCAAGAATCACTTTCACTCTACCAGCCAGCAGGTTGGCGACATTCACAACCTACACGCAGAACACATATCCCAGATGTCATAACAAACGAGTAATATGTTTGTATGTGTTGACGTCTGTGTGTTTCAGCCGGTCCAAGCCGTAAGTCAAATCACAGAATACTGGTGATCAGTGATACTAAACACATCATCTTCATTGTAGCCGACAAAATGCTGTCAACACTATCCTCTCTCCTTGAATAGGTATCGGACAACAGCCGGATTTAAGTGAATGTGATGATCTTCTGTCGGTTAATCGCACTGAAGGTAATTCGAAACATGTCATTGCTTTGTGAGAGATTGTTCCAACAGTTTTATCCTTCATATTTCGCAGACAGATGTTTGTCAATTTATTCGACTCAATAACAATTGATAGTGACTGTCATACTAAGTTTTCCATAAACGACGAAGCTGTTCTCTACAGAGAGAAAGTCTACTCACATGCAAATGTGCTAATGATTCTTCTTCCAGAGCACTTCCCACTGACTATATTTCCAGGATTGTATTATTAATAATATTATTGTTCCCTTGAGTTTGAATTGGGACATAGGGCTTCAGCAACACATCTCCATTTCGGCCTGTTTTCTGTGGTGCTATTCAGCCAGCCTGAGGATTGCCTATAAGCTCTTATCTTCTTCCCACATGACCTCGTCAATGTCACTGCCCTTGGAAACACACCCTACTCGTCGATGCCCACTCAGCTTCTGGTCGAGCGATGGCTTGGTGTGCGACGTCAACCAATGCTCTCCTCAGCGTGTGTCAGATGCATCTCCATTTTCTCCAGCATATTCGTTGATCAGTGGGATCCTGGTTGGTTGGTTTGTTCCTAGATTTTCTTGTAGCTAATTGTCTCTGGCCATTTCATTGATCGTCAATGTGTAGGTGACGAAGTCAGCTGTTGAAAGCGTCCGCCGCCTACTTGAAATGCTGTGACAAATATATATATATATGTGTTCAGCCTGCTGAGTGCGGTTTAACTGGGAAGTCAACATTGCTTCGCTCAATATTGTCGCTCTCCAAATTAACAACGCCTCTTTGCATCCTCATCTGTCCACGAATCATCATGCCTATCCGTGATATGTGTTTGCACTTCGCCTTCCTTTCCAGAAATAAATGAATTGACTCAACGGATAATAAATTTCAGTTATTTGAACCACCTGTCGGTGATAGCTTGTGGTGAGTTGGAAAATTTGGAGTTGAATATTTTGCAAGGCGCACTTTCAACATTCTAGTAGTATGTCGTAAACGTTGAGTCCCAGGTGAGATAGCATCTCACACTCAGATTTTTCGCGTAGTTTGCGGATACTTGTCTCGATGATTAGAAACGATGGACTTACAACATTTTATCTGTTTTCTCACATGTGCCTGTTCAAATTTACATATTAAGAGGGCACTTTCTGACGACAAACTTCATCTTCTCTCTCTACAGAAACTAGATCAATTTTTGAGAATGTTAAGACGCGTATGAGGGTAAGTTTCTGCACCAGAATCAATCGACACAATCTCTATGACAAAAATCAGTCTACTTACCGTCTATATCATCCATCGCCACATCTCATGTCGTATTGAATAATGTCGTGTTGGTGTTTAGAGACAAGTAGATGAGATGTTCACTTCTCTAATGAATATCTAATCATTGTGTAGTGAAAAATTCAGGAATCGGTATTATAGTTAGATGGGAAGCTTCAGCTTCTTTCTGACTGATTGTTGGGGTGGTTATTTGGCAAGATGCTTTTAACTGAGGTGCTTAATACACATCTTGCCCACGTTTGAATGAATCAAGAATATGATCCATCCTACCGACTGGAGTAATTCGAGTATCGATTTGAGTAATTCAGCCATTTGAGACTGAAAATGTCGACAGTTAGTGGTTGATTCACTTGATGAAACGTTTTTCATTCCTTCAGTATCGCCCACTATTTTATTGAAAATACTCACTCAGTCATGATTTTTGCATTGTTTCTTCTGTTCGTGAAGGATGCATACCACTCACTGATAGGACATTAACTACCATGATCCGCGTCAGATGAACACATGAATTCAACTGTCTTCGCGAATCGTTTGAAGACAACATGCTTCTTCTTTTCTCTTTCACTTGATTAGACTTTAGCACTGATATGTAGTCGTAGTTGTAGTTGTAGTATTAGTGATAATTGTAATAATAATCATAATAATAATAAAATTAATAATAATAATAGTATTTTCATATCACTTTGGTTTTCTCTCTACAATCTTCAATAATGGCGGTGTGTGTAAAATGTTACATTCATATTAGAGTTGAAGTGACGGGAAAATTCACCTGTGCCTGTACTTTTCTTCGCATAACAACTCAGTCCTATCTTACAATCATTTCTCATTATTGGTTTGAACAGAGAAATAATGAACACATTTGCAGGAGAATACGAGTTCGCTTAGTTTCGTGGATTCTCTTCAAGTGTGAACACACTCAACCAAATCAAATTATTAGTTACAAAATGTTTGATGGTGACTTGCAGTCAGATAGAAAGAAGTTTAGCCAGCCCAATTCAGAGGATGATGAGAGTAGACAAATTACTCGGTGTTAAAAGACTGACTGTTTACAGTACAATCAGACAAGTGAGGGAGGTATAGTCCAAATTTGGCTTGGTAATAAGGATTGACTAGAGAGAAGATACAAGATTCAACGTGAGGGTGAATTGATACATATTAGAAATGGATAGTAGAGTCAAATTATGACAGACAAACAATTGAGTGTATTCCAAAATCTACGAGTGAGTTCAACTCAGAGAGTGGAAATCAAAATTAGGTGGAATTTTACCGAGACAGAGCAGAACTCAAATCACACGAACAAAGTGGTATTCATTGAACCACTCGCATCACTGAAACTGGAGAACCCAATTTAATCAAAAAAACCTTTTCGGTAACTCCTCATCAAGAATATGAACTAGTGGATAATAACCAAGGTGATCACACTGTTGACAACATGATCACATATTGATAATAAGCAATAATAATAACAATGTAGTCAGTCAGTCAGTCAGTTATTTTGAGCGTATATTTTTGTGGGAGTAGAGGGATGGATACAGGAACTATTGTCCCATCACAATGCTTGGCTTGATAATCACTTGTGAAATTAAGGTAAAGTTTGATCATCAGAATTCAATATAGAGATAGAAATAACAGTACAAGTGAAGAAAATGTTGACAGAGGAGGAATAACAAGAGCGGATGACTGTTTATCATTATGGTCCTTTTCAGACTTTACAAGTAAAGATTCAACAATTTTAGCACACAACACTCCATGAAGACAAGTTAGGACTATATCGGACAGTGTATTGTGACACAAGTGGAAGGTCGAATAATAGTCAGTGAAATTTGCTTGTCATCCAAATCCATTTAGAATATACGATCAATCAGAACATGGGGTAACATGGAGTTGAGTAATTCAGTGATGTGTTTGTCCTGGCTATTAGAATGTCATTCGTGTATGCATAGGCGCACGATGCCATGAATGAAGCGCTGGAAGATTTGGGCAACTTTCCATGGAATAATGAAGATACGAGGATTCTCGAGGTAACTGAAATTCGTGCTGACGACAGCACTTAGGAAATAAGCAGGATGAACGAATGCCAGGTGATGGGTGAGCTTATTAAATGTAGGTGTGACTTCTGAAGATGTAGTCAAGTCCTGAGTGTTCACTGTTACTTAAACATCTTCAAACGCGTATGAATGACGCCTACTCATTGTCCATTGTCAGGTAATTATCATTCAATTTCTGAACCTTTCAAATGCACACAGACCTATGTGCGTCTATATTGAAATCAGTGTGCGAAATAAGGTTCCATGCTTCATTGACCATCACAGGACTTCAGTCTATGCCACTATTTTAGGCATCACACGCACCGATAAAGACCATGGGCTTTCTCACTGACTGGTTATCATCACCTTCTGTGCTCACTGTGGAAGTCGGTCACTGCTTTACAGGCGTCACCATAACTGTAAACTACAACAAATCTAATGTTACGTGTTCAACGTGTACAGACGGTAGTCAGATTATATCTTCCCTCTTTAAAGGTGTAATAATGAAAATATGGAGGGAAGATCACAGTTCTAGTGTAAAACCTTTGCATGTATGAAGGGGGGCGTTTATCGAAAATGTGAAATAATTAGTCGCTTTTACAGATGTGGATAGTGTTATTAAGAGACGGGGATTATCTGAAACGTTTGACAGTTTTTTGCAATAGATTTTGAACAATCCGTTCCCTCAAAAATATCCAATACAGTCAACCTTACAGGAGGTCAGTCGCTAGCCTGAATAGCTCAGTGTTAACCTCTCTGACTGCAGACGGCACTGGGTGACGCGGGTTCGAATCTCAGAAGGGACATGAGTTCCTTCAAGGAAGTTTCAGATACGCCTTGCTGACTAACTGGTGAGTGTCAACTAGCACGAAATCTAGGTCAAGGAAGGCTTTTTTTCGATTTCCTGCAACCACCTTATACCAACAATTCACAGTGCACCGTGTTGGTGATCCACCGAGCATGGTGGTCACATTGCAATTTTGACTGATAGAATTCAGTCTGCACTGAACATAGGACTAGACACACTAGTTACTGACCAGTGTGCAATCAACTAAAAAATCTGTTCCCTCGCACATCTGTTTTCCTAACCACTTCGGAATATGCCCTCCCACCGACACATGCAAGTTGTGATTACTCCTCTCTGTGTTCTTCAGAAGGTGGTGAGATGACAACTATTTAGCAGAAAAATATTTTGGAGACATTAGTCCGGGGAATGTGTGTCCTTCTTACAAAAACGACACAAATTGATGGATATTATTAGGAATGTGCAAACCATAGGCTTAGTCATCGTTGCATCAGACCTTACTGAAAGGAATCGATGGCCAGTCGGGCTAGTGGTCTAGGAAACCAGTTAGTCAGGCTGCTTGAGTGATTTTGAACTCGTTATCAGTTGGTTTCGACTAGACATAACGCTCCCAACTAATATGTGGCTATCAATCCTGATAGACCTGAGATCTATCAACACAAAGTGATGACTGTTTAGCCTGACCCACGTAACGTGGTAGCCAGGCTGCTCTCAACACCGCCCCGACTAGCGCAAGGAGATTACAAGGCCTACGGCTACTGAAAGCTAAGTTTACTGAACTTGCATCCTCACTGAAATACGTAGACATCCATCGAGTGAGTAGTGAGTGCATCAGCCACGTAGAATATATTTATACATTATCGTTTCACTATTCATCGATAGCCAATTCATGAATTCTATTGGCTTTCTTTTCTGATTGCAACCTCCTTGTCAACATGAGGTGACAGCGAAGCATCAAAGTGCACCGAACTCTCAAATCACATTACTGAGCAGTCGTCGTGCATATAAGAACAGAGCATATGCGTACAGAGTATGCGCACAGTATCATCCCATAATAGAACAAAATTCGCTTGACGATTCCAGCACACAGTGATTAATATTGTATCACTGTTTGATTATATCACACAAAAAATTCTTCTGTGATACAAGCTTGATTGGCAGAAATGCTTCCTTTAGTCAGAACTGATATGCATCAATTGACCAATTTTTTCGTTGACTTTCCTGCTCACAAGTTCTCACTCTATGCACCGACTGACTTCTTGAATGATTGACTGCCTGACTGACTTACATTTACCCTGTTCCATAAATATTAATTAGCATGAAGGCCTACATGTACACAATTCACAGAGCATCAGAGACACAATTACGCCGAGAACAAATACGCCATTTCACCAGGATGACTAAGATATAAGTAAGATTCCCATGATGACTTCCAAGCATTCTCAGTGCTCTGAACCTCTCTGAGAATACCACCTAAGCAATTCGAAAAGCATTCAACAATCACTTGACTACGAATCTAAATAAATGTATCGTGTCTTGTTCACTTGTGCCTGCAGTCATCATTCACTCAACACTCTACTCATTCATTCAGCAGATTGATCATCATAAAACTCACACCGATGCAGACATACAAACGTGCGAACTCACTGAAGCACATTCTGTGAGATGAAAGATTATCCAAGCATCATCGCATCAAAGGGTATTGAGATTTTGACTGACGGGGACTAGAGTCATGTTTCACGATTGAAAGTCCATCAACACATTGATGTCTTTGACTACAACTCTAACCATCTCCACACCTCGTTTGTGGAGTGTAAAAGAGTATGATTGTACAGTTTTTCGCTAGAGGTGTAAAATGCAAACATTGCACGTAACTTTTGCCTAAAATGATTCATGGTAAAATCAACATAACTTTGGAGTGCAAAACTAAGATACAGCGTGTTGCTTTTCGTTTCGTCTTCTCACTGGTCCATACTGTCCACTGGCTTCCCTGCTGACTGCGTTCTATCCTTTGGATTTTGCAGGAACCTCTCACCTCCAACCGAAGACTATTCTGCAGCCGGTGCACAGCTTCTAACGGCAGACACGACTACACCAGTGAACGCTTCTGTGGATTATATGATTAATTTGTAGCAGCAGACCTGAACTGTATCACCAAATAACCACTAATTTATACAACTCGTTAACTGTTTTTTGTAATATACTGTTACGACATTATTTCATGAACTCGCATTCTATTCCGATATTTGTATCGTCACAGAGTTCACCATTATGTCCCCTACACGTTCAATAATTCACAATGTGCAAACATCATTCTGTCTCTGCCCCCCCCCCCCCCCACCTATCTTATAATGCGTGGAATGAAGAAAACAACGACAGATTTCAGCATTTCTTCCCTGAAAATGGCTCTGGTCTCACACCTGCACACTTATCATCTCCTGAAAATGGTAACTTTATATACTGCGACACAACAAATTATTCATCCCTAAAGTCATGAGAAAGCCACACTTAGTGATTTTCAGTCGTTATTCCACCCTGCAGCTGATTCTTCAGATAAAGCAACCTTGGCACGATATATGTGGAAAAATCTACAGTGTGATCTGCAGCGATGGACGAGAGGGTGAATGGCGTGCCAGAGGTCGAAAGTAAGCAGACACACAATGTCAGCCTTAAGAACATTCTCTCAGCCGGATACTCGTTTCGCTCATGTTCACGTGGACTTGGTAGTTATCCTGCTACACCAAAACGGATTCACTCACTTATTCACGTACATCGATGGGTTCACCAGGTTTCCGAGAATTTCTGTGCCCTACGAGGTATATGCTGAGTGAGCCCCTTCTTGGTGTGTACTATCAACCAATGCTTCCCGTGTCACATCATCAATTCGTGTTTCCTGCTACCAGCTGCATTAATTCTGATGCGTTAATCACAAGTGTCTTCCGAGCCACTATTTCTTCTTCATAGGCTTCACTCTCTTGAAACTGTTTCAGATCAAATCGGTGTAGTGAGCATATAAATTCATATCAAAATGCTGCTGGATGATGGATACACTTGCAGAACAGGAAGTAACCCAGTCGAGTGTGAGTCCATTCTGTCTATTTCAACAGTATTTATGATGTGACTATCTCGAGGCTTAGTCTGGCATTCATTTTCAATGAGCACTTCACATATCTATATAATTTTTTTTTTATTTACAGCTTGATTTCCACACCGTATTTTCAGTACAAGTGTGGAACTTTCAGCATGGATATACGGGGTACGTTGACGTCAATCTCATTACCTCCAAGTTGGTCAATGTGAGCTAACTTTCTAAATTCTAGCAAAGAATACTCATATTAATGCTTGGCTTATCGCGTCATGCTAACATGGAAAAGTATGCTACACCCATGTGACCATGACTGATTAAAGCCTCAGCTTAACATCAACAAGTTAGACCACAATTATGAGACATGTGACAGCAGCTCTGCACCGACAAGCTATTCTCATGTTATTAAGCATGAGAGATGCTCCCTGTGTTTGTAACCAGCTTTCATCACTCAGTCAGCTCTGTGTTCATCATAGCTAACGAAGTCATTCCTTATTTATAAGATTGTATTCATTTGAATTTTAGGCCTATGCTGTATTGACATATTGAGTATTTCATTGGTCATGCTGCTGATGTGACACTTATATACTGTCAAGTTTATTTTTCATCGCTGGCATTTGTTGTGGGTATATCAGGAGCCTCGTACTGTTTCTGAACTGCACTAGCCAAGACGATTATATTCACCTTCCAATCCACTCATGCATTCAAAAGTCGAGTTGTTATGCTAGCCGTTAAGTGTTTCGATGAAGAAACACTTCAATAATAATAATAATAATAATAATAATTTGCTTTATTCCAGAAACCGTTCTAGTGCTACAGTGTGAAATTTTCAGCACATATCTACAATATTTGCATCTAATTTTACAAAGATTTAATAGGAGTATTTCAAAAAAATAAATAAATATAAAGACACCAACAGCAAAATGAAGACAGGAAAAACACAAAATAATTTTTTAAAAATGCGAAAAAATACCAAGAAGCAGAAAGGAAAATAAACAGCATATAATAATAACTCAGTATTGGATAGTGGAAGCTATGATATGATTGTGCATGGTGAGAGTAAAGCTATAGTCATACAAGAAGTTATGAAATGGTATTTAAGAATGTTTATAGCCAAGATGGTCAGTTAGTTTGGTTTAAACAACACTAAACAATCATAAAATAACATTTCAGGGTTGTTGTTTTGTTTTTTATTGTCAGGTCTAATGCAGTGTTTGTAGTGGTAGTGTGAGTAATCCTGCATGATACAAAATTTTAAGGTGGTGACACTGGCGTTCACAACCAAGATTGTCAGTTAATATTCCCGAACAAAAAAAATAAACAACAACCACAAAACTAATAATTACATGATGGTTTTTATGACAGGACAATTTTGTAATACTCATAGTGCTAATATAGTTGGAACCAGTGGATACACAAAAGAAGGAATACAGTAAGGTACAAAAAGCAAGCCAATGTTAATAATTTAGGTAGCTAAGTATGTTTAAGAAGGAGTTCACTATGGAAAACAGAATAAGAGAGAAATAAAAGAGCCTAAAATTATGTTGTTAATAACAGAGCAAGGCATAAGTTTCACGCTTAACATTTTGTCTGTCACTTAGAACACGGGCCAAGTATGGTATCGTTGAGTTCCTGTACTCGGTTGTACAAGCATAGATTCTTTTGTACTGATTTCTGGTTCTACTTGATGAGATACAAGGCGAGAGTTGGGAATAGAGGGGGTGTTGGGGGTCGGAGAGTATGGTTTTTGACCATTTTTCGCATGTATTCAGATGCCTATCAACTAAAGTAGTGACGAGCTGACTGAGATTTACACCACTAGTCCTACTGACTACCTTCAACATCCTTCTCAGGATGGTATAGTCCTTTTTCAGTAGACCAGGAAAGACTAACGGGGAGCAGTAAAGTAGAATAGGTAAGATACAAGAGTTGACAAATTGTGATTCCAGATTGTCTAAGTTTCTTAATGTAGTAGGTTAGACAGAGCACTTTCTTAGAAATCGTTAGGATATGAGATGTCCAAGTAAGGTCGGAAGATAGAACTAGACCGAGATATTTAGCATTAGACTTAGTTTCAATTTTAGTCCCCTCAATGCAACAGGCTTCATGAGAACTTACTAGTGTTTGTAGACCTCGTTTATGCCTAAGGGAGAAGTTAATAGTCTGGCATTTCACTATTATTGTATATTTATTTCTCTCTATGCGCGAATACACCAACTACTTTGCACGTATGGATGATTTATTGTTTCAGTTAGATTAATTTGGTTTATGGTGAATTGACACGGTTGCTGTTCTTTTCAACTGCAGTCAGTTGGGACAATCTGCCAACCCCTCAGTGGATTAGCAAATTAATAAATATGGAAATAGTGTCTTCGCATTAACAGAACCCAGGTCTGTATTGGATGGATCACAAATACCTTGGAGAAAATAAAGCTTGAGGTCAGTTCTCCTACATAAATTTGCTGTGTACGGCATCAATTGCATCTTATTCTTGATTTATAGTCAGATGGTGTACTAATCTAAAATGAGTAGTATATTCGTATCATTTTCTCAGCAATGTCACCGTAGGGTGGCAACAGAAGTGAAATGTATTCGATGCGAACGAATATCGGACATAGCCATGTGGAATTGTTTGGGTGAAGATAAAGGCTATCGCAATGTATTTTCGCGCATAGTATGGATTGTCGTGTTCATGCCTATAATCGAGACGCTACAATAGTCTGTTCTTGTGAAAATAGGAAATATTTTATTAGTCCTAGGCTTCTGTAGTCGAAGAAAGCGGTATTTCCTGATATTATGTTCGTATTAATGCGCAAAATATTGTTTTGATATCCCAGATGGATTATCAAGAAGAAAGGCATGCACTAAGAGAAATTATGCATAGAAACTAATTCTATTTTTGTTTGAGAGCCTCGGAGATTTGATATTTGTGAGTGCTTTTGATGTTCAGGTTGTAAATTGATTACAGGCATCGGTTAATTTTATAGCATTTATTCTATGGGATACAGGCCCTTGATGGAGAGTAAACCCACAGACACAAGTTAAATATCTGTTTTGAGGAGTGAAGCTTCTTCCATTTTCATCCGTTGTGAGTGAAATCCTTCAAAACACACCGAAGAAATAATATTATGAATGAGGCACACGGCCGAACTTTGCGGTGATCACGTGCATTTTGACGAAGTTCATAGTTAAAATTGTTCTGCTGAAGATGTGATGCGAGTGGAATTTACACTGTCACATGGAATGTCGCGAGCCTGTAACTGCTTACTGCACCAAGTGACATCAACTTATCTTGATATCAGTGTGCATTGGGACAAGAAGAATACTACGCATTATTCTTCTGAAATGTAACACCGCTTACAATTGGTGTTAATTTCTTGTCGAAAAGTAGCTTGCAGCTACATCCTACCAGTAATGCACCTGTTACGTAAGTTACACCGGTCCCAATAATCACTCACTTCCAGATCACTTAGGTATTCTGAGCTCCTCAAGGAATTATCTGTGTCTAGAATGGATATGGACGTTGAACTTCTGACTCATATTTTTCAACCACTTATTAGTGAACGCCTCATCTCGACAGACTTCGTTATTTTCAAGCGTTGGTTTTGTAGGTATTTAGTTTGATTGGTTGGAGGATTTCATCATGAGCTGACATCAGTTAGAGAACCATTGGAAAACCAACCAGAGAGTACTGGACAGCTGTTTCGTCCTAGTTTGGGACTCGTCGCAGTACTCACCCACCGAACTTTGTTATGTCCAGGCTAAAATGCCTGAGCATATACAGTTACTGCATGCTACTTATCAAAATGGACACGACACTAAGCTTCCTAGAAAATCACTAGCAATACTACAGACTGTTTATAAGACGCCTAGTCAAAGGAAATAATCTGAGCAGATTGAAAGAAGTGTTACTCCAGTTTCCATAATCGCCATATTTCAGATGTGTTAGAGATCATTCAACATTCGGAATGACACAATGACATGAATTCATCATTTGCATAGTGCTACACTTGGCAAGATGAACAACGTATGTGATAGTGAAGGCTACATTAGAGTGCTGCCATGACCACAGAATGAAACAGAGACTGTAGGTGAATATCAAGTGCTCAACTTCTATATCACCTGCTAATTGCAACGGATTCGACAATGTACTTCATTCATTTATTCGCAGAAGTCCAGTAACGTCAGTCAACATGTTCACAGTCGTTCCTCAGTGGTGAAATAACTATGGCAAACAAATCTGTGCAGACAGTTACTGGTTGCTATTTTTCATCAAATATACCTCACATCTCGCTTACTACATCATCTCTATTCTGTATCAGCGAAAATAAATCTGATATCAGGAAGAGATGAAAGCTTGAATTATTAGACGTCAGAAAATGCTTGGTGGCATGATTCAGAGCGAGTGAAATGGTGCTGAGGCTGCTACAGACCCACTTACTCAGTTATTTGTCTTACGTAATCATCTTGTTGAATGAAATCTTAACACTCGTTAGCATATGGTCGACATCACGCTTCAACCGACATAGTAACGCAGTACTTTTGAATACACTTACTCTATGACAGAATCATGCTGTACTACAGTTCCAAAGTTTTGTTCTTTTATTTCGAATACATGGGTTAGGTTTTTCGCCATTGACCAATACACATTCAGCTACGGCTAGGGAGCGTAATCGTGCAACTTCAGGTAGACACTTAGGCTTCACTAAAGTCCTTAGAATTAATGATTCACATTAGTCGATAGTGTTCTAGCGCAATTACTCCTACACAAATTAAGCTCATATCCTAGGGAATACCGATCTAACATGCCGCACGCCGACCACAAGCATATTGAGTGGAACACAAAAATATTAGAGCAAACCTTTTACTTCAATGCAACACCGATGAAGTTTATCTACATATTTGGACTAGGCATAGTCCGAAATGAAAGTCTTCGTTTGGGATGTACCTGCAATTATCCCACGGAGACAGTTCAGTATCCAAGCTATATCATGTCTAAACACTTTCGCATTTCAAGCAAATACAACTGGACGCCCACATTCAAGGTTATCCGGCATCACAAACTGGAACAAAGAGTACCTGCATGGTTATTAGTGAATGAGGCAACTTACTTTCCCTTGTTGCTGTACTGGATGGATCACAAATACCTTGGAGGAAATAAAGCTTGGGGTCAATTCTCCCGTATAACTTTGCTGTGTACGTCATTGCATCTTATTCTTGATTCATAGTCAGATGGTGTGCTAACCGGCCAAGTAAAACTTTAGACACCAGTAACTACCAATCAGCGAACGACATTGAATTATCCAATGAGATTCACGAACGTAGTTCAATATTGTATAGCGCTTGATTCATTTCAGTGCGTGCCCTTACAAGGTTACGTTTGCAATTCGAAGAGGATAGTGTCTTTCAGTATTGCCTGGACTTAGGCTTGCTTCGAAGGGAGAGAAGTTGTTCGTGTGGTGGCGTAATGACTCTAAAAAGCCATACTATGTCAACTGACGGTTTTGCGCGCGCACTTCGGAAAAGAGAGTGGCATTTTTTACGTTGTGAAGTAACTTCTGCTTTTGTTGTGTAAATCGCATCAGAAGCTTTTTGGTTTACTTTAACTGGTTTAATTAGTTAAAGTAGTGTCTATTTTTGTGCACTTTGTGCCTTTTTGTGTTTTTATATTTCTGTATTTAGGTATATATATATTTGTGTGTAACTTAAGCAGCTTATACTGACATGAATCCCACAAAAAGTTGTTGACGACCGGACTGCCACTTTCCGGTGGAGGATGGGATGCAGTGTGATAACTGCAACCTATGGTTCCATAAAGTTTGCACTGGCTTATCACCATCAGCCTATAGGAGAAGCAGCAAGCCGTCATCTCCATGGATGTGCAAATTTTGTCCAAACCCGTTGGATGTCCTCATCCAAGAGGCCGTAGGACTTCTCATGTCGAAAAAGCTACCTAAAACCTCTGATGGGGGGAAAAATGCAACATCTAGTACAGATGTTATAAGCAAGGATTCTGACCTTAGTCATAAAACTAAGGCAGAACCACATCCCCTAGCTTCGAAAGAAGCAACAGAGGTGAAGTGTGCCCAGCAGTCTGCAATAGCACTTAAAAAGCCCCAAAAACCTAGGAGGGCAAACAGTGCCAACATTGTAAGACAGCAGGGTGATACCACGGCGATGAAGCGTTGCATGTCTGGTGAACGCACAGCGTCCAACTGCGGCGAGAGTAAAGTGGAACCGTCTGATTCCACCTGGCTAGTGCCGAAGAGTAGGAAGCTCAAGAATCACAGGAAAGAGAAAAGTACTTTGGTTAGTGATAAGGTCTCAACGGCTGTAAACACTGACAAGATTAAACCTTCGGATTCAAATTACAGTATAGTAATTTGGAATTTGGAGGAATCGAAGAAGGGTAGATCCAGCTGCTCGACATGCTGACGATCTCGAAATAGTTAGCTCCATCATCCGTGAAATACTTCCGGAAAAAACGAATGGTGTTCACATAAGGAAAGTCATCAGAATCGGTAAACGAATCGCCGATGCAACGGAAAGTTCCCCACGACTACTGAAGGTGGTACTGGGGAACTAGATGGAGAAAACTATTATTCTCAACAACGCATTCAAGATGAAGAATAAAAAATGAGAATTAGGCCAGACTGGCCTTTGGAAGATAGAATTAGGAGAAGAGAAGCTGTGGCTGAACTAAAGGCCCGATTAGAAAAAGGTGAAAAAGACATCAAACTATTGGGTTTTCGGGTAGTGAGGTCTCGGAAACCTATGTTGCCCAGACCTCTGTTCATAAGTCGTTTGAACACATAGGTCTCTCAGTATGCTACACGAACGCTTGTAGTCTTAGGAATAAGCTTCCTGAACTAGGAGTGTTGACTGAGGGACTACAGCCGGATGCGATTGCTATCACCGAAACATGGTTGTTAATGGGTATAGACTTAACTCCACTCATACCTGGGTACATCTGCATTAGAGCAGACAGAGTAAGTAGCCGGAAAGGTGGGGCGTCGCTCTATACATTCAAAATGACATAGGAATCAGGTCGACGTTGTCGGAAGCTCATGACAGTGGCACCTGTGAAGCCGCAGGTTGTGTCATTAACTTGAACAAAGGCACTGTAATTATAGGGGTTATTTATAGAAGTCCTACCAGCCAAGCTGACAATTTCGTTATAAATCACCTCAGGACGTGGAGTAGAAAGAATAAGTGTCTAATAGTAGGTGATTTTAATGCCCTGCATATTAATTGGGAGGAATTAACATCAACTACTTCGTACAATTGTTTCAATAGGGAACTAATACCGGCAGTACTTGAATGCGCACTTGTGCAGCATATGGATGCACCAACAAGATACCATCCTGAACATGATCCGTCCACTCTAGACTTGGTGCTAACACACCAGAAGGAGGATGTTGGTAACATTAGGTGCCTGGCGCCGCTAGGCAGTAGTGACCACATAGTTATTACTTTTATGTTCAGGATCCAGGCCGTCATACATAGGTCAACAGCCGCTCGCCCAAACGTTTGGAAAGCGAATATACCTGCAATCCGAAATGCAGCAACCCTAGCTGACTGGTCTGTTAACACACACCAGACTGTCGAGGAGGCTTGGATGGGATTTAGGAATACACTAGAGTGCGTCACTGCACCCTTTGTACCTTGGTCTACGCCTCGAAAATTATCTCATAAACCACCTTGGATTAGTAATGAAATAAGGAGGTTACTAAGAAAACGAAAGAACTTATGGGACCGGTTTGCTGTGACTGGAGGGGATGAGTTTCGGGTAGAATACCGCAAAGTTCGAAACCTTTGCAAGTTTGAGATTGACAAAAGTCGTATAGAGTATGATAGACAGTTAGTACTGGATTGTGTGCATTATCCAAAAAGACTGTTCTCGTATATCAAACGTAGGACTGAAACTAGTAGTGGCATACCGTCCCTCATTAGCAACACAGGAGAGGCATGCATTTTCATGTAAATTTGTAAATTTATACGAAATACATTATTATTATTATCAGACGAAACAAAAGCTGAGGTGCTCTCCGAATATTCCTGTGATGTTTTTTCGTCTAATCGCACCACCCAGGGGTGTAGCGAGGTAACTGGTGTAGCCCCTAAAATGCCCCCAGTTGTGGTAGATGATGTAATGGTTCTGAAACTACTGTCTAAGTTGAAGCCAGGTAAATCACCTGGACCAGACGGACTTCACCCTAGATTGCTAAGCTCCCTGGCGGATATAATATACATTCCACTTACGGAGATTTTTCAGATGTCTCTGACCCAGGCTAGGTTACCCAGAGACTGGAAAGATGCTTTTATAAGCCCCATCTTCAAAGATGGGAATAGACAGTTAGTATCTAACTACCGGCCTGTAAGTCTGACCTGCATTATAGCAAAGGTGTTAGAAAAACTCATAAGGGACCAGCTCTTAGCTCATACGGAAAAACATGGCTTACTGGCAGTGGAACAGCATGGATTCCGACCAGGACGATCCTGCTTGACAAACTTACTGTTAGCTAGGGAAGATTGGGTCGAGGCCAGGGATAAAAACCATCTACTGGACGTTGTCTTTATCGATCTTAGTAAAGCATTCGATAAGGTATCCCACTTAGGTCTTAGTAAACTTAAACATTTTTGATTAGACCAACGCTTATGCGAGTGGTTTAGTGACTACCTGATGGATAGGAGACAGAAGGTAAGGGTTAATGGTGTACTGTCAGGGTGGAAAGCAGTACTAAGTGGAGTACCTCAGGGAACGGTACTTGGCCCCCTGCTATTCTTATTGTACGTAAATGAAGTGCCAAAAATTCTTACCTCATCTTCCTTACTATTTGCGGACGATATTAAGATATGGAAAACCGTAAATAGTAGCGATGATAGGTTGGTACTACAAAACGATCTAGACAAATTAACCGAGTGGGCTAACCTTTGGAGTCTGGAAATTAATTCCAAGAAAAGCGCGGTAATGCACCTAGGTCAGAAGTCTTACACGTACTGCCAGATGTTAGGGAACAAAAGGACTTGGGAATTATTGTTAGCCATGACTTAAAAACAACGGCGAACTGTAATCGAGCCGCAGCTAAGGCTTTTCGAATGCTATGGGCACTTCGAAGATCTTTCAGACCATTAGACGAGGGTATGTTCCAAGTACTCTATGCAACATGTTTAATTACAATTGTTTGGCTGAAGGTCCGCAGGCAAGCATCCACACCATTTGGCACGTCGCCGCGTTACGTTTGTTCGTTCGTGAACGATCTCCAGCTAGTTGATCAGACAACATCGCACATTCCGAAATATACTTTGTATTTCGGACGATCACTATGGTGTTATGCTTTGTCATTGGTCTAGGAGGAAGAAATATTATGGAAGTAATGTGTATTACACCGTGCATCACCATACATTGTACTATCGGTGAAAGTCAACAACTCTGACATTTGCATTCAGTCAAGTTGGCAGGTTCCGAATAGACGGCTGGTTGAGGTTCGTGGGATGCTAAGAAGCGATGGCTGGAACTCCCTCTTTACGTTAAGCTGATGGCTACCAAACTGACGCCGCTTCGAATTTAATTCCCATTTGGTTTTCTTGGTCATCTGAAATATGATGGATTTTCTCTTGTTTATGGCGATCTTTCTAGTTTTCGGTGGCTGTATGCATACACTCTGTCTCTTATGGAAACCATAGCGTTTGAATCTCACTATATACGGACAGCCACGAATTGCAAGATCTTGAATAAACTACTAAAGAATACGTGATACATTGCTGGGTCCTCAGAAGCACCTGCATATTCCATTTGTATTTGTGATTATTTAACATAGGACAAACTACAAGCAGTGTGAAGTCATAGTCATACAGAATGCTGTGCTGGATAAGCGAAATAATGTATTTTGCGTTTTAGGGTCTTTACAGCACGACACATACTGTAAGCGATGTGATCGCTCAGAGATTGTTAGTGATTAAGGAATACAAGTAGCCAATTAGGAACTATATCGTCTTTATTATTTGCAAGATTTGCTTTTTTATTGGTCGGTGCTGAACACCTAAGGCCCTTCCGTCTGTGTGAATGGAATTCCCCGCTTCACTTGACCACTACCTTGCTAACACGATACAAGTTAAAAAAGACTGCTCATTGTCACTATTAAGCGCGGCATCAGTCGGTGATTTGTGTAATTATTTTGACATGAAAGTCAGTTACCAGATGGTCTCATTAACAGGCTTCCTGAAGTGGAAGAATCATCCGCAGACTGGCAATTAGTAAAAATACGGCTAGTAGTCGATAGGACCTAACATCACCCCTACAAGGATATGTTTGCTTCACGTAGACGATGTAAGCAGTATTAGATTCGTCCTACATCTAGGAAGCAGTGACCATGTAGTCACGACTGCAGAATTTATTATTAGGTCAGTGACAATCCATGCAAATATGTGACAATCAGATATGCCGCCATGAGGACTGCAGCATCCTTGGGCGTCTGGTAAGTTATCACTGACTTGAGTGTCATTGGCGCTTGGCTGGAACTTAAGAGTACCTGCGGTGCACTAACCCCCTTTTTCACCTTTATCTTTACCCAGCCATTCCACACACTTATACGAACAAATAGAAGAGCGATAAGGTTAGTATGAAAAATGAATCGTTTATGGGACCAGTTCATGGAAACTGGGAGGAAAGCATTTCAAATGAAATACTGTGCAGTTCGAATTGTCAACAAGTGTGTGCTTAGCCAGACTGGCATGGTACTGAAATGCTGGATTGTGGTCACGAATTGAAGGTAGGGGCAAAACAGGTAGTGGCGCGATGATACTCATAGACTATCAAATGAAGCAATGCCAAAATCCTTCACAAGTACTACTTTGACTTCTATTCATCTATTGATAATACTCACGAGGCCGATCAAGGTATCACCAACGCCATATAAGTTCTTCAAATCATGGTGGGCAATGTAGTAATGTAATGGCCACTATCTTAACTGCTTGCGCATAATTCATTCAGAGTCCAGTGGTTACATTCGGGTAGCGGCCAAACAGGTGTAATCCACACTCTCAAGTCTGCCACTCTTGATAACACTATGCATATATATCTAATCATAACGTTAGGAATTTTAAGAGGGTTCAGAAGCCAAGGGTGATCGATATTGTTAAGGAGTACCAGCTTTCTTCTCTTCTTATTAACTAACTACTAGAGGAAGTGGTGCCTTCATCTTCAATGGAGTCATTCAATGGAGGAGTAGGCAAGCAGACACACGCAATTTATAGCAGGCCTCAATTAGAACAATGTGTAGGAGTAGCTAGTCCATGCTTCAAGAAATTGTGTCCGAGTCTTAGGAGTGATACAAAGGGTAGGAACTACAATATTCAATGGTATCTCCCATCTTCTCTAAGGGAAGAGGCTGAGACATGTAAACCTGTTCTCACTATCATAATGGAGGAGAAAAGGTGACCAAATCGTGGCATATCTCATATTAAAGCGTGATTTGTGCATCGACCATACTAACCTTTTCCTTCATTCCAGGAGGTCATCACAAAAAGGTGCCCAAACACTAGGCAGATGAAGTACGTGTTGAATTTCAGTTGTCACATTGTGTGGTCAAGTTTTAATGGATCCATCGATGAATGCTAGAGAAACCTAGAGACTTAAAGAAACTAGGTCTCTACTGAGATACAGTTTCCAAGAGTCAAAATAGGTGAATCTAAAGTATAACAGCCCAAAACGAAACTACCTGTAGCGACCGATCAGATTCGTAAGAAGTAGAAGTGCACAACTTGCAATAAATGTGTATATACAGGTAATGCAATGTTTAAAAGTGGCTACGTAGGATAATATTCTTGTATATGTTCCAGAAAACCTCCTAGACCACAAAAGCTATGTTAATCTGAATCAAGGTTACAAACATTCCATGTCCAATCAACAATTGAATGTTGGACTGAATGTCCAGTAATTCAGAGCGTCAATTAAATACTGCTCTGTTTCTGCACGTGCGTTCTAAGTTGCAATGCTTTCTGCTAGAGATGCTTATCGTTTGCAAACATTGGCTAGGCGGGTAAGATTTGTAATCGTTTTCTATGCAATCAACTATACATAGTCTAGATTTTAATTGTGATTTTTTCTGTTTAATGTATTGACCTGAAAAGCAGATAATATGTTCATATTAATATTATTCCTTTGGGTTCCGGGCAACAGTAAAGACTAGACACCAAATTCGAATGGCCTTGAATCAACCAATGAGACGCCTCGACAATACATATGGATTGCATGGAGGATTTCATCATGAGCTGACAGCATTTGGAGAACCACTAGGAAACCTGGGAGTACTGGACAGCTGTTTCGTCCTAGTTTGTGACTCTGAGGATATATATATATATATCACCTGAGGTAATGGTGTAGTCAGTGGTGAAAGTCTGGAGATGTGATCTGTGGTTACTTCAGATTTTTCATGACCCTCCTTGATTTTAACTGTGTAATGATATTGGGATATCAGTTTGATGTCTTATTCTTGAGGCTTATGTACGTTTTAAGTTAAGTGCATGTTGAATTTCAGCTGTGATTGACAAATTCATTAAAACACTTTGTTTCTAGCTGTGCAGTTTGCAGTTCTGTCTTTTGAAGTCCCAAGAGTGATAAACAGGCTTCAACACCAAACTTGAATGTACACACATGTTTCATTGTTGTAGCGAAGTTGTGTCTACGCCCTCTACTACTCATTCAAGAAGAGAATAATTAACAGATAAAGCACTAACAAAGCCTTTAATTCTCAATCTAAGATCTGAAATTTTCTACTAATTACCCTCGTGTTTGCTCTGTTCATTTTTCCCGTAATCAGTTCTTTTCATTGGGAAATTAGTATGTACAAACTGGTTATATTAAAACTAATCTTAATTTGTTTTTCATCCTTTTCTATCTGAATTTCCTGTAGCTTCTGTTTCATTGCATAGGAATTAGTCAGCCTAGAATTTGACCTATTTCTAAATAAGCCATGATATTTGTGCTATATTCGATAATTCACATGTCGAAGTGTTCTAGTCTGTCATCCTTTTCTCACGCTATCTTCGTTGATTCGCTGACTTTGACATCTATTGGTTTTACCATTTTTCTTCTTTTTTACAGGGAAAGGTTGAAATCACAGAAGAAGGCATTAAATTACTTGAAAAGTTGACGAAATCATTGAATTCTGCTAACACAACAAATGGTGGATGCCCCATAGCTGAAAGTCCAGTGAAAGAAAACATTTCAACGCCACATAGTGGTAAAAGCAATACATCTGAGAAAAGGAAACGTGTAGCTGCTCCTTCTCCTGAGAGAGTTAAACAACCTAATTGTACGTTGAAAGATATTGTGCACTTTTATCCGGCTTTATCATCGAGCAGTCGAACTTCATCAAAGGGAACGAAGCACAATTCTGAAGGAGACGAACATTCTTCTCAATCTGGTATTATCGCTGGCACTTCTTCGTCAGTGCATATTCCTCCCTTTCATACTGAACAGCCGATAACATCTGTAAAACAACCCACCAGTGTCAGGTTTCTCGATGCTTTTGAATGTGGAGAGGAATGGCTTCCTGGCTTGTTGAAACCAACGAACTTGAAGAACTTTATCAGGTAAATTTGTTATTTTGGTTATATATTTCTAATATATATATATTTCTAATGTATATATATACATATATATATATGCCCACTGAGATTACTGTACAGTAAGTCCAGACCGATCGCTCCCACCTTAACGTAGTGGGGGGCTTTGTATCGGAATGATCCAACAAGCTACACTCGCTGGAAATATTGTTCCTGCAGGTCCTACCATACCAGGAAGGTTGTTAGGATAGCGATTGGACTAAAAGCATTCACCGACCTACTGTAAGATTTTGTAAACTATGCTTGGGGTCTGTGGGCGAAGTCGTACTGCAGGAGAACAGGAATGTAACAGCAGTAGGGTGTTTCCCTCAGATGATCAGCATCTCAGCTATGCTGTCTCTCCTCTCTGGAGAGAGGGGGTTAGAAAAGGTTGACGTCAAAAGTTGTACATCCCGACTTACCCCACGTATGATGTTCCGTAACCGGTGGCGAGTTTACTAGCACGGAACCAATCCCAGAAACCAGTTCATACAGGCCGTGCGTGACTGGCCTCAAGCAGTTGTCTCTTGGGCTCTGCTGTCACGCAACACTAACCCTCTCTCTGTTTCAGGTACCCGAAGAATCAATCAACTTCCACGGTGGTGTGGACAGCTGGGAAGTAACAACTGCCCACACACTTTCAAAAGCACACGAAGCCTTCTCGAGCATCATTCTCCTTCACCCACATCACCATTATCTGAATTCCCTACTACAGTCAGTACTATTCTTCAGCCTAGTGAATCATCTTCACTTCACTCTGTGACCACAAACAAAGATGAGAGCCATAGAAACACCCCGACAGCCTCTTAAAGTCACGTTGCCGACTTCATATAGGAGCATTCAACGTCAGTACCCTCCGACAAATCGGACAGCAGGCATCACTAGCAAAAACTCTGGCATCTCGAGGTATGGATGTATGTTGTGTTTCGGAGACATGCATACAAGACCCAAGTGTGGTCACTCATTTAACCCCACCTGCCCAAAAAGTTGAATCTGCAAAATTCACTTTAAGGGTGTCAGAAGGCCCTCAGATAGTTTGTGAGCACTCGCAGGTGTGAAGATAGCATTGAGTGTTAGAGCAGAAGAATCACTTTTGACTGGATTCCAGTAGATAGTCGTATGTGTGCGATCCGTTAGAAGGAGGTACGGCATTATCCGTCGCTGTCTTTTCATAATGCCCTCTTACGCCCCAATAGACTGCAGTTCGGATTAAATAAAGGATGACTTCCACCTGAAACTGTCTAATCTGCTGTAAAAAGCAAAACGCTCAGATATAGTTGTTTTATCAGGCGACTTCAATGCCCAAGTAGGGAAGTTGTGCTAGACTGAGAAGTAATTAGGTGGCACGTATGGAGTTCCCTGCCGACAACGGTGGTCGTCTTCTACAGTTTTGCTCAGATAATCATCTGTTCCTAGTCAGCACTAACTTTAGGCACCGAGAGAGACACTGCGTAACCTGGCGACCTCCATCATTAAATCAACGCTGGACTCAGATAGACCACATAGCGATAAGGTATCGTTGGCGAGGGTTAGTAAAAGACTGCCACTCCTTCTGGAACACATGCGTAGACTATGATCACGCACTGGTTCGCTCACGTTTATACTTACCACTAAACGGACATGAAAAATTGTTTTTCAGCGAAGCAGTTACTTCCCCAACTATATCGAAACTGTGAGTCCCTATTTAAGGAAGAAATAGTGAAACGAGTATCTGAGTTCGACAGCAGAACTCCTCCTGAGATAGCCTGGCACAACATACAGTTAGTTGTAGAGACAACACCCAATAAAACTATATTTCTTCTTCGATATTACTATAATTTTTGCTTCATATCTCTGTTTATTGTCTCTATTTTGCACTTCTTTTTACTCTATTTTCTTGCTTTGTGTTTTGCATGGAGTGTGGTGACTCGAATTGCTGCACATCGGTGTTGAAACCAGTCAGTCAGTGCACAGTCAGTTATTCAAGTGGGTTTAAAAAGTGAATAATTGTTATTATTTAAGTGGTTGGAAACAGTGAGTCTCCAGGAAGATCTGCTTACCTGACCAGCTGGAGTACACAGTGCTAGCAATAGTTGGAGACATGTTTACCACTGAACGAAGGACCTAGATGCATGAGATTAGCTACTATTATCATCATTATTCTCTTGAATTCCAACTGCAATGCAGGCTTCAACTGGGGCACATCTTCGTTTCATCCTGTTGTCTGCAGTCCTTTTCAGCTGATTGAATCCACGATTGTCCATGAGCTTTCATCTACCTCATGTCACTCTCGGAAAAAAGCCCAATTCATCTTTTCCCTTCCGGGTTTCATTCGAGCGATGGTCTGTTTGTCCCTCGGTGTCTCCGATCCATCTCCATTTTCTTCAGCATATTTAATGATGGAAGTCTGAAGTAAGCTGTTAGAAATGCTTTTCATGGCTCACCACGCCAGGTTTCTGACCCATATTTAATATAAAGCGGCTGACTTACCAGTGGTGTTAGACAGAATCCGAATTTCGTTCCTCACACTGTGGAGTGCAGCTGATTACAGAGTTATGAATTCTGCCTTGCCTTTACGATTCTTGTTTTGATATTCTCATCCATACCTTCTACTATAGTTGACACGATGCTCCCTAGATAAGTGAAAAAGAGGCCTCTTTCAAATTTCTTCCGTTGACAGTGATTGACGCTTGTTATTATTGTTGTTGGTTATCGGGTATTTTCATCACTTCCAGTTTCTCTGTGCTCACTTGAAGTGTTGTCTCATGAATCTGAATAGCTCAGTGGTAATGTCTCTGACTGCAGCACTCCACTAAGCAACCTGGCTTGAAGTCTCCCAGAGGGGACGTCGTTAGTTCTTTCAAGATTCCAGATGCGCCTTTGTGACTGGCGTGAGTGCCAACAAGTAGGAAAGCTAGGTCCACACAGGGATTCCTGCCTATTACCTTCAACCATGTAAAAACAACAATTCAAAGTGCAGCATAGTAGCTAGCCGCCTAGTTTGATGGATGTCGAAGGCTAGATTCATGACGCTAAATACCATCTTGTGTCTAGTCGTAATATGTTGTGAATGATCTTACGTAATTGAAAGAGCTGACAACCAATTTGTTCATAGTGATGAATAATCATTTGGAAATACTTATTGATAAAGAACAAGGAGGAACAAATAGACTAAGAATGGCCTCCATGGAGTTTATTATAGAACAAAGTCGTACTGCTGGTGAAAAGTGGGATGGGTATGTAATCAACAGCAATCGGTGAGATGTTTCCTCCACTCATATGACGAGGATGCTGTATCTCCATTGTGACGATGGGGGTCACTGTATGAGATTGGAAGAGAGATAGCGATGGCCAAACCAAAACGTGGCATCAGTCCATAAAATCTTTTAGTTTGAGCTAACCACTTGAGGAGGTGTCGATTGTGTGGTTGGCTGGTTGGGGTCCTCGGGATGGGAATCATTGAAGGCTGGAGGCAATTAATGAAATGGCTCATAACCGTTCTCAGTGGAGAAGATTAATTCATTCTTTTTGTAATCTGTCATATCCATTGGGATCTTATTGGTTTTCCATGTTACGATTCTTGTCCCTTCATATTTCTGTTCATAATTGTTCTTTCGAATCTCTTTGTTTTCTACTTTTTGTCTTCCTTATATGCTCCATATGGAGAGAGTGCAACAAGTGGAATTGCTGCTGCACTTCTGTGGAAAGTAATTTGTTGAAACTAGTTAGTCAGGAGACGAGGCAGGGGGTTAGTTGGGGTTAATCCCGTAAAATTGTACATTCTGATTTATCTTGTTGTGACAGTCCTTAGCCAGTGGTTAGATCTTATGTAGTACGAGCACAAACTCTAAAACCACTTCAAACACAGGTTGTGTGTGTATTAATGTCCGGCCTGAAGCACTGCTGTCCGTTGGGCTGTGCAGTCACGCAAATCTACTAATGCTCCACACTGTTTCACGTACCCCAAGAAAAGTCACTCAGTCATTATTTCATGTGTTTTCGATTTTTTCAGAGAGAATTATGGAAAATCTCCATTGCATGTAAAACGAGGCGATCGATCCAAATATAAGAGTGATATTCGGTTAACGTCATCTGAATTGTTTGAAATAGTGCTTAAGGTAAGTAGATGGATGTGTGTGTATTTTAGGCATTTTAGGCTTTCAAACATGTTGAGGCTTTTGTTTTTGCGTATCCAGTCATCTGAAGTGTGATGACAGCCAATGGTTGTCCGACAAGGATACCCAGTGTCCCCATTTTCTTTTGGTTTCATGGATCTACTGGCATTTTCTGTTCTTCGGTAACGTGAAATCAAAGCTCAGAGTTAGTGCCAGTGGATTTTTATTGCTCATAACCCGAATTGTGGTGGATAGACGCAATGAAGACTAATTCTGGTGGGCTGCAAACATGATGAGGGGCGAAAGCTGCTCAGTGTGTGTCTGCAACGACAAAACCAAAGGAGATGAAAAGTGATATCGGTGATATGTAATGCCAGACGACTATGTTTACTTTACTTGGGAAACAGGTTTGCAAAAGGACAAGTAATAAGCGAGACAATCTCCTAAAAGAACAACGCTTTGATTACCCCTCTCAGAATAGAAGACTGAAACACTTTGAAGGGAACACTGAGGAGCAACTTAACTGACCTGTAGTCACTCACAATTTACCCAGTGTGACGTCAAACCCGATCAATTTTGGAACAAATCAAATCCCCCACTGAGACTCGAAGGCGGTCAGCATCTGTTGTTTCAAACGCTAAGGCGTTATGCCCTAGACCACTGTGAGCCATGATGTCCACCTTTTGTGCTTGGTATCTCTGTTGATATGTTGGCCGTTAGCGCAGATTTTGCGATGATGTCTCATTGGCGGGGCTAGGGTGGTGATACATGAAGACCCAACTGACAAGTCTTCTAGATTGTACAAAATACACAAGCTTTGTCTTCATGAATTGTTCATCAATGTCAATCGATCAAGATATGTCTAAACTCCACTGTATTTCAATCTCGAAGTAAGGTACACAAACAAATGATGAATGCGGTGGCAATGGGATCACCAATATCCCCAATAGTTGCAGCAAACATATGTATGGATAATTGAGAACATAAAGCTCTTAGAACGTGCTCTTGAGTAGGTTATAGTGGAGATATGTGGATATGACAAATTCACTGTGTTAAAACCTGAACATATCAACCCTCAGTTCTTCACACTCATATAAACTCAATAGTAGACAGAATCCAATTGACATTTCAATCAGAAAATTGACAAGGTGAGTTAATTATGCCAATATGCTGTAAAATAAAACGGATACTAGCATTTATAGATGAAACCTGCACACTGATGAATACTTAGACTCAAATTAGTCCTGTCCAGAGTCGGTAAAGGAAGCTAGGTTTAGTTAAATCTTGTTTGTATAATCGGGCTAGGTGCCTAACTAGTAAATGAATGAAATCAAACAAATTAAGAAAATGTTACTAGTGACTGACTAAACTACCCACCAGAGTTTATTCAGAAATGCATAAGAAACCATTGAGAAAATAAGATTAGTAGTGAAAATGATCAAAAATAATATAGACTTGAAAGCCTCTGTTTTAGTACTGTCGTATAAACAAGAAACGTCTCAGTGAGTCTGGAACTAGTTGGGGTGGCATTAAAACCAAGCAACCAGCTGTCTCAGAGATAGAATTTGTCGGCTGCAGGACCCAATAGATCTAATTAAGAAAAAAAATTTAGCAAAATTTACCCAATAGCATATGATAACTGTGGAACAAATTACATTAGACTAAACCTAAGTTGTGCGACACTCAGTGAGTGAGAGAGTCAATTAGGCAGAAATCAATGTATTTACCATCATCATTATTATTTTTTATTTTTTTCCTTTCTTGTCAAAGGAGCCACTCCTCTACGGCGAACATGTGGATCTGCTTGACAGTGGAACACAATCATCACAAGAAACCATGTACCCACGAGGAGAAAGAGCTGTCTCCGAAGTTGTATTCAATCATTATGCTGTAGGTTGTCTAAAGTAGTAGTAGTAGTAATAATAATAATAATAACCGTAAATTCGTTTGCTATTGATTATCACTTTATCTCTGTGTTGTATGTAATTACTTCCACTGAGATCATAAGAACCACCTCTTGTGCTTCAGTGGAGGGTACTAATTGTTGTTGTCTGAGTATACAGGTATATTTATTCAGCTGACTGATGAGTCCCCAACGGAACGAAATGTACACACACATGCTGTGGATTATACACTAGTTCGAAACCCGCTACACGCAGCCTTGGAAAGGTTCATCAGCTTTCTCACGGAATCAAAAGGTGTGACTTATTACTGGTATCTGCCTGCAGTGCGTGAAATTGCAAGTAGTAGTTGTCGTTGACTGATACACCATTGTAACTTCAGTGTACTTCTTCTAGAGGTGAGCTGACGTGTGAGACCAAAGTGACAATGAGCATTATTACAGTCAGTGGTAGTCAATTCAGTACATTATGGACACTTAGAGATGTGCTACAAACATTACTTCCTACGATTGCTCATAAACTCACCTCCTCCTGCTCCTCCTCAACACATGATTTGAACCATGTTACCCTCAAAGCGACGCGTTACTTGTCGTTTCCAATTCGGATTCCACTCGAGAAATGGCCTGGCATGCAATGTCACCGGACGGTCTACTCAGCGCGTGTTCCACCCATATCTATTTTCCTCGGGATATTCGTCAGGCAACGATTCGTTGCCACAGTTTCTTCTTTCTAATTCTTCCTGACTATTTGATTTTCATGATGAAGTGAAACTAGCTGTTGATCAAAGTCTGCAGTAGCCAGTTGAAGTGCTTTTCATGGCTCACCTTGCCAAGTTCCTGACTAATATTGGAGATCTGACTGACTTAACTATGGTGTTGGGAATCCGAATTTTGTTCCCTATGCTGAGTTCAGAAGATTTCCAAACTGAGTTTATCGTGATGAAGGTCTACCTTGCCTTCCTGATTGTGGTTTTGACACCCTCATCCGTACCGTCTGCTGTAGTTGACACGATGTAACCTTGATAAGTGAGTTTTTGTCTTTGATAGTGATTGGTACTTGTTGTAGTTGGTTAGTAATTTTCACCACCTGTGTCTTCTCTTTGTTCACCGGAAGTGGTGTCCTCGCTACCTACTTCTTCTGCCAGTTTGTTGGCTTCCGCTTGTATGTCTTCGAGTTTGTGTGAAATTAGCCATGGATCATCCACGAAATCCAGATCTCGTAGAGTCTTCTTATCAGTCTAACGTGTTCCTGTCCCCTCGGTTCCCACGTTTGGTGTTCCTAATAACCCAGTCCACCACAATTAGGAATATCATCGGTGATAGTAGACAGCCTTGTCTAACTCTTGTATGCACTTCAGAGGTATGGTTGGGTTTTCCGTTGTGGAAAAACCTGACACATGACATTGTCATATAGCCAGCCAGCTGTGGAATGAGGTTGATAAAGATTTGTTGCATGCCATAGTGGTGATCAGGTAGTGATAATTACGCGGTCAGATTTATTAAAATACTGTTATAGTATAACTCATAAGATTAGGAAATCGAATTATCGGTGTATACGAAGTTGAATGAAATGATGGCGATGATGTAATCTGGTGAGTAGAATATGAAGGATTAGAAAACTTGAGTCTAATATAAAAGTTGAGAGAAAAATGATAGGTTGGAGGCGGGGGGGGGAGCAAGAGAAACATATTGGTGAAATGAGAAGATAAAGAGTTACTATTGTTATTAATCCCTCACGTTCCTAGTGGAACATGAGGCTTTAATGACACATCTCCACTTTCTTCTATTTCCTGCCGTCCTCTTCAGGTGGGTCTACGGTTGCCCATAATCTGTCATCTCTTCCTCCTCTACACTCCATATCACCCTCGCACTGACGATCAACTCATCGCTTCCGATTTGCATCCCACTCAAGCGATGGCCTTCATTGCGCGCAATGTCATTTGATGGTTCCATCAACGTATGCCCGATCCATCTCCATTTTCCCTACATATTACTTGAGCAACGTGCTCTTGGCTGGTTTGTCGCCATAGTTTCCTGTTACTAATTCATTCTGGTCGGCCATTTGTTCTTCAGTATGGAGCCAGTGAAGGCAGCTGTTGATGGGAGTCTGCAACTGACTGTTGGAAACGCTTTTCGTGACGCGCTGACCGAGTTTCTAGCCCATGTAGAAGAAGTGACTGACTTCACATTTGTGTCGAAAACCCGGATCTTGTTCTGTATGCTGAATGGGTGCAGAAGATTTGCAAACTGGTTTCAGGTTGTATCTTGCCTTTCCAATTCTGCCTTTGAGATGTGAATCCGTTCCACCCGCCTTTACTTGATACGATGCTTCCTAGACAAGTGAAGGAGGTAACCTCTGTTAAATCTCTCCCGTTAATGATGATTGGTGCTGGTTGCAATTGGCTGGTTATTTTCATCACCTCCGTCTTCTCTATGTTCACCTGGAGTCCTGTCTTCTGCGGCTGCTTCTTCAGCCAGTTTGTTGCTTTTTGCCTGTAAGTTTTCGAGTTTGCGTGACATTAGATGATCTGCGAAATCCAGATCTTCTAGAGTCTTGTTATTGGTGGTCCAGCGTGTTCCTGTCTTCTCGCTCCCATGCACAGTCTGACTCATAATTGAAGAGAGTTACTACTTAGCGGAAAGTCACCTGAATAATTGAAGTCGGATTACAGATTATTCTTGGGCGCATAGATTAGGTTTCAGTCGTTTTATTGTGATCGCCTCAGCAAAATAAAGAATAAAACTTGGACTGTTTTTCTGTTTGTCGATTATTTTGAATGCTCGCAATGCCTTTGCTCGGTATTCAGCGCCTATCAGGTGTTTTCGTCATTTACGAGTTCAAACTATTCTCTGGCTTTAGTCGAATGCCCTTTTGGTGCATGTTCAAAGAAACTATCGTTAGAACCTTCTTCTTTGTCATCTAATTTAGTATAGTGTGGATGAATTCACTGTGATTCCCTTTTTGATTGTATCTTTTTGTACTGATATTGATTGCCTCTTTCCTAATCTTTCCTCTATTTTTTTGAACTATCTGTCTTTCTACTTCTTGGACTTTTAGGGAAATGGTGGAATACGCTTCAGTAATCCCCAGACATACGTACAGCGTATCTCTCCTCTTTTGAATACCTTACAAGAAAATTTTGGTTGTCGCTGCTATGCTACAGCTTACTTGTTTCCCTCAGAATTCACTGGATTCACCGTAAATCGGTCGCATGTGGACCTGTTCATCCTACAACAAGAAGGAAAACAAAAAGTGCAAGTTTCAAGGTAATTAGATTATTATTATTATTATTATTACTCCAAGTTTGATCACTCATTGATTGACGTCTACGAAGACCTATAAAAATCCAGTACTGGAGTACTAAACAACTTTCGTCCTCCTAGTTTGAGACTCTTCAGCAATAAACGCCCCGACCTCCTTTTCTGATTAAAACGAGGCAAGGCCGTTGACATCAGTCCGTACTCAAACTTGGAACAAATCAAATCTCCCTACAAACTAACTAACTGTTGAAAACCAATCTGATGATGCTCACTAGTGACTGGCTACAGGACGAAGTTGACTCTTCTTCCCATTGAGAAGTGGTGCATAGTTGAGTTCCACTGTGCTATATGGCGTTATGACAGTTACACGCCTATGACATTGGCTGGTGCCGTTAGTCGCGCTAAAATCATGAATTTGTTCAAGTCGGAATTCCTAGGCTGTCCACCAGATCGGTCTTGAATGGCCTACGAGGTTAACCTGCATCTGGAAGGTTATGGGTTCTGACGCCTGTGAGAGGGGAGACGTGCATATGAATAATCTCACTCCTAGGCGAAATAGCCATCCAGTACACCCGTGCTGGTTTTCAATGTTTCTCTGACTGACATCAATTCGCGATCAAGCTTTTGACAAATAAAATCCCCACAAATTAATTCTTGAGAATCGTTATTATTAATATTTTTTGTCCCTTCTTTTCGCGCTGTGAGTGGAATATGAGGTTTCAGCAGGAGCACAGACTAAAAACCAACTCGTCTCCCGTTCGGGTCGCATCCGATGGCCGGAGCTTGTGTCACAATACTCCATGGTCTTCTCAACATCTGATCCATCTGCATATTTGATGGACAGACAGTAGGTTCTTGGTTAACTGGTTGCCAGAATTCCTTGTTATGTATCTTTTGATATTCGTTATGGAACGAAGACAGCTGTCGGAAATACTTTTCGTGATGTGCACATCCAGTCTGTGAACCATGAAGATGCGCTGAATAAAATGACATTAGTGTTGAAAATCCAAACCCTGTCTCTTGCATGCTGAGTGTAGTAGATTTCAGACACCGATTTCATAGTCTTGCTTTGTCGATCCTCACTGACTGACTTTGAAATCCTTATCTGTGCTGTCGTCCACAGTTAAAACGATGCTGTCAGGGCGGTTAGATAAGTCGAATAGGCGAATTCCTTTAGATTCCGCCTTCTGATAAATGTAATTGTGCTTGTTGTTGTTGTTGATTGGCTGGGTGTCCTCACTGTATCTTCTCTCTGTGCTCATGTGAATAGTTCTATCTTCTCTGTACCTACCTCTTCTGCTAAACTTGTTGTCTGGTTTTCGCCTGTAGATCTACACCGTTTGTACAACACTAGGTAGGCGTAAATCATCCACGCGAGGTTCAAATCTTCCCATATATATGGTCGGTCGAATGTGTACATCTCCTGTCTTCCCGCTACACACGACAGTCAGTAAGTATCATCCGTGATACTGTGAGAAATCTTGTCTAACACTTTTGTCTTCACATCAAAGGCTCCGGTGTGATTTTCGTTGTGTATTCCTTAACGTGCAGCATCATCAGTATAGAGCTGTTAATAAATAAGGTTGTTGATAACGGTTTGTAACACTTCGTTGGACTAAAGCAATTCTCAAATTAATTCACGATTAATAATATCTGTGGTTTTTTTATATGAGGGCTGATTGGGAGGGAATGGTTTAACACACCAGCCAACAAATGCAAATACCAGCAGCAAACAATGATTTCGGAGCATATCGTCAGAAAGCAAGGCAGCAAAACCACATAGAGAATAATACACTATATTCAATCAGAGAAAGTGTTGAGTGAAGTGTGTAAGCATATTAAAAACAGGGTGTCCGGTCATTTCGAAGTCAGTTTGCGCCTATAAACGACCTGATAAGGCCGACAGTGGGTTAACTTTTATCGAATCTGTATGTATCACAGCCCTCACACAAACTATGAGACAATTTTGTGGGTGTGGCACGCCCGGCTGCCCATAATATACCAAGTTTGTATCTTAATAATGTATAATTTAAGTTAGGTTAGGAAGAGATTAAGGTTAAGGATAGGGTTGAATTAGGACCCCAAGTTTTCTTCGTTGCTCAATCGTCTTCGGCGTAGCGTCCCAGCCTCTTGGTGTCTACACTGCTGAACTTTGCTAATTAAATATGTGTAACCTCTGTATCATCCCACTAAATTTTTGTAACTCTCAATTTTCAGGAGTACAGAAGGAGAGATGGCAGGTGAAAATAAAGGTGAGTTTGTTTTTCTGTATTTCGTGGTTCTAATTTAGACAATATTATAATGATAATTAGGTTACAAGTGGAACACAGAGCTTCAACTGTGACAAACCTCTATTCTATCCTCTTCCCTGCAGTTCCTTATATCTAGCTGTACGATTGCATATAGGCTCCCACCTCCTCTTCATGCGGTCTCCACGTCACCCTTGGACCCACATTCAACTCATCTTCCCCCCTGGTGTTCCACTCAAACGGTGGCCTGGCAATGTCTGCGAATCAGATATAGTCCCGTCAGACAGACTAGTGTGGTTTGTAAGCCACTGATTATCCCAGTCAGTTTATGAGAAGGAGGACAAGTTTTCTTGTGATCGACGGATCTAATACTATCCAGAGGTCCAGCTAAAATAATCATGCGTAGATTATGTGGTGCTTGGGAGAAACAGGAACGATAAAACCAGACAGGCTTAGGCGAAGATGAGAGTGTTTTGATCATGTTTAGCTGTGGAGGTAGTGACGAGAAAGTGTATCTTACCCTAGTCACAAGGCTGTCCAATGGAACTCACGCAGCGATGTAAGAAAAAGCTTCCGAAGAGCTTTCATCTGAAGTATGATAGTAACCAACGATGTCCACCAGGGATCTCCACTGTACCCTGTTTGCTTACTTTCATCATTAGTGGAATTGACCCTAACTGACGTAAGTAACTTGAAAGAGGGCCTTGTTACCAGGGGCAAACAGTCTTGTCGACTGTCAAATGTAAGATGATGATACTGCAGGATTGGAGTACAAAACTTCTAGCTTAAAGGTGGAGAGTGTGTAGTAGTTGAATCGCATAAATAGAGGTGAGGGTGTAAGATGAGTAGTACCACAGTACAGTTTGTAAGTGATGTTAAAATGAAATGTATGTTCCGTGAAAAATCGAACCGTTGAAAATCATTCTAATACTTACTGTTAACTGAACTGACACATGCCAGTTGGTGATCTAAACTTTGAAATTAATGGTATCTCTCTCTACTCATATTAACGGTTTTGAAATCATTTTGTTTTGACTTTTGTTTTACTTTTAGATATTTTAACCTTTGCGATGAATCCTGGTGACTTACTTTACATACCCAAAGGTTCTCAATTCAGCATGGCGCCTAATTCCTCTAAACATTCACTTCATGTTTGTATTAGCCTTGATGAAAAGTATACTTGGGCTGATTATTTGACTGAAGTAAGTCAGTCTCTTGTTTTATTTACTTGTTTAGTTGGTGTGATTAGTTGTGTTGTTGTTCCCTCACCTGACTGAATGATGATGGTTTATATATTGCAAAGCAACTTTCATTGGTGGTTTTTCTAGACAACATCTTCACTGCTGAACTTCGAAATGTGTGTGTGCAGTGTGAACTCATTTGAATTCTCCACCACTGCGATAACTGTCTCTCTGTGTCTCTTACAAACGAGGCAGGTTCAAATGATTCCACGCATTTACAACGACTCTGAAGTGATTTTGTCTGCAAAGAGGGAAAATGAAAGCTGCTTCCCGTCATCCAACTTCTCGGAGAACACAATCAACCAGAGCAAAATCACCCTATTTTATCTATAAATCTTCTCTGTTACACACTGAAGTTGTAATGTTTGTCAGCGTAACACGAATGGAAATCAGTCGTGGTAACGGACATTTCTCTGTTATGTGAAAATGAACATGGTGTCATTATTGGTTGATGGTGGGGGACTAGTTGTGTACGTACATTTCATCCTGTTTGTAGTGGTGTTGTCATATAGGGTTACCAATGTAGGTGTAAGTCTTGTCGTGTCGGTAAGGTATGAGTTCCTTCGTCTTTGCTGATATATGTACAGGTGGCTTACTGACTGACAGTCGCCAATCATCATGAAGCCTACATTACAAAAGACATACTTCACGATTTCAAAACTATCTAGTGTTCGTCTATTGATTGTGAATACAGGAGCAGGATGAAACAAAGGATCTCCGTTTTACTTTTCGTCGATTGGTTCGTGATTTTCTTATCAACCGAATAGGCTACGACAGACTTTCATCAACAACTGTTTCCCTTGACTCGATGGTGACGATCGGATGGCTGAGTGAGAGACCAGAAAAGACTAACGACAAAGGGAACTCTAGCAGGCAAAGAATTAAACAAGAATCTATCACCAGACTTACATGCCGAATTCCAATGGTAATGGTTTGGACATATGCTGAAGAGAGTGTTGAGACGTCAAGTGGGAGCCGAATGGGGAACGACGATTAGAGCGGCCTATCCAAATGGGACATGGGAGAGATCGTTTAACGGCGGAGGAGACGAAATTTTCTGGGTAGTCGTGAAGCTAGCCTGGCATCCAGTTAGAACGCAAAAGGGAGGAGAACAGAGTGAAGTGAGTGAGTATGTTGCTAATGGCATCGTCAAGGAAGTCGTGATGCATTATCCAGTCCACTGGAATTAAAAATGTCATAGGTAATAATAGACAGCCTTATGTAAGGCCTGTATGCACTTCAAAGTCACTTGTGATTATTCTGTTTTGGATCACCTGACACGTAATTGGCATATAGCCAGCTATTGAGTGAAGTTGGTGAAGACTTGGACACTCCTTGCCGTAGTGTTTAATAGTTTTCCAGTTACTTCTTGTTCAACGCTGTCAAAGGTCTTTTCTTAATCGATGAAGTTTTGCTACCATTCTATGGTACTCACAATTAACCACCACCACCACCAGTTGCATTAACTTCTGTCTTCCCATGCGAACGTCTGCGTACGGGAACTTGGAAATGGGGAACTATTCTAAACCTGTTTAACTTCCAGAATCTGAAAGGATTGACTGTCGTATGAGCCTAATTTGGTCACCAGATACCATGAAAACGCAGCACCTGACGCTGCTCCACTGTAGTTAAGAAATCATGTCAGAGGCTTGGTGGGCAGAAGTGGCCCTTCCTGCTACATTATCGAAGTACGAATAGTTTCTCAGCCTTCTCCCAACCAATGTGACAATGATTTATAAATGACTACAACTGTACCACTAACCCATACAAGTTGAGTGGTCAGCGGTGAGTTTAAAATTCCCTACGAAATACATGTATAAACGGTCATTTACACCAAAACACACAAACAACTGCCGTAGAATTGGATCTTCATCACGAACTGACTGATATCATTTCGGAGAATAATATCAGATAGTATCAAATGATCCTGACTATCTTTTGTAACTTCATCAGCAGTACAAACCACGGATTCTCTGTCAGTACGGATCCATAACCAGAGGACTGTTGGCTTCCAGTACAGTGATGCTCGCCGCCCATTCACCAATTCGGAATTAAATGTGCACAATTTTCTGGCAATTCGACTAACTGCCCCTGTCTCGGATGTGAAGAATTTACATCAGATTTCGTCCATTAGGGTTGACGCAGTTTCCAAAATAAATCAAGTGGTGATCAACACGCTTAACCACTACTTATTCCCTATTTTTTTAAACTGTGAACCTGTTTAGTCCATTACTGCAGCATCAGTTTGCATTCAACAGGAACATATCCTATGCTGTACATTTGAAGATTTCTGCTAAAAACATCTTCAGAAGACTTTCCATTTTGTCAGCGTCTTCACCCAAGGAAACAAATAACATTCGCACAATCGTGGTAGACAAGACTGTTGGCCACTGGTAACAAGTCAATCCGAGGTTGTCACAAGGCAGTCAGTTATACCGTTGGTAGAGGATTTCAGTAAGCTCATTGACTCCTTACTTAAAGATGGAGAGCGAAGTAGTATAGCTTGTTGACCACTTCACTTTTTGGGAAGTCGCATCAGCCTCATCAGTGGATTGATTACTAACTCGTCTGGCATATTCCCGCCAACTTACGCCATCTCTGGTGTAGACATGATATCCAGTTTTGATCACAGGTGTATGCGTTCTCTCTTCCGTAAGTTAGGTGGTATTATATGGTGAGCAATGCTGAAGGTAGGCATCGAATGCTATGTACGGATGGTAAGTCAATCAATAAGGTCGTGAAGCTACATCGATTGAAATTGCTTGGACACGTGTGCCCTATACCAGGTCATCGTCATTCTTGGTGGGCAACGTTAGTTGAATAAGAGCCATTGGTGGTCAGACTAAAACATTGCATCAGTCGATATAATCCATAACAGTTTAAGCCATGTAGAAAAGTGTAGGCTGATTGGTTGGTCGGTGTCCTCAGGATGGTAAAAGACAATGTCGGGAGACATTTGGTGATATGGCTCAAAATGATCGTTCTCAGTTGCTCAGATGTACATACTCTGTGTGATCTGCTACATCCAATGAAACCCTATTGTTTATCTGTGATACCATTCTTCCCTCCTCACATTTATGCTTATTCCCGTTCTTGAGTGAGTTGAATCGAGGACAGGATGTAAGTAGTATGCAACTATTGATTTCAATCGATCCATCAGTAATACATAAATAGTCTACTCTTGATTTAAATAAACTTTTTACTTTTCTATTCGTTTCTCTCTGTGTTGTTATAGTTATTCCCAATTATCATAAAATCTGCTGCGG